>SRMA01025086.1:0-550070 GCA_007224835.1 Danionella cerebrum
TTTAAGTTAAGTAGGTTTTGCTGTTGAGCATTTGTTTATTTGTGTTTTGAACTCAAGTGTTTTGTTTGTAGACCCTTTTTGTTTATTTGCTGTTTTATGTCGGTTTTGTTTGATCACGGGTGGCACAATAAAGACCTGGTTTGTGAAGCAGCCTTGTGTACCGGCCTCTCTCTGCTAATAGATCAACCCTCGGAAAACCACATTTACGACACCAAGTATGAGTTTCCAGGTGAGCATGCACCAACAGGAATGAGATTGAGGATGAGTAAACCCAGTTGTTTGCTATCGTAAACCCCTAACTCCAAGCTCAAAATGACGACGGAGGTCGACTCCAACAGGAAACTTCACGGTAGACTAAGTGGAGTCTGAAGTCGATATGCATTTTTCTCCGAAAACAAGGATTTTTGTCAGCTCAGCCATGCCTATAACTTAGTGTTAAATGATTCTGCGATCAAATAACATCATCAGCTGCAGCATTAAGTGGCAACAAATAACATAGCATCGAGTGGTGTCTTTTAGAAACATTCTGAAGATGAAAGTTCGGTAGTTTTCTGCAATAAATGCTCGAAGCAAGTTCCATGAAGAGGGAAAAGAAGTATTAGCTTCAACGCTACATGACCATCGTTTCCACAGAGTGTTAAAAGCATTTGAGCATGCCCGGGCTGCTAAAAACATTGACAGGCTCACCCCTAAGAAGCCAATGGGTCTCAAAAATATCTGTGAGACTCTTGACAAAACTAAACATTGTATTCATCAGTGAAAAGGCTTTTGGTTTTGCTTATAGTACTAGAGTGTTAACGTTAGCGTTATTGGTATCTGCTTTTAGGAGCTGAAAGATATTGGTTATTTTTTTAAAAATATTGTACATCCCAAATATTTACTGCACAAAACATGTTAGTGAAATATTATTGAAAAAAAAAAAAATAATAATAATAATAAGAAGAAGAAAACAAAATAATTGTTCAATAATCGTAATAGAGTAAAAAAAATCATTTAATCAAGATTTTAATTTTAGGCCAAATCTCCCAGCGCTAACACACCACTTAGAAAGTTCACCAATAAGTAAACGGCAGTGATAACCACCAACAGAGCAGCATCCACTCAAATCATTTTCATACACATGACATTCATACTCTCATCCACAAGTGAAAATAGATGTAAAATTATGAAAAATTTACTGAAGGAAGTTTCCAATATATTTTTTAAAATGGCTGTACATCTGGTGTCAACTGATCAGCATAAACTGAAGCATCTATTCAGATTTCAGTTCCAAAACAAACCTTTAGAAATTCTCCAACCATTCCATGGCTTTACACAAAGCAATTTCTCTTCTCTGATCAGAGAACTTCCATCTTTTTGAAATGGCTAGACTCTTTATTGCTTTTGAAACACCTCCGGCACTTTAAGCAGATGGAGAACAAAAGGATCGTCTGCCAAGAGCTGACTCCATCAACAGCACAATCAAACTCACTGACTTCACAGAAGAAGACGACCCTGAACGTCTCATGCAGATGAACCAAAAGATGCCAGAAAGTGTGTCTGTGTGCTATTCGCAAACCAATTTCCTTAATCAAACACAAATAAAACATTACATGTGTCAAAAAAAAGAAAAACAAACAAACAATACATTTCAGGTGAAATTTAAATTGTGGTACTTGGAGGGTGTCAGAGATGTTGAAGCAAGAAGATAAAACACAAATCAAAAAGAGGAAGAGACACACATGAAGAATGTAGTGCTGTTACATGATGGGTGAAAAAAAGCTGAAATTGTTCGGGTGAAAGTTTAAAATATTTATCAATTAATAATTAATATGAATAAATAAGAACACAACAGTGAATGCTAGGAAGTTGTCTATGATAAGTTGTAATTAAGATTAACATTACAATCCGCCACTTTTTTTTTTTTTTACTCCAATATATTTTGGGACCCGTTTTAGAGTTCAAATACTTGTGCACAATGTTTGGTATGCTCATGTACAGACTGCTAATCTACACAACTGTGGTCAGTTTGAACTTTCTATGAGGTTCTCAGTTTGAGTTACAGTTTGATGCATTTCCAGAATTCCTGTAGAGAAACCAGTCTGAAAAGATATAACAACCAGAGTCAGACCAGTTTGGATGAGCACTGGTGTGCTGAGAGGCTTGTGGGCCAAGCAAAGAGCTTCTGTGTGTATAACTCCCCATTTGAGTGTGTATGTACAGGCGTGTTAGTCCAGGCCTCCCCACAGAGCTCCATCACACACAAACATATATCCCAATATGCGTGCGTGTGCATGCAAGTGTGTTTAAGCTCTTTAGAGAGGCATGGTCTTTCAAGATGGACCTTAACAAATTGAAGAGTGCATGCATGTATTTGCTTTATAAGTGTATACAAGCCCTGCTGGGAGGGATTGAGCAAAAACGCTCACAGTCACACATAAATTCATGAGCACTCATGCATTCTCATAGTGGCTGCGTTTTCCTTGACAATGTTTGCAGAGTTGGAAATAGCTTTAATAATTTACAAAGTTAATTTCCTGGCAGGACTTGGACCAGTGCAATTCAAACAGCAGGACAAGGGTGTGTGTGTGTGTGTGTGTGTGTGTGTGTGTGTGTGTGTGTGTGTGTGTGTGTGTGACTTGGAGTCCCTGGAGCTGCATGGTGAATGAGCTGTATGGAGAAAGAAATGAGTGTGAGTGAGTTTAGCTGGAGGCTTCACAGACTCTGCTGCACTGAGATGGTCTGGCAGCTCTGCGTAATGAAATTCCACTGGAAACCTTTGAGGATGAATGAGACTCTAAAGTCATTATATGAGGGTTTAACCTAAACTATTTCATGCATGATCACCAAATTCATGTAAAGCTCTTTGTGTGTGAGTCCCACATTCGCGAATGTATTTTTTCGGGAGACATTCTTCTGCAGAGAAAAGCAGCACATCTTGGTATTGTCCCAAACAGACAAAATGCTTTAACCAAGTGGTACCCTGCAACTTTCCCTCCGTATGTGTGACTGTAATTCATCTAATAACCACTTGAGGCAGCTTTCAGAACTGAGCTGATTTCCAGTGTTTAAGTGGCTCACGTACACATACATGGTTGATGTAACATTTGACCATTATAAGACCATTTTATCAATTAAAGAATTGTTTTTGGGGTTTGGGTTTGATTTGGAAGTGAGGGAAACATTTTTAAGCATTGCAACTTTAAACTTATTTCGTAAAAACAAATGAATGTTTTTTTTTTTTCAATTAATTTTTTTTAAACTATTTTCACATTAAGAGGATAAAAATACCTCAAAAAGATATAAATTGATTTAAATAAGAAATATTTTTGGCTTGCCCTGCGACCTGTCCAGGGAGTACCCCCGTCTCTCGCCCAATGTGCGCTGGAGATAATCACCGGCAGACCCCCGTGACCCCAAAAGGGAATACACGGGTTGGAAAACGAATAAATGAATATTTTTGAATTTATTGTTTACTTAAGTAACAAGTGAAACCATTCATTTCACTGAGTCAAAGAGTCCGATCCACAGAATTAATCAGTCATTCAGATTTCCAAATATCAAAAACAGCTACCCAATGACGTCAGAAACAGGACTGTAGACCAATTAAAGCCAGGAACAAGCTAAACTATCAAAACTAGCTTGGAGAGAAGGTGATAACAGTTTATGAGATTAAACTTAAATAAAATAAACGTTCAATCTTCCTTTATCTGGAACTCCATACAAGATTCACCTCCTGGAGTGTAAGCTATCATAGAAAGGTTTGAAAACAGCCTGGAACTACTTCTCTGTAGACTACTCCACTGAGAACTACTACTCAGCCAAAAGTGTCAACTCAATGATCGCAAAGCCACTTGGCCCATAGTGACCAAGAGAAATTGCCATCCTTATGCTTTAGAATGCAGATACTGTAATGTGCAGTTAAAGGCATGACATCCAGTCATGAACTAATACAGAAGGCTTACATCTGAGCGAAGAACAGCAAAGATCACAGTAACCAAGGACAGGCTAAGAAAACAATTTCATGGCAAGATTGAGCACTAATTCACTCACTTAAACGGCATACCATCACTGGTTTATTTGTAGACTATTGGGGCAGTACTAGGTCGAGCTCTCAGAGGAAGTAGTCCGGGAACAGAAGTGTGATCTGGAACCCAGATCAGTAACCCCAAACAATCCAGCAGTGATATCAGCTCAAAACTGGCATAAATCATACAGCCCAATGGCATAGTAGACAGTGTGCTAGACATATATGGGCAGTTGCACAGGATAACATTAGTTTGAATCCCAAACCCATTGTAATTTCACATCCTTTCACCTCTCTGCTTCTCTCATTGTCTAAATATTGTCCTTCAAAATAAAAGCGAAAAAGAACTGACAAACCACAACAAGTTTCGTACAACTTAGCAGTCGCAACCAAAAAGCATTCTGCCAACCAACTCAAAAATGAAGCCATCTCACAAAACATAGGAACTAGGGTGAAAAAAATTGACATGGGTCCTCTAGATCGATGAGTCAAAATTTGTTATATTTGGCTGTAGCTAAAGAAAGTTTCTAAAGGGCTGTAGAGTGGTGGAGCAGTTAAGTAGAGTGGAGGTTCATTGGATGCTTGGGAGTTGGAGGTTTGTGTTCTTAATACTTAAAAGTATTAAGAATATTAAGAAAAACAAATATTTTCCAATCCGCAATACCATTCCGGAGGCCTATGAATGGCTTCAAATGTATTCAAATGTTGGGGACAACGGTCCCAAACATACAGTCATTATGAATTACTTGCAAAGTTAAAAAGAACAAAAAGTTTACGGAAGTGATGCCATTCCCTCACCAAGCCCTGATCTCAGCATCATCAAGTGTGTCTGGGATTACATGAAGCCTGCTCACAATAATGCTCCTTTCAGAAAAGTTATATTAAAAAAAAAGATTTAATTCACGTTTTCTATTTAACTACATTTTGTTAATTGATAGAAAAAGTTCCAAAATTCGACTAACTTCAATATTTAAAAACTACCTAAAACTTGAGCATGTTTGGCATAGAACATCTGAATGATTCAAAAGGAGATCAAGATGAAGACGGGATAAAAATAATGGATTATGAAAGACTCATCAAGATCCAGCATGGCAATGTCCTAACTTAGGACTTAAAAAGATGTACATTGAGGTGAAGTAGGTGATGAAGTTAGTCTCTAAATCTTAACCCAAGAAAAAATATATATATTTGAAGGGAGCTGAAGGTTAAAGTGGTCACATGTCAGAGATAGAGAAGTATAGAAGACAATTTCCCTTCAGAGATTTCTACAACTCTAGTTGCCAAAAAGAACAAAGAAGATTTTTTTAAAGTTGTTATCCTGTCTCTCATTGTTAAAATAAACATAAAAATAAATGTTTAACTTAATTAGGCAAGGGTTTGGGGTCAAATGCTTTTTCACTAACAGCAGCAAATACTCAAATGAATCAGTTCTTTCAGTCAACACTGAATCCTTAGGCTTTATACATGTCTCTCTAATGTTCCAAACAGCAACACAAAGAGAATGTGTTCCAATCTAAAGATATATTTTATAAATATACTCTCTGAAAATGCTAAATTAACACAGTCTGACCACCTAAGTTCTAAAAGCACGCCGGTGTAAAGTGGTCTTGAGACAAAAGGATAGAATTTTAAGTTTCACCTCAAGAAATCTTTCCCAGTGACCTTGGAAAATGTCAGCCTATCTCTAGGAAAAAGGCGATATTTAATAATAATAGAGAAATTAATAAGATGGTGGGGCAGCCTGAAGGCTAGGCAGAGGAGTCCTTCAGGTGGGAGGGGAGACGCAGGCTAAAAGAGAGAATGGGGGGAGATGGAGGATTGGGACATTGTAAGCGCATGATTTCCTCAGCCTACACCGTCATACGTCAAGAAGGAGCAAATCAAAGCCAGCGCTTCTGATGAATATAAAACAGAGAGTCCTGCTGAGAAGCACTCTCACTCTAATCACACAGCCGCTTCTCCCTGCCGCATACCCCCTCCACACACACCCTGCACCAAATTAAAGGAGGGGGTAGGAGGGTGCAAGGAGAAGAGGACAGACAACGCAGACAATTCTGACAAAGACTTGCAAGAGAACAGCTATAAACACCAAGCTCTTTATAGATTTCCAATTCGTTTTAACAATGAAATCAATTACTTCATTTTGGTATTTTTAGTTGTTGAAAATAGTTTTAGAATGATTATACTAGAATTGTTGTTTTTATTGAACAATTTTCTTGCTTCTTTAAGATTGAATATGTTTAAGTGGATGCATGAAATGTATAAAACAGGTTTAAGGACCAGGACTGTCTAATTTTAGTTAAAATTAAAACTGAAGTGATCATTTAGCCACAAATAAAGCAGCATAAGAGAAGCATTTGGATTGCTCTCCAGGTCCAGAGCCTGGAAAGCCATAACTTGCACCTCTGTTCCGATGTTTTTGTTGCTTAGCCTTGTCCCCATGTCAGAGGTGTGGCTTTTTGGCTTCAACTCTTCCATGAATCTTCTCCAGACAGTAGACGAGGATACCTGTGTACCACTGGTTTCCGATTTAAACAAGACTCAGATTGTATAAGTTTCCTTGGTCGTCTCTTCAGTGTTGCCTGTTTCTTTGGGCTTCTTCAAAAGAGTTTGAAGAGCACTGCTTAAAACTCGTCCAGTTTTAGGCCTCCTAAACAGCTTCTGTTTCAGTTCATGACTAAGTTTCAATTTACAGGTGACATCCAGGCTTATTAGCAACTGTTTGGGATAAATGGTGGCTTTGTTTACACAGTTTTCCATATCAGCATAAAGCATTTGCATAGCACTAGAATAGAAACAGTACATCCCTAATGAATAAACAACATAGCATAATGATCATTTATTGGTGCTAATTATTAAACACTTAAAATGAAAAAAAAAAAAACATTACTTGACAAATACAGAGTTTAAAATCATACAATTTTATGTTTAGCTTACTTTACTGTTAAACAAAATGTTACTGTTGTCCCATTGAAATAGAAATTACATTAGAAAGACTATTGCAAACAGACTGGTGCAAACAAACAAGTGAAGCTCTATATTTTGAACCAAGTCTAAAACAGAACCAATATTATTGGTCAAAATCTATGCCTTTATTTATAAAAATGAGGCCTCAAATATTAAAAGTACAATGGACCTAATATTCTCTGAATAGAGTACATTTTACTCTAAGGATTTGAATGTGTGTAAAAGAAATCCGAAAGTATTTGTCAGGTTTAGTCGTTTACAACACCATTATCTGGGGTGGCAATTTGATCCTGTACTTTAAAAGCCAGGGTCAAAGGCATAACAGCTCTTCACTGGGGCACACGCTCAGAGCAAGTGTGTCTGTTGGCTTTGCTTCCTCTTTAGCTTCACCTCTGAAAAAGGTGGTTTACAAAATGTCGCTCCAAAGTCTAGGAGCACTTTACTCCAATCTTGACTTTTTATCTCTGGATTGACCTCTGGGTGAAAACTAGAAACAGAGCACAGCCAGGAGTGGCAAACTTCAAACCCAAACAGTTGCAATATTGTTGGACATCAGAGTAAGTTTCAAATGTCAAAAAACACACATGATCCACCAAATGATGTGTTTTAAGAGTATTCAGACTGCAGCCCAATGCGATCCAAATCTGATTTTATTGCCCATGGGTGACCTTTTAAAATTTGTTCATGACAGTCTGAATGGCTCCATTCTGTTGTTTTCAAATGTGACCCAGGTATTTTTGGATATTTTTATCAAGGAATCTGTGTCTAAACAGTCAAGTTGTATGTATCTGACTTTTGCATCATAAAATCCCCTTCAGATGAGCTTTGTAACAGTTAAAGTTTGCTGGAGAAGACTGTTTTACAGTGATTCCAATACAAGTGTACTTAAAGAAGATTTTGTTGTAAAATGAAATCTCTCATTGTTTCCGCCATTATTGTGGAAATATTCAATGTTTTCTAGGTCTCTTCAATCACAAAAATAGTCACAAATTGTCTTCAACAAAGCCAAAAATCCACTTTTTCGCGTCAGGACTCCAGGAAAACCTTTGACCAACCCCATTCTAATCCATTTAAAAAACTGATATTTCATCAATCTAGAGCAGGGGTGCCCAATTCATTGATCGCGATCTAGCTGTCGATCATGAAGGTGGTGTGGGTTGATTGGAGGGTTGATTCTCCAAGGGTGATCTCAATCTTCATACCTCAACCCAACTTGTGAGGTGAAGTGAAAAGCAGAGTGATCATCATGAAGATCCTTCTGTATTCCACCCTCCATCTTTTTTTTTAAATTGTGTTGCAAAGAAAACAAGTTTACTAAAGCGTACGAACACATCTTAATGAGACATGCTAATAATAGTGCTGCATGTTCTAGTTCAATTCATAAAATAAAAAGTAATGAGCTGCAAAACCAATTAAAATTTGGACTAGGAGGAAAAATAGTCATTATTAGATAATTTAATTACTCTGTACTTAAAAGAATAGCTACCCTGAGCCACAGCAGCACACCAGTGACCTCGCGCACCTCCCTGAGAAGCATTTTTCTTAGAATTTAGGAGGCTGATCCCACCCAGCCCCTGAAAGTGACACATGCACAGTTTTCTCCAGCACGTCACCTCCTGTGCACTGAACTATGAGGCAATATCCTGCAAGAAACACATAGCTAAGGAAAAGGGATGAGGGAGGAGATGGGGGAGGGGTTGCACTGTTCTCTTTGATACTGTCAAACAAGACTAATGGGTTTCTGTTGCTGCTGCTAGCACCAAACTAATGTTGTGTGACTTTGCCTCTCCTTCGCAATGCATTTCTGCTATATAGAGGCAAGAATGATGGGGAGAGAGAAGGAGGGTAGAGTGGGGAGAGGATGAGGATTCTGACACCCCTGTGGGTAGCTAGGAAGTACCCTAGGACCAGGAGGAACAGAAGGTTGTTAGACACCGATAACCTTCTCATTTGATTTACCTTCCCTTTCATCCTGCAGGGATGAGCTTTATTTGTCAACAGGTCTCATCACACAGTACTGGTTTTCTCACATGTTATTAATGCAAGTATTTTCTGACGAAAGTAATGTGTCACTAATGTGAAGATTCTAGAGAGTTTAGTTGGTTTGTAGCATAAGGGCCTTCCTTCAAGGCAATATTGTCACTTTGGATACACAAAGCTCACGGTTAGGTACGCTTTTAGTTCGTTTTGGTTCTGATGGCTTAGCAAATTATTAATTTTTTAACTATCCTTTGCATAGAACCCAAGAAGAGTGAAAAAATAGGTTTGTGAGAATTCACTTTATTTTGCAAACATCAATATAACGTCAAATTATATTAACAATATAAGAAACAATATGTTTATAATGTGTCTCTGAATTAGTTGAGTTTGGATGGTTGAATGATTCAGAGTCTCTCTCACAGACGGTGTTGCATGATGGTGGTACAGATCAGCGCTCATGTTTCATGTGCTAACTTTTGCACAACAACATCTGATTAGGCAGCTCTGCTTGGGTCACGCTTAGAGTGAAACATGAGAAGTCCCGCCCTCCTCTAACTTTAGGGCTTGCTGATTGGATATTTACACAAGGAGCAATGATCCATTGATTGGATATTTGTTCCGGAAATGCATTTCACATCCGCAAAAAGTAGTTCACCAGTCGTTTTGAAAGAATAATACACATGGGAGTTATTAAAATGAGAAACCAAACACCACAGTTCACAAAGCATGTATTAATCAGAGGACAGCGCACTGTTCATTACAGTACAAAACAGAATATTGTGGCAATAAACTACGGTTGTGGAGATAATGTTCTCAAAGATAACGTTCAGGTAGTTAGATGTGTTGTGGTCAGGGCTCTTACTAAAACTACATTTCTACAGTCAAGCTATTGTTCAAGTACTTCTATTCATAGCCATAAATTCTTTTCTCAGGATTCTCATGGTTATCTTAGGGTCAAAGCTTTTCTAGTTCTCTCGAATGCACTCCACATAGGGTTTAATATATTTAATTAAATATTATTTGATTCACATTGTATATTAAAATACTAATTACAATGTATATTTTCATTCTCTAATCCACCTGTGCGTTTGTGTAGATTTTAACTCATAACTTATACATTTTAACGTCCAAAAATTCATCTACTAATGAAATTTGACATTCTGCAGGGATTATTCTATACCAAAGTAGAACTGAAAAATTCCTCTCAAACGTGTACCAGCTGACATTTCACCTCTGCCAAACAGAAAGCACTATACTCCATTAAAACGAAGGCATTCCAACAGACAAATGAATCAACTGCACCATTTAAATCTGCCTCAAGACTTAATTTTGTTCTGGGTCATCACCTTCAGAAAAAAGCCTCTCATCTTGAACCATCATCTAATAACATAAAGTGACATGATAAGTACATACCGAATACATGCATACAGCATGATCAAACCCACTCACTGAGAAAAAAAAACCAACACGTTAGATTAATTTTCAAGATAAAAAAAAAAAGTTTGTGACTGTCCATTATACTGATATTTTTTTTTTATTACTTGCCATCTGATTCAATTCAGAAGTGATAAGGTACAACAATATTGCTGTTACTTAAAATGGCACAACATTAGAATTCATTAGTCAATCTGTGTCCCAGGATTTTTAGTCAGATGCTGAAGAGCTTGGGTCACAGTGAAGGGGTAATAGTGAAACAGTGTCTCTTTTCATTGTCACTAAAGCCTCAGAGATTCTCTATTTAGACCATCACCCCTTCTAAAATTGCTCAAGAGGGATATGGGTTTTCATTTCTGTGTGTCTGAGATAAAGATGGATGAAGCACTGTTTTTCCTGTTCAGTAATGAATAGTTCTGAGAGCTTGAGCTCCAAATGGGGAGCTTAGAGCCAGTAAAAAAAAAAAAAAAAACATTAGTGGCCAACATGTAAAATGTTGTGATATCAGATTTATCGTGTGACAAAAAAAATCAGGGGAAAAAAGGTTATGGTCTATAGAACAGAGTCATTGTACATATTTTTTTTCTGTAAATGTTTAGACAGTAAGACAAAAATGTTGGAGTTTCTATGCCAGAAACTTTCTTGCACTTAGGTAGGTTTTTCAATTGTATGAAGCATGCTCATGTTAGCTTTTGAAGAGTAATTGAACGGAATACAAAGGCACAGTAGAAAACTTGTATCTAACTTTACTCACGTTTCTCTCCATAACACTGATGCTCCTCATTTTCTCTGCCAGTTTGAGTGTCAGCTGAGCAATCGTCTTTTCTGAAGCCTGAACCTGTGCAAACACTGGACATGAACTTTGTGAAAGTCTTCTACAGCTATTTACACCTTTTAAAGGTAAATGAACCAGATCATCGTTGGAAACAGGATGCACCTGATCCCAATTATGTATAGACATTTATATACACACACAGAAAGCACAGCATAAATCAAACAGCTGTGGAGAATTCACAGTTCAGTATCACTCTCCATCCAGCATCCATGTTCTAAAAGTGGTTATTTCTGTAGAGTGGAAAAATATAGATGTTGAAATATGTCACCCTGCGATGGACTGGCGACCTGTCCAAGGTGTACCCCCGCCTCTCGCACAAAATGCACCTGTAGATCCCAGTGACCCCAAAACAGGAAATAAACGGGTTGGAAAATGAATAAATATGTCGCCAACTTGTTCATTCCATGACTAGAAGACTTGGTGCTGCTCTTGAAAATCATGGAGCTCATACAAAATACCAGTTTTTGTTGCAGGATGTATTCATTGTTGCTTCAATCCATTTGAGTGAAATTGAAGAGTTTGTGATCTAAGTTAGATTCTTAACTTTCACTTTATGTTACGGATAAGTGTTCAAGCCTTGTGAAAAGTTTGGAAAAGCCTCTTGCTCCTTTTACCAAACACAGTCATCATTTGTATGGACATTACGCTCTAGCTTTTTTCATCTGACCAAATGACACCTTTCTAGTATTCATCACCTTTTCTTGTTTCTCACTGAAGTTCTTGTTACTTAAAAAAAACATGTTGGTACACATAATCTTTATGAGAATAAACAATTCATTCTCTCAGGTCCAAGTTAATCTCTTCGGTCTTTGCTAATGTTATTTTACTAGTTGTTTTGCAAAATACTGAGCAAATATTTTGGAGTGATCAAAAATAGGTACAAATTAAAATCAAGCAGCAGCTACTTTTGTGAGATAAAATTATTAAATTTCTGCTCGGGTCACGCTTAGAGTGAAACATGAGAAGTCCCGCCCTCCTCTAACTTTAGGGCTTGCTGATTGGATATTTACACAAGGAGCAATGATCCATTGATTGGATATTTGTTCCGGAAATGCATTTCACATCCACAAAAAGTAGTTCACCAGTCGTTTTGAAAGAATAATACATATGGGAGTTATTAAAATGGGACTTATTAAAATGCTCTAAATAATTTTTTGTTCTGTAGCTAACTTTTTTAAATAAAAGTATAGCATGAAAATAACGTGAAATGTAAATTATATACAAGGTGTGGGAGAAACCTGTTCTTGAAGCTCGGTGACCCTGGTGTCCATCTGAAGAAGCTGTTGAATCTGCTTGAGCTCAAGCTGATCTTTGAGAGACATGTCATGCTGAAGTCCAGTGATGATGTCCTGGAGTTCCTGTATCAAAGCCTCCCGATCATCCACCTGCAGTATGTCAGAAGAAAGTCATCCTTCCCATTTCTGTTGAACTGGCCCTTATTTGTCATGGCATTAAACATTAAGAAAATCAATTTAATTCAAGCTGTGGATAACTATACACTAGGATTCAGGCTTTTTACTAATAATAAATATTATACAAATCACAGATTGCTCGCTGATGGTTGAAGAGGAATTCGAGAATCATTAAATTTGCAGTTTGATGTGTATATTGCTGCCTATCGGTCAGCAAAAAATAAGTCTACACAGGTCCTCATTGACTGCTATGTCCAAGTCGAGATGGATCTGTAAAAAAGTTACATCTTGTGTTATTGTGAGCAAATGTTTTCTTCATGGTAGTAGCTTTGGTAACAACTTCAATCTATTTAATAAATTAACAAATTTCTTCATCTAGCTTTCGGACATTTGTTCAAGAGAAATTGGCGCTTTTCCTTTCGTTGGTTTTTATTTGAAATACAAGCCCGTGGAACCACTCACAACTGCTGTTTCAAGAGCAACACTCTATTATTAAATAACAAATAAAATGCTTCTTATTCTAAATCAGAACTATTTTTTTTCCTGTCAGAGTAGAGAGAATATTAAAAAAATGCATTACAATTGGTCTAGCATCTTTTCACTTTTTTTTTTCTTTTCACTGCTAATACTATTGCACACATACATTGGGTTTAAGGTCATTGAGCTAAATTTGCTTGGACTGTCTCATCCACCTTGCCCTCAACATAAATGCCAGAAGTCACACTTATCATCCAGGCAGAAATCAACATGATAATGGCATCTAGTTTAAAATTCTGTTTGGAAGTGCACACAGGCTACATCAAAAGATGCCAACGCGGAGTGGCTTGGAGCTCGGAGGGATGCTAGAGATGTGACTAACTGATAGTGCACATCAAAGCAATGTAGAAAGAGAAATATGGTGTGCAGGTGGGGGGTTTGGATGCAGTGATGATGTTTTGGGCCTGCTTTTATCAAGAAATCAAAGGATACAAATATAATTTTACCATGGTGCTGAAACATGAGCTATTAATCATGGGTAAAACACACACTTATTACATCAGATCCATTTCAATCAATCTGATGCAATTGTTGCATTATAGAAAATATCAAATATACCCAGATATAGTTCAATCAGAAATAGAAATAAAGGCAATGATCAAACAAATCATCTAGTGAACCAGAAATAAGAGTGAGCCGTAATAGCGTACTTCAGACCATAAGGTAGTAGACATTTTTGGAACAGTAGACAAATTGGAACAGTTAATCGTCCGTCCCATTATTGCATCACTTATGTTTGTTGGAAAGCATCAACAAGCAGAGAGAATATATTGCATTGCTTTCCTGATTTAAACCCATACAGAGCAAAGATTTTCAAATAGGCCAATTACCAAAACTCTCAAGTCCATTTCAAGCATTCATCTGAAACAAGCTCATTTAAGAGCACCAGCTGCACAGCATGATCCTGGGTAAAAACAACAAATAACATGTTTGCCTTATCCACCCTTCCACTGATCAATCAGTGCATCAGACTATAAAACCTCTGTAGACAGCACGCAGGTTTATTTTGACAATGCTTTCTGTTGGAGAAGTGCTTTCAAATGAACACAAATGGCTTTTGCTTCAAATGCATTCCATCCCTAAAATATTAATGTGACAAATGCAGGGTGGGAAATTTCTGGTAGCCAATGTTTACATTTTAAATCACTAAAACAAAACCATCCTCACATCAAATCCCCATCCCAGTGTCTGTGTGCTTTGAGCCCTAAACTCTTCAATATTATTAATCTTCCAGATGCTGGAATGTTTCAAAAAGAAAAAAAAGTTTAACTATTGGAAGAACTTCATGAGTAATGTCACATACTCTACATCCATAATTTTATTTTAAGATTCTGGCTAATAGCTTTGCAGTTCATTTGTTGCATTGTGTTGTCTACTGAATGGCTCTCAAATATCATCAAAAAGGTGAAATAAATAGTTATCTGAACTATTGCTTTAATCATACAACCCACGAAGAATCAAAAAGTTTCTTTATACCGAAGTGTGCAGACCATGGTCTTTGTGTTGGCCTTTAGTATTTTTAAAAGCATTCAATATCCTAATTTTTTTTTAACAAAATTTAAATGGAAAATATGTATTCAGTCATTGTTTTGAATTTCAGATTAGAATCTGGCAACTTATTTCCATTCAAAACTAGGCATGGGATGATAACCAGTTTTAAAACCATGAACGGAAAAAGTTATATTGTTCCTTACAAAGTTTAATTATGAAGATTATTTTTATTATTTTGCCTGATGTTCAATGTTCGTAAAATACAATATACTGTGTTCAGTTGGGGGGAGTTGTTTTTGTACCCAGACATTTAAATATAACATTGTAGACCAGTAATTACTATACCATGAAACTGTGATATTATCCAAGGTTTTCAAATTGTTAGAATCTTATACTGGCTCATGTCAATTTAGGGAGTCAATGGACTTCTCTTGGGTTCCCATGCTTAGAGCAAACCATGCCACATGAAAAACTTATATAAAAAAAAACCATACCTTTCTTTGTTTAATACAGTTCCAAAAAATGTAATTGACACTCAGAAAGACACAAGTATAAATGGATCTGCTCTGAAAGGCCAGACTGCAAAATCAGAGGAGTGTAAACAAAATAAAAAAACAAATAAACAAAAAAAATGGTAGCTCCCATAGGAATTGGCGTGGCAGTTATTTAGAAAACAGGAAGTGGACTAGACTTAACCCCTCATGTAGTAGTTTAGGAGATAAATTTTACTAAACTATACATACCTGTCCAGCTGCTCGTTAATGCAAATATACATAGCAGCATATGCATATTATATACATATTGAGTTCTCATAGCAGCAACTCAATGCATTTATGTATATAGACATGGTCAAGACAATTTGCTATAGTTTAAACCAAGCATCAGAAAGGGGAAGAAAGGTGATATAAATGGCTTTAAATGTGGAATTGTTTTTTTATAAAAAAAAAAGAGAGGAAATATCCAGTGGGCAGCAGTTCTTTTGGCGCAAATGCATTATTGTATGAGGTCAGTGGTTGGAGCTAATAGAACTCAACAAACCACTTGTTACAATAGAGTTATGCAGAACAGCATCTCAGAAACCGCAAAGGGGATAGGTTGCAGCAGCTGAAGAGTGCCACTTCAGTCAGCTAACAACAGGAAGCCGACCTACAATTTGCACAGGCTCAACAAAATTGGACAATAGAAAAATGGAAACAACATGAAAGAATGGATCCATCCTGCCTTCCTGTATCAACAGTTAAGGCTGCTGCTGGTGGTGGTGTAATTGTGTGAGGGATATTTATTTTGGCCAACCTTGAGCCCATTAGTACCAATTGAGCATTGTGTCAATGCCACAGCCTAGCTGAGCATTGATGCTGACCATGTCCATCCCTTTATGACCAAAGGCCTCCCATCTTAATATAGTTACTTCCAGCAGGGGAACACACCATCTCATAAAGCACGGATCATCTCAGACTGTTGTCTTGAACATGAAAATGAGTTCTCAAATGGTCTCAAACACAATCCATGTTCCAAACATGTAAACATGTGTCCCCTTCGCATTAATGCATTCTAATCATATTGCTCTTCCATAATCGAGATCTACTTCAGGTTAAAACCTGTACACTACTGGTCTTTCCGGTAGAAGGATCCAGAACACCACCTGTTTCCTTTCAGTCTCTCATTTCATTAACCATTCTATGAATTTCCAATTAGGCTGAGGGCAATGAGACAGGGCTTTCAGGTCTTTCATCACAGGGGACTGCGGGTACTCTTACAAAACACTGCCCCTGCAGACCTTTGTTGGAGTTAAAGCATTGTCTGAGAGGAAAAGCATGCCAAGCTTTGGAATCCTCTGAGTATTCCATTAAGAGTAAAAGGATAGTGCAGATAATGAGAATCCACATCGGCCAAGCTAGACACCTAGACAGTACTGGAGGATGAGGCCTCATATCAAAGAAACTTTTTTTTTTTTGCTTTATCTTACTCTTTCTTCTTTTTTTCTTGTCTATCTGCTCTGATTTGTGTTGTGCTTGTTCATTGCCTTAACAATCCCCATGCCATAACAATCCTCTGGACAAAGAAGACTGCCTCTGATTATTAATAAACCTCAAGGCAGACATCATTATTTTTTCAGCTAGTCCCTTTTTTATAATGCGCAGACAACACCTTTATAGCTTTCCCTGGGGCCCTGAGCTCCCCGTTTCTCTATGATCTTATTAGCATCACATCTCCTGCCTGCTGACCAAACTGCATTTCTATGCACTTTCTGTTGCTCTGACCTCTGTGTGGATGGAATTCATTTGGCATTTCCATCTTCTCTGGGTTGATTTGCCATAAGGAGGGAGCTGGCCATGGTTATTGGAGATAAACACTATTAAAGAAATATGACCATTGGAAAGAGGATGAGGGATAAAAGAACTGGGATAAATCTGGGCTTCAAAGAAGACTCATCATCGGCTTATTTCCTCCTGAATGCTGATGTTGAACTGATTCAATGAGGTTAACTTTTTATTTCTCTTATATTTCTCTTTCTAAAATTTTTAACCTTGACTAAAAAAAAAATCTAACCTACGCATAAGATGCATTTTTTATATTATTTAAGACGTTATGTGCTATGTAAGTTTAACTAATTCAACAGGCTTATATGTATAAACACCTGGAAAAGCCAACAGAGTCACCATTTTTGCGACAGGGGGTCATGACTATCAGAGCTTATGTTATCAAATATCTTCAGTTGCATTTGTTAATGTTATTTTGCTTCAATAACTTTTTATATACAGTTGTTTGCACTTGAGGTTTAAGCACATGTATGAGCTAAATGCAGGGCATCTTGGCCTGGCAAACCTCTGGTGGTGCAGTTGTAGGGTCATCATCAAGGAGGCACCCTTCTTTTATGATTTGCTCCATTATTCTCAGAACATCTCACAGTGGTGGAGCAACGGCAGGGACATCTCCTTTCTGGCCCCTGCCATCCCGAGGAATCTTGTTTTCCCTATGATATGTCCTTCCATCTCAATCACAGCCAGCAGATGGCTTTTCCCACCCCCTCTGCACACCTGACCACTTCTTCAATCACCAGATCCTTCCTCTCCTTCCTTGTAGCTTTTTACCAAATTGTTGGGGAAGAGGGGGTGGTTTTCTCTGAATGCGTCCTGCCAACAATTTCTCTATATGCCTTAATCTGCTAATGGCCTGGTCAGCGTCTTTGCCTTCTACTTGTGTCCTGTTCGCACTGATGCCAATGTGCCAAACTCAAGCACATGTGCCAAACTCAAGGCCACCGGGCCGAATGTGGCCCGCCATCTAATCTAATGTGGCCCCCGAGAGCTTAAAAGTTTTGTGTCTAAAAAAACAACAAAAAAAAAACAACTACATTTCCCATTGGCTACTGTAGTCGCAACGATGTTTCCGCATCCATACTCACGAGTGAAAACTGCAGAGCTGCCAACTCACACACTGAACGTAAGACTCACGCATTTGAGTGATCTCTCACGCCACACCTCCGATTTCTCACGCTAAAATAAATTTCAAGATGGGAAATGGGCACAGCTAATAGTTTATCTGTGATTTGTTTCTTGAGCCTGATGATAAAAGATGATGATCAATGTCTTCAGTCTGTGAGGATTTTTTCCGCTAATCACAAAAATGCTATTTTTTCTTTACTTTGACAGTTTGGACAGTTTGATCCTTCATTAATAGAGTTATGTAGGTTTTCATAAGCTGACAAATATCAAAGGGATTTATATTAGAACAACAAGCATACAATTGTTTCTATGCAACTGAATTGCCACTTGAATAAGTTATAAATAATGAGTTATTTAACATTAAGGAGTAGTTACATTTATTTTACATTAAAATAATTATTATTTTACATCTGGGGGGGCCCAGATTCTTTTAACGGTTTAAAGGGGGGCGCGACGAAAAAAGTTTGAGAACCACTGCTCTAAGTCAAGCATACTAACTTTTTTACAAATACTGTTGCAGAAGGCACCAAGGTAAGCCAAGCCACTATTGGCCTTGACATCCATCCTCAACACTTTGAATGCTGTGATATCGCACAGCTTCAGGGGCAACATCAGGTGCTGATAGAGGGTTCATTGGTAGCACAGACATTAAGTTTCCCTGCAGGTGGCTTTTGTTCATACACTGTAACACGTTGGTATGTTGTTCTATGTTGCGTTAGTTATTAATTTAACTTTTACACGTCCTGGAGAGTTGCAAGACTGCGCTTTATTTTGAAGTCCAGACTGGTTCGCAAGTGTTGTTTCAAAGGTGCTGCGGTGAAACATGGCTTTCCCCGTAATGAAGTCAGAACTAATCTTTGCTTTGAATGGTTGTTTAGCCAGCAACAACCTCACTCTCTCCCACCTGTGACAACCCCAACCATGGCTTTGAGCAAGTTACCACTGCTCCCCCGTGCACCACATCTATGACTGCCCACTGCTCCAGGTGTGTGTTCACAGTATGTTTTTTTCAATGCTGTGTGTGCACTTGGATAGGTGAAATCCTTGTATGGGTTACTCCACACCTGTTCAAAATGTCACTTTTACTTGACTTTGACTTAAGCATGGAGAAGAGTTAAAAGTCTGGAGGGCTATGGTCCTTTCTGTGTAAGACTGCAGACCTCAAAGTACGACTTTACTGTATATAAAACAATCTGATCTGACTGAACCTTGAATCCATTTACACATGGACTAGTTGTTCTGTAATAACTAAGGACGTAAAGAAAGTCAACCCTACTGCCTTAGTGACACAACTCCAGTTAAATTTATCAATTCTACTCCTGTGGACAAGTACTTTAAGAGCAAGCATGAGAGTAAAGGATGTTCTGTGCAGCTGTGTAAAAGCTGGGCTTGATGAGGTGCTGCAGTTGAATGATAGTCAGAGGCGAGTGGAGCTCAGGCGAGAGCTGTCCATTAGTTACACAGCAGCCTGTAATGTTGGGAGTGCACTACATTATTTTTAAATGCATCAGTCAGCGCTGTGCAGTACAGATAAATTCTAATGTCTTGGATCTGTAATGCATACTCTCACCACTGGTATATTACGAGATGGGTTAGAAGGGCAGCACAGTAGATGGGGAAAAAATGTAATTTATTTTTCACTGTGGCCAGTGTTCTAGCCATTAGCTTCAAACGTAAGGTAAGTTATAGCTTTTAACAAGCACCTTTAGCCAGTAGAGCACGCTGCACACAACGGCGTGCTGCTACGAATGAGATTTAGAGGTAAAGAGAGCAAGGCAGGGTGTTAGAGGTCAACAATGAGCCCAAGCAAGGGATTGGTGTGGCATTCAAACAAACTTTTTATAAGCATGAGTTCAAAAAAATTCCAGTGTACAAAATTCCAGTGTAAAAATATTTCTTGTTCTTTTGTTCATTTAACTGTAATAAATATTTGATCGGGGGATATAAAGTGCCTTGGAAGTGTAAAAAAATTAGGTGTTAATCATTTATTTCCATATATAATGTCCCACTGCTAATGGAATTGCTAAATACATCTAAACATAAACAGTCTGCAAACAAGTAATACAGTGGTACCTCGAGGTATGAAAGGGCTCACTAGAAATATTTAGCTTCGAGATACGAAAAAAATTCCAAGATACAACAAACACCAACAGTTCTGCTCTATTATCCGCTTGTCAAGTCTGGCGTCGCACTGCGTTTCCGGGTCCTGGCACTCCATTCTCCCACATTACTTAATTTTTCTTTGGTTTACCATTTTTTTAATCAACTTATACTTTTGGTTCTGAGAGCCGTTGCACATGTAAAACGTGCTTCGAGATACAAATTTTACGAAAGATACAAATGTTCTTGATAAGAAAGCCATTCTGGAACGGATTAATTTCGTATCTCGGGGTACCACTGTAGATACACTTTTGTGTGTGAGACCTCATAATAACCTACAAAGTAAAGTCTGTGTAAAATATTTCTACTCATAGTGTATTTGGTCCGACTCTATATACAGTTAAACCGACTCAGAGAAAGAGTTATTTAAATATCTTTTTCCTAAATGTTTTTCCAAGACTGTTTGAGTATTTTTGACAAGTATTTATGGTTAGCAAGTCTTTAGAAACATAATACAAAAGCAAAAGGTACACTACTGAAAGATTTGGAAAAAATGTAAGAAACAAACTCATTTAAATAACTCGTCTACAGAGTTGGCTTAACTCCATAGAGGATGGGTTGAAATACACTGTGAGTAGAGATAATTTTACTTAGGTTAACTTAATTTTTCTGTGTATGCCAACACATTGCCAATCAATAAAAAAAGTGAGTATAGTCAGTGCATCTTTACAGAATTTTAGTGATAACCATAAAACTTTGAATTTTCACAAAGACTGGCATCAAACTATTTAAAAAAGAACTCTTCTAGTGTGGTTTATAGAAAACAAGTGAAAAACACACAGTAAAATCCTAAGAGTTAAATTAACTCTACTCAGAGTGTATTTGGTCCCACTCTATATAGAGTTAAACCAACTCTGAAGGAGAGTTATTTAAATTAGTCTATTTGAACTAAACAGTCTATTTTTGTCTGTTTTTACTCTTTCTGGAGTGGACTTGGTCCCTCTCTGAATAGTTAATATTTAGTTTGCATTTTCCATGCAGATTTGGAAAAACATGAAGAAAATAAATTATTAAATTACTCTTTCTCAGAGTCGGTTTAACTCTATATAGAGTGGGACCAAATATACTCCGAGTAGAGTTATTTTAACTCTTAGGATTTTACTGTGCAGTTTAAGGTCCTCTCCGGGATTAGAATTATGAACTCAAATGAGTTTAAAGCCTCCAGAGTACAAATGTTTATGAGTCAAATTGTTGCATTTCATCCAAACAAGGGTGCATTGTGGGCAGCGAGCGGCCACTTATTATAATTTGTTTTATGTATCATAATCGATTGTTATAGTTACAGTTTATTTAACAAAAGTGACCCAGTTAATGTTTTTAAAAATCAGTCATTGTCTGTCCTGATTTGAAAATATCAGGAAGGCCATTACAAAAACCCCAAGTATTTTATTACTTAATTGTTACTATAAAAAGTTATTTTATTTTAACATCTATGGGTATTTTACGCTTCTGTTTATATATCATTTAGTCGTATGCAAAAGTGTGGCACCTTTTTGATGATTTTCTGATAATATTTCAATTAAATATAAGAAATTATATCAATCAAATATAAGATATTTGATAAGTGAAATAACGTGTAAATGGTTTATGGAAAGTGTGCAATGAACATTTTAACAAAATTAGGAATGTGTATAAATTTATGCACCACAAAAAAAAAAAAAAAAAAACAACATAAACCCCCCCTAATGCCTCTAAATTCTTTCTATAGCATTCAGTGAAAGTCTAGTTCTGGCAGAAGGCATTTTGGACCATTCTTTACAAAACATCTCCAGTTCTAGAGTGATGGTTCTGAGCATGGGCAGCCCACTTTAAAAATCACATTTTTTTTTTATTTTTTTTTATAATATTTAGGTCTGGAGACTGAGATGGCCATTCCAGGACATTGTACAGTGGTACACCGCGATACGAAACAAATCCGTTCCAGGGTGACGTTCGTATGTAGAACAATTCGTATCTCGAAGCAAGTTTTACATGTAAAACGCCTAATCCATGCAACGGCTCTCAGAAACAACAGTAAAAGTAGATGAAAAAAATGGAAAACGGTTTCTTCAAAAATAAAGTGAATTCTATGAACGGCCATTATTTATCGGTTCATGTGATCGATACAAAGAACAATTTAAAATAGAATACAATAAAATAAAATAGAAACAAACCAAAAACCATGGTTAAAAACTGTGGTACATACCGAACCGTGAGCTTTGTGTACCATTGCATCCCTAGTGCACACTTTCCATAAATCAATCAATTCGATAAATATTGCAAACTAATAATGTAGTAAATGAAGAAAACTACTTTTTGGTGATTCATTTGGAGTTGGGGATTTCGAAGATAACAAGGAACTCCACAGGTGACCTAAATAAATAGAAATGACAATCAAGTATAACATGGAACAGGGTCCTGACACTCAATCTATATCAAACCAATGGGAAGGTTGGGCTACTGGGAATGGGGCTACCAGGGTTTCAGGGGCATAATGCTTGACACCAAAGTGTCAAGTTCTGGAAAGTTCTTGTAGTGTCCACAGATTCAAGAACATTGTAGATACATCAGTTACATATATAAAAAAAAAAATAACATTGGCTTGTGGGCAGTCTTTAGTTCTTTTAAGTAATGTGTATTTGGGGTATAGAGTTAGCAAAGTTAAGATTTGGCTATTTAAGTTAATGTTTACACCCAAAAAAAGTGATCATAAATGAAATGGTAGGTTTATTTAAACAGTGAGAAACCGTCAGAAAAAATCCTAAACAAAATTGCATTCAATTCTTGCAATAGACTCGCCAGATCCATTCAATCAAAACCAGTAAGCCACAGAACATACGCCTTAGCGTTGATTATTGATGTGAGACTAATTAGCTGTGCCCCTTTTAAGCCTTTCTCTTAGTTTAGAGCTGCTTAAATATGCAAAATCAATAGCAGCGCTAATGGCTTACCACCGTCTGTGAAAATGGAGTCCAGGCACATAGCAAAGTGCATCCATCAAACAAATTAAGATTTTCACTCAAATTAACGTCGTCAGCCAAAACGTTTAGTTGTTCTGTGGACATAAAAATAAAATTGAAAATTATTTCCGTGTATAAATTCATTAATTATCAGTAAATTCTGTTCATTGTAGCTGTGTGATTAATTCAAATTTGGCACAAAGAAAGCATTTAATTCCAGCGAAAGATAAATGTTTATACAGAAAAAAACCTTTTCCTATCAGCACACAAACTCCTGTTTGCAAACATGTACAGTATTCATGAAGACCCCACCTCCCTTCAGGCCAAATGAAGGAATCCTGAATTTAGACATTATTCTTCACACTTTTTAGGCCAGCTCTGTTTACCTCACATGGACAGCATTAATGAATTATGAATTATGTTGGGGTCCACAAGATTTTCTTAATTACAGAACTGCCAAGTATTGTGAATTATTCAGGCTTTTGCTTATGTAGGCGTTTATGGCCAGATATAGTTAACATAAATGCCTAACCAAGCATCAGCTTGCCTCAGGGGCATCTGTGGGGTTCAGGGGCATTTCGTTTTGCCATTTAACAGGGGGAGAATAAGAATATGCTGGTGCCCAGTCAGCAGCATATGTTAGATTAAAAACTGTCTATTTTGTTTTTTTAATCAGCAGCTAACCTTGCCTGGGTTGAATTATGCTGCCTTGAAAGATCACTTTGTTTAGTTTTCTTTATTATTGGTATTTTAATAAATCAAAATGTCATAAATCTGGCAACATTTTGTCATGCTATTAAATGTCAGTATTTAAAAAAAACAGACCGGATGTTTAAAATTGGTGCCTCTGTTTTAAATCCCATCAGCTGAAGACTATGACGAAACATTATCAGAAACAATCAACATATAGCTTGATCAATATCAATACACACAGCGTGTGCAGCATATGTGTCAGTGTTCTGAAAGTATTCAAAAAGATTTAGTTTTTTTTTTCAAATATAAGAATAAAATACATACATTCAAGCATATATGAACAATGTGCCTTCTGCTGCAGCCAAATATTTAAAACTTTCATTCATCATTCCAGAGCACCTGCTGCCCAGCTCCCATTTTTTCATGTATACTTGAGTCACTTGGCCTTGTTATACGAATAGTTGTGATGAATCAAAAATAGGACTGGGTGATTAATCAAAAAAGTAATCGTAATCGTCCTTCAGGAAGCTATAACAATCAAATTATTCCAGGTTCATTTTTTTGCATACTTTCCCTTTCCACACTTCCTCGTACATGACTTCCTGAATCTTGTTCAATAAATAGAGAGTAGATAGTAGTATTTGTTTCTTTTTGTTGTTGTTATCAAGTAATGTACCCTTCATTCTAAAATCTCTCACATGTAAAATCTGAGCATTTTTACTTTCAAAACAGTAAAAGCGTTTTTGGAAGAGTTATTTGCCTCTTGCATCTGGTTCACAAGTTTCCTTTGCTGATCATTGTTTCTATGATCTTCACCATTACCAATTTCTTGTGCTTCTTCAAAAGAGCTTGAACAGGACAAACTGAAAGTCCCAGCCTCTTTGAAATCATTGTCTGGGAGAGGCCTTGCTGATCCACTAGAACTACTGTCGCAGGTGGTCAAACAACTTCACATTTTCCCATGCAATGGTATAAAACAGGAAGCAGTGTAGAGTAGACCAGGCGATGCAATGGTCAGATAGAAGAGAAGGATTCAACAGAAAACTCATTCTTACTTTCAGGCTCTGGTCAGAGTAAGTGTCCTCAGCATGCTCCTCGATGGTTCCCAATCTGGATTCCATCATATCAGATTGCTAGTGCAGGTCAGAGATAGGGTGGGTTGAGTGAAAAGAGAGGCTATGAACAGCAAGTTTGTTTAGTTTCATGTAAATAATAATGAATTGACAGATTTTTTTAACATAGTTTAACCCCAAAAAACAAGATTTTAATCTAGAAATGAATTATTACATATTGGAATCGATGGTTATGTAAAAAACCTACGATATACAAATAAACAAACACTGCAGAAATATTACATATGGCAATCGATAAATATTGTATCATGGTGTTGGAGATTTATTGAACACTTTAAATTCTAACTAAATCCGCTAGAGCATATTTTACATTTTTACCTGCTCTGTATTTTAATTTTTCCATACATCAATACAGCCCTTATATCCTAGACTTTAATAATATTAATAGAGTTAGTTCAATATTAACTGAAAAAAGTGTCAAAACTTCAAAAAAACACACAAAAAAAATTTCTTTACATATTTTTTTCTAAATACAGACACGCCATTGCTTTATACCTCAAAATAGTAAATGTAAAGAACATTTTTATGAGTGAATTCATTGCTTAGTTTTTGAGATACACTCAAATTTATAAAGTAAGACAAAAAACTGAAAACGTCCACATTTTGCATAAAACATACCATGAACTGTGCAATCAAATTGCAAATTGAAAAACAATGTTTCTGAGATACTTTTGATCATAGATAGCTCTGTATTAGACAATTCTCATTGATATACTGTCCAATAAATAACAAAAATGTACATTTTACTGTGGTGAAACTTCAGAAAAGGAGAATATATTTATACGTATACAATAATACAAAATCCCAAACTAGTCACTACACAAACTATTTACAGTGCAACAGTATTGTACTGCAATGAAGATATGTGACTGAAATTGTTACACTTCCTGTCCACAATAACACAGAGACACTTCATATGCCTCACACACGAAGGGAGCGCACTTTCCACACACTTTTTTGCACCCCTATGGCAAAAGGGATGTTATGGGATCTTTAGAAGTGATAATGATATCGATTGAGCGAGACCTAGCCAAAAGTTTTGCCACGGAAAAAAGTACCGGGAAGATGGTATCACGTCGTGGTTCACAGGTAATATTGCTATCGTTTACAATGTGGTAACAGCCCTTCCGATGAAGGATATTTTGTCAACACCCGCGGTGTGTATAATAATGTTTTTATTGTGTAAGCTTTTGAAGGATTTTTGTGACTTTTTACTGGTTTTCTACACACATGGCATGTTTCAAATGATAACTCCTTCTGTTTATGATGCAAAAAGAATTATTGCTCTATCTTATGTGGTTGTGTCGTTCATATTTTTTGAAAAATGGTAAAGAAATCACATCAGGACAACTGTGAATATTGCTCCAATTATTATAGTAGGGCCGAATCGATTAAGAAAAAGGTGTGTCCAGGTTGTGTAATCTGACTTCGGAAGTTTAGTAGCGACCAGAAATTGACTGACCAAAGAATGCTTTAAGTAGGTAAAAAGATGGACTCTGGGAAAATGTCAAAAGTTAGCAAAAGTATTTAATAATTTAAAGTAAAAGGAACACAGAAAGGTGGTTCCTATGCACACCGTGTCTGAATTGCAGACAGGGCCAGATATGTAGCATATGAAATATTGCACAAACAGTCAGTGACTTGTCTTGTCTGCAACTCTCTCTGATCATTCACACTGTAAGATTGTCCCGTGCTTTCAGGGAGTTCCTCCAAAAAAGTTACATTTTGTGACATCTCAAAATCTGTCCGCAGCTCAAAATCAGGCTATAATAATAAAATTCACTATAGGGTCCTTAACTGCGGTAGTTATACGAGGACAGACCTGTTCAGCCGAGAGTGTTCCCTTCGAGAGTGTTCCCTTTTACATGAGTAGGCTGTTTACAAACTTGTAACGAAGGCAGATGGAGATAAAACTCTATACTGGTTGAACTTATCAAGGTAAAAGTAAAAAAAAAAATGCATGAGGTGATAAAAAGGAACTAAAATTCCTACAATGATTAGATTTAGGTGAAATGCACACTGTAGCTATTTGTCAACCACTGGTTCCATTTCTCTCGATGGATTATAGTCAGATCCCCTACCTTGCATGTAGCATTTGCAAATTGATTTGCAAATTTGTCAAAAGGGCAGAAATTGAGATAAAAATATTAATTGTGAGAGACTGTTGCCACATCTCTGTGAGGAAGAGGCAGTAAAAGTTGCATTCAAGATCAAATCTACCAGAAACAGACCATTGGTAAAGAGTTTTTGTTAACTTTAGCCAAATATCAGGTGAGGATCGAAGGCTTTGCTTAGGCATAACTATAAAAATCAATTATAAAATGCAATAAATTATTTTGTTAACAGCCTTACATTGTTCTGTTCAGATATGCAATTTATGTCCAGTGGAGTTCAAGGAGACCCAGACACTAAATGTGAATCTGTTCATCCCCACAGATGAAAATATCACTTGAAGATTCACCATCACACATTAAGCAAGACTCTCTCTTCCACCTCTCCCTGAATTGATGATTGTTCCCCTCAAGTGTTTTGAGTCACTTATGTGATCCCTATGACAGAGTGCAACCTCGGTCCTTTCAGAGTGCACCAATCTCCATCTTTTCAAGGGCCGGCTTGATTATTCATAGTCTGGGGTCGGCTTGTGTCTTTGAGGAGCTGTAACTCATCACCCTGAAGCTAAAGCAAGATTGTCAGGTTTATGAGGAGCATCTTGTGGAATAAAAACTAGCCAATGACACAGCAAGGGGTCAAGGTGCACAATGAATGTAAACGTGCAAATATGTATAGGGCAGTAATCAGGAACTGAGTCTTATTCACTCGAGTGGAAGTAAAAAAGATAAAGTAAAACTGACCCTGGATGGTTCTCATCATCAATATCCTTCACATGAAAGAGCTTTATTCAAATAAAGCAAAAGGACAATATTGAGTCAGGAGTCTTGAAAAAGTATCTTTCAAATTGAACTTTGAAGGAAGTAAAAGGTGCTAAAAGAAAAGGTTCAATAAGATGAATATGCTGAAATACGTTCAATATACTCGATACAAGTTCACAACACAAAGGTGGTTTTACTGCAGATCTTTATGAAGAAAACAGAATGAGTTCAGGGACATATAGATTATCTACAACCACCACTGCTTTCTTTCATTTTTTCTTTACATTTCGGAGTAAAAGAAACACATTCTGATTTGAGAAAAACCTAAGTAAAAATGGGTATAATACCGTTAAACTTTTGAATTCTATGATCCAGAAACAAAACTCATCTTAAAGGGGACCTCAGATCACAATCAAAAATGTTTGTGGCTCATTATTATACTAATCAACAAATGCTTTATGCATTTCTGTCTCAGCAACAAAATCTGTATTTTTTTGCGATGTAATTTCAAATAGTCATGAGAAAACATCCTCATTTCTCATTCTTCTGACTGCTTGTATACAGTATACACTGCTTGGCCAAAAAAAATTGCCACCCAGATTTAACTAAGCGAATAAGTTATTTAACCCCAATTGGTGCAATTAGTTAATTTTTGTTCCTAAACAATGTCAAAAGACACATCCTGTGGTCATGGAACATGAAAGCAGAGGAAACTAATCTTTCTGCAATCTAAAGAGATTGCAGAAATGACTCAAATTGGGTCAAGAGATATCAGGGAATCCTTTATTGTAGATCGCTTAAATGTTTGGTGAAATCAAATAAAAGAAAACAACAGTAGAACTTATGGCTAAGGTTTAAAAGTGAAATCAAGAGTATTTCCAGATCGAAGAGTAAGCCTTCGGGAAAACCCCTAATCAGTGTGGCTAACCGGAAAAAAAGGCTTCAGTGTGGTGGTAGCATAAAGATTGGACTCTGAAGCAATGGAAGAAGGTCATGTGATCTGGAGTTGCTGTTGTTGCTCAGTTTTAAGGTCAGCTACAGTATGTGATGTACAGTATACAACAATGGCAGAATTCATCAGGCTCAAATTGTGGTTGGCCACCAATGAGTACAGACCTCAAGTCCATTGAGAATCTTTGGGATGTGTTGGAGAAGGCTTGTGCAACGGTCAGACTACCATCATCAATGCAAGATCTTGGTGAAAAATATGAATGTCAGCATTGTAAGCCTTGAGTTATGAGTCCTGAGTTGTTGGGTCCGGCTCCTCAAGGAGCATAAAGTGAATGCTAGACACCCTGGCTTTATACAGGTTTTCATGCCAATTTCACTGTATATTTAAAGTACTTTCATTGGTCCTTTGTAAAGTGGTTGCAGAAGATTGGCTACTCAGAGAGTGATTCTCATAGTCAGAGACGTCCAGATTACACATTTCACCCACAGAAGCAATCAATCAGATTCCAAATTCTTTTAGCGATCTTCAGGTCTCAAGATAAAAGTTTGGAACTAGCCTAGAATTACAAGATGGCTATTAAAAAACTCAAGCCTGCTTAACAAAAAAGAAACCATCAAACATGGTGGTGCTTTGGGGGTGTATTTCAGCCATGGGGGCAATCTGACAGATCATGCAGAAAAAAGTTTAAATAAGTCTGCCATTAAATAGACTCAACGTCTCAAACTGGAACACACTAAAGATGAGGTTTTTGAATACGACACAAGAAAAAAACACCTGGCTGGGGAATAATTTCAGGTAGTCAATTGGGCTGCTGCGCCCATGTTATAGCAGAAAGTTCCTTGATTATTAAAGCAGAATGCCATATCTGCATACAAGACCCACATTTTTCATTGTATCAAGTAACTAAAAGAGTCTTTAAGTTACAATTTTGCCAGATTTAAAAGCTGAAAATATTCCAAAAGTGCAAATCCTAATTTGTTTACACACATCAGAGAACCCACATCATGGTTATAAAATTATTAAACAAAGGAAAAAAGTTAAGTTAAAGTCCCAAAAGCCAGTGACTAAAATGATTCCAAAGTCAGCACTTCGTATTTCATATTACCCCCTCTCCAAAACCTTATACTTTACATTTTAGGATTTTATGTGAAATTTGCATGTTTTTTTATTGTTTATACTGAATTTTTTATCTATGTGTACAACAAAAAAATTGACATACACCTTGACTGAAATCGATATTTTACTTCATATAAAATTAATAATTTGACATTATATTTGTGGTAATGTACTTTTGAATCATAAAATATTTATCATTTTTAATTTCAAACACACACAAAAAAAAAAAAAACACAAAATGCAATTTGGCATTGTGTTATTTTGTATTTTCTTGTTACGTCTCATTTTATTTTTTTGTTGTACCGAGATCAAGGAATACTGACTAAATACATTTAATTTAATGAATAAATTTCAAGAAGCACTGGCTACTCCATCTTTAAAAATGTTCATCAGTGTCCTCTGATGAAAGACGACATTATGCGAACAGCATAAAATGATAGCAATTTGCATAAAGGCAATTAAAATGTGCTGCTGACTTGAAGAAATAATGGACCCAAGAGTGCATTCTGAAAGCAAAAAAGCTCTCTAAATACGAGTGATGACGAGAAAAAAAATAATGATGAAAACCCTCACTTCAGCTAATTATTGATGTTTTATTGCATTTATTAAGCAGATTTGGACTGAAAACCTTCATCAGTGTGTCCCCAGCAAATAATGAACCACCGTCTTTGCATAATTAAGACGACGACTTAATGGAAAAAGAAATGTAATTACCAGAGAACTAAAACAGCGCTTCCAATTATACTGGTAATTATCGGACGTACATATATACATACATAAATTTTGTTTGCACATATCAGACTGTTTTGTTTCCTTCTAGTCTGCTATAAACTATAATAAACATACGTATAAATGACTTGAAACTAAATCCTGCAAAAAAACAACAACTATAAAATTACTAAATAACGCTCAGTTGTATTTGAATTAACTGGTTTATTACATTTAGCTTTTAAAATGTAATGCTGCTTTTTAAAATAATACAGCTAATAAATGTGATACATTTGAACACTACTTTTTTATTTATTTTGAATTAAATCAGGCAATGCTGGAAAACAAATGACTAGATGGCATTTCTTCAAGAAAAATAAATCTGTTTATTGATTCTATTGCAGAATTTATATTTACTCCAAATGTTTCTCATAATGCATTACAGGAGTAAACAGAGGACTCTTGAAGAAATGGAAGGAATGAATTTAATTTGCAAAGAAAGACAGACAAATATCATTTGAGGTATTTATAATGCTTTAATCCCCCTTCTTTGGCAACATGTATTGTCTTTGGTTCAGTAATCAAGTAGCATACACAATGTTTCCATATTTGAAAATAAAATTAAACAGATTTTTTGGAGTAAGTTTTTTCTTCATACACTTTATATTTTCTCTCGTGAATGAATCTCATTGTTATGCAAAAGAATAATGAAATGCATTTAGAGATAATTAAAATTAATTCTTACCAACACATTCCTAATACAGAAGTGCAAAGAGCTCTCAATTACACTACATTAACATTCAAATTAACTCATCACTTTAAAAAAAAAAGGTCAGGGTGAATTAAACGAGTGTGGATAACGATTTTAATAACTGTTTTAATTAACGGCGAATCAGAAAGATGAAGCACTGATGAGATGGCGGAACATTGAGAAACCAGAAGATATCCAGTCTCATTCACTCAGGCACAGGGTTCATTCATACTCTTCCAGAAGCCCAGAGTTGCCATGCGTCCACAAAACTCTCAATGTTAGTGCAAACATTGCAGGTGGGTGCTTTGGTGAAATAATAAAGAAGTAACGAAGAACATCCCTGAAGGGGAACGTAATCCAAGGGAGTGAGTGCCAAGTCATATCAAGTTTATCCTTGTTGTCGGGAAATGGTTCCAAAAACGAAATCCTGAAGAATCCGAGATTAGAGGCAGCTTCACAGAAAACTGTCTGAAGCATGAAGATGCTTGAAGGCCTTCCAATGAAGATGCTTCAATAGTCAAATTGATCAAGGGTAGAAGCACACACCATATTTACAGCATGGCATTATAAGCAGAAATCAATCATCCAAAACGTGGAAAGAAGAAACCGAAGTGGTAAGAATTGATGGACTTAACGCAACTGCGCATGCCGCCAACCACGATGCCAGGGGTCCCAGTTTTCCTGGCCAAGATTGCACTGACATTCCCAGGTGCTAGAAGACCCTGTGTTCTCACATTCCCGTCCATTTACAGTTCCTTGTGAAGCTTCTCTTTACATCCCTCTCTCTCTCTCTCTCCAGCGAACCTGCTCTACACAGCCAACATCACGAATGACTCCGCAGACAATCCAGTGGGGGAAGAAGCAAAGCTGGCAGCTGCTCAGAGGGGCACACGCCCAGCCAAGTGGGCAGGACGGCATCCAATAACGTGTGGAGGACAGCATGTAACTTGAATCTTGCTCCAAATGAGGCTTGTTGACATTTGCATATCCCTTTCTTTTGTGTCACGCTAACGGGTTCGATTGTTTTAGAAAATGCCTTCTGTTGCCGCCCCTTACAAAAGCAATTTATTGTGCCAGCTCCTCTATATCTGCCATACCCAGTTCCCCTCCCCTACCTACTAGCCACAACTGCCAAGTTTTGCTGGTGATAGCCAGTAAGAACACACTTTGGCGTGTTTCCAGGCATATTGTTTGTTATATAATTTTTTTATAGAAAGAGGATCAAAGTGAAATTCAATCCCAAAAAGTAAAAAACACATTTTCTTTTTAACTTACGGTAACACTCTGAGACGGATGGAGGCACTCGTAAATTGCACGCTTCATTTGCATATTTCTGGCATAAGACATTATGCAAATAACTGGTAATTTGCATAATGGATTCCTCTTGTTGCCTCAGAAAGCTTGTGCTCCTTTTTATTTAAGTAGGAAGAACAAAGACAAAAAAGTAAGAAGAACATCTCATCAAAGATGTCTAGAGATGTGCAAGCCAGGAATCACAGAGAACACGAGTGCAATGAATACTGACAGCAAAAGTCGTTTTCAGAAAATCGGAGTGAAAACTGTTCTGAGAGTATTAAATAGCATTGAGTGCATGTGAAAATGATTCATTAATATGCATGAATACATCTCAATACGACACCATCGTGCCATAAGCAACCATAACATGAGAGACTAATTAATTATGGAGGATAATTTAAAATGGGGGAAGGGGTTTCTTGTGATTAAAATGTAAAACTGCCTCGTGCTTTAGCCTAGTGAGGTCCAAATAACACAATATAGCATCATTTATCAAACTACGTGTTAATTACCCTTTCTAAATAAAGATAGCCAGTGTTTATTCCTCAATAAATTTCACATTAAAACCTCAGAATAAAAAAAATAAGGCTAAATTAATATTGATGTTACTAAATATAGCATCTACTTTTAGCAATATAGGAAAGATCTGTGTAGCCCATTAAGACAAATCAGAGCGAAAGGAAAAAAAAAAGGTGGGACGTGATTTATTTTTTTGTAAACCATACGGATCTCTGCACAGATGCAGTACTTTGAGAGCATCCGCGAAGGGATAGTCAAACAGACAAGTGGGCGATGCCAGGGTTATGCTGTGGGGCGGGCATCTGCCGTTGACAAACCAGTCAACGGCAGATGTTGCGAGCAATTCATCAGCTCTTAGAATCAATTAACCCGCACGTTAATTAATGTGAGGCTTATGAAACAAAGTTGGGGGGTGGCAAGGGGATGTGCTTGCTGAGCTGAAAAAACTGAGACAAGGCAGCAAAAAAGAGAAGAGGCTAGGGGATGGGCAAGCAGAAGAAACAAGCTGTGAATACGGTTTCGTAAAAAGCTGGCACGATGCCATCCACTCAGTGGCCACGGCAAGGCGGACTGGCATTCGGCATCAGCGAGTGGAGAGAGAAGGAAAAAACATAAAAGGCAACATTTGATTTATCCTTCCAGAGGAGAGCAAGGTTGTTTTTGTGAGTACAAACATTGGCATGGGGATAAGGCTCAAAAGGAAACGAGGGGAAATCCATCTGGAGCTTGTGATTCCGGAATCTTCGGAATTCATGAACGGAACGAAGCTGATAAAATCAGCCAAGCATCGAAGAAGAAGAAACAATGCAAATGGCGTCTTCTTGATCGACTGCAACGGCTGTCTAATGCAGTTGACTAAAGCAGCATTACCCATGGGGGCACACTTGTTTGATATGTGCCCAAACTTTTATAGGAGAAATAGCAATGGTTCTTTAAACAAAATTTAAATGGGGGCAGGGCAAGATTAAGCCCCTCCCTTTCTCGCTCACTTTCTTGGGCACAGAATTTCCCTGTGCCAAGCAGGCACTCTGCCAGCCAGGCAGCAGATGCAATGGCAATATTCTGTGCTACAGACACCAGGTGGATCTGAATATCAACCGAACCACTTCGATACATTTGCTGGATTTGTGACACCGCTTTTGTTGGATGCGATACCAGGATCGTTTGCTTTGGCATCTGCTATGGGGAGCTGGAGACGGTAAACATGTGTATAATGCGACTTGGATGGTACCGATGACTGGAATCAAGTGAACAGAAAATGTGCCGCTTTTGTTGACTAATTAACCCGAGAATCTGTGCAGCTAATTAGCGCAGGTTTAATAGAAAAATGTGTGTACACATAAAAGGGAGGTGTCTATTTAAGCACCAGGCCCGATCCTCACAATTAATTAATTTTACCAAAACAAAACACCACTCACAGTTAACTGCCTGCCAACTGAAGTGAAGAATTTCTTATCACTGGCATTGCAGCATCTGATGCTGCCAATCTACCAATAGCCTTTAAACAACAGGACCTGAGGGACTGTGCCAACAGAAGAACAGCAGCTGTTTACAAAAGCTAAAGAGGGAAGCAGAGGGTGCATACTAATGAGCCAGTGCATAAAATTATAATCAACAATCCAGATGGTTTTCTCTTAATGACACACTAATTGTTCGCTCACAGATTCATAGACAAATACACTGGATTTGCTCAAGATTTGGTGGAGTATTCTTTTGCGCTTTCATAAGAGCTTTGGTGACTTCAGCAGCCAAGCAAGACTGTGCCAGTGAGACAAGGAGGTAAGTGTGTGCCATCTGTCTACATTCACGGGCAAACACCAGGGAGATGAATGACAAGACTCTTTACGCCATCAACCCCTTTGAGCGACCAGGGACAAGGAGGGTGCCACCCACAACAGTTTGAATCTGACGGAGGGGGCATAAAAATCACACCATCAAGACTCTTTGGGGAGGCGGCAACCTCAAGACCAGCCTGTCTCTAATTCTGCCAAAAGGGGCAGGGGGGTTGTGGGAACATTTTTGGTGCCCCCCACTTTTTTGCATGCCCCTATTTTGCCACCCAATCAAGAGACTACCAAACTCCTCCCGTTTGGTTTTGTTTATGTTTTCAACATTAATCTAAACCACAGAAGAAGTAGCCCTGTCAGAGGGTTGGGTGTGGAGGAGAAATCGCCCCAGTTCTGCAACAGCGATGGGCATCGGGCTCACAGCCAAAGACAGGCAGCCGCGCATCCGACGAGAACGGATATACCCACTTTCATTTTCGCTGATTAAAATGCGCGGCGAAAATTAAAAAGGCAATTAGCGCGGGGGATGGAGGCTCGGCACTCACAATCACTAAAGGAAAAGTGGATACTACAAACTTTTACTTGGAGTCATGCCTCCCAATTTTTTTGGACAAAGGGGCATGGTTTTGGAATATGAATAATTGAAGGAGCCATTCAAAGGGAGGGATTATAAGATCTTTGTGCTGCCTACACTGCCTTGGTATAACCACCAAGATGACAGAACCAAGGCTGCCACTAGAAAGGATAAGCTGGGCAGTGGTGGCATCTTTTGGGGCATCGCCAACATGATCGATTAAGTATTACTCGCACATGTGATTACTGCTTTAAATCATAATTCTTGTTGTGGGCGCAAGTGTTTTTTTTAATTGTCGCCGCCGGAACATGTGTGGATATAATCGTTTGGACCTAATGAGGTTTGGATGATCTGTCTTATTTTAATTCCAAGGGAGAAGTTAATTGCATCTCATCCTCATTATACAAATGGATTACAAAAAGGGAGGAAAAACTGGCTGGCAGAAACAAGGAGGGAGGTGGGGAGAGGGAGAGACAGAAGAAAAAGAAAGAGAATATTTTCCTTCTTTGTGAGCCAACATACACACAATACCACATGCAAACAAGCAGAGAAAAGCAACTGCAATGCTTGGCTATGCTAGTCTCTCCTAAGTCCTCCCCAGGAAAACTCAGCATGTCTCTCCTCTCTCCCTGCTCACTGCAGCCAGATCCTTCAAGTGCCAAGGACCTCTGCTTTCCCTGGATGTGGATATATCCAAACATGGGCGAGAAAAACGCAGCATGGGATTAAATTTCTGCGGATCGGATATTATCGTCATAATTAAAAGGTTTCGTTTCTGCTGTTATTAGTATTGAGCTTTGTTGTAAAGGTGGCGTTTGTGGTGAAGCGAAATGGAGGAGACAACAAGAGAGCCCATGGCAGGGCATTCGCTAATGTCCTCAGCGCTTAATCATCGTACAGCAGAACGCTTTTATGCATATTTCATTTGCATATCATTAAATCGCTAAGGCACACTGGCAACTGGCAGCGGAGAACAGGGAGTGGGGAAATGAGGAGCACAATGTGTTAAAAAAAGAATGAGCGACTCATTATGCGATGGCAATCTTCAAAGCTGTGTGCTGCTTCCCAGCATCCTGCCAATTCATTTTAATTCAACGTTAATTAAAAAAAGAAGGAGGGGCTCGCTCAGCCTGTCATATGCGGATTAATTGCGCATCTTCCAAGGAACCCGAGTACAGTTTCTTTACCAGCTGAAAGCGGATGTATCCATTTTTCAACGGGATTATCGTTTTTCATGAAAGAAGGCCAAAATGTGCCACTCCTTTGTAAAATGCGAATAACTTGTTTGCAAAACTAAGCATGCAAACGTGTTTTTAAGCTGCTTGTCAAAATTTTGTTGATCAAGTATTTGCTATTTTGTGAAATATGTTTAATGTAATAAGTCGGATGTGAGTTGCACTAGGCACCAACTATGTTGGCAGTGTGGGGAACTTAGGCATTGGTGGAAACCGTGGGAATCCCTAAGGGCGGTCTTTTGCCTTCTGTTAAACAAATCCAACATTTGCTCACATGTGCCCCCTCTGCCAACCACCCATCAGACGCAGAATGCACATAATTAATTTGTTTCCATGACTCTGAAAAATAACCTCAAATTAAGGAAATGTGTGCATTTCACGATAGTGGACAATAGTTTAAATTAGCTGATAAAAGGTTTGTGTGTGTTTGTGCATGGGAATTGGAGGTGTTGGGGGTAATACTTTTAGCATGTATTGCTAATTATTAATAATTTATCGTTCATAATTATTTTAGTATATCTATAACATGTACACTAACAGTTGTAATTCTAGTAAACAGAACACTATTATTATTACTCATAAATATATATTTGCTACATAATTACTACATATGGTGCAAAAAAATTTTTATTTTTTTAACTTTTGTAGCTTTTTGTGCAAATTTATTTAATATATAAATGTGTAATTTTTCTTTACTGTATATATATATATATATATATATATATATATATATATATATATATATATATATATATATATATATATATATTTTTTTTTTTTTTTTTTTTTTTTTTTTTTTTTAATTTTATTTAATATAGATTCAATTTATATAATCACAAATGGAATATAACCTAAATAGATGCCTTGGGTGGTCTTTAGAATATAAAAATGCAAATAGGCAAAATTAGTCAGGTTATAAAAGCTTTGATGAGCGATACGGGGGTAAAAGGATGGCACCGTGGCAGAATAAGCCATTCATAGCGGGTATGAGCCTGGCGCTTTTGAGCTATGATACATGCAGATGTCGCTGTAGTTCTTCCAAAAGCTCGCACCAACAAAACTGTGGGGGGGTTGGGGTAACGAGATCCTCGTTTAGGATCAAACACATCTTTCCTATATGCTTTATTGGTTCACAATCATGTCAGAACGGGGTAAGATGTGCGGCAAGTGAAGTTATGATGGGGCGAGCGGGGAAGTTTAACTGGAGATTTTTAATGGCGTAATTTAGACGAAATAACATTATTCATTCGCTACTTAAGTAAAGTGCAAGTGGCAGAGGGCTGCATTCTGCTGTGCTTGTCACATGGAGAAGACATTATGCAAATCACCCTCATTAATATGCATAAGCAGCACCTTTATTATGCAGACCTCCACTAAAGCAATATTGCTGCAGCCAGGCTCTAGTTACAGTTATCAAACGTTGTCTTTTTCTTGACCAAACAGAGTTTTGTTTATTTCTCAATCACTTTAGAATTTTGTAATGGTCTATAGCTGTAATTAAATTCATGATAAACACCCTGACTTTTGAAACAGTGACATGTTAGCTTTTGGTGACGATCACAAAGTATAAAATCAAACTACAAAACAACACTGTGGTTTTCCGGGAAACTATCTATCCTAAATAAAGGCGATGGGCCAAATGGTCAAATTATTACTTGAGACGAAATAAACAGAATAAACTAGAATAAAGTTGTAGATTGGTTTCTTGAGTACCATTTGGAAAGATTTAGAAACCAGTTGACGATTTACGTCTCTGTTTTTATTTAAACATAACTTAATTTCACATGCCTTCAACCTATAGAATATTATAATTAGACCTTTTTACTCTGTCTAATGCAATATCATTTTCATCAGAACTCAGAAGTCCAATCATTCTGCTTTGAGGCAACTGCATTTAAGAGCTACAGAAAAACATTTGATATATAAATAATAATAATAATAATAAAAATAATAATAATAATAATGATAATAATAATAATAAAAATATCTAAAGATTTGAGCGTTTCTAATACCAAAAAGGTTTCACAATGTTTAAGAAGAGATTGAAACAAAGTGAAGATTAAATTGGATTCTCTGAAATCTGCATTTCTGCTGGTGGGAAAAAAATTTCCATTTCTTTATTAAAATGCTAAGGAATTTCTAAAGATCTACCACCATCAGTCTTACTAATAAGAACATTACAGCAGAGACAATACAGGGCTGATGAGATACAGATCCATATGGCAGTCTTGTAAGGACAATTAGATTAAACTGGAAATTGGTACTTTTTGCAATATCAAATAAATTCTGTTTAATTCCTAGCAATCAAACTCTTTATGTTGTTATAATTTCCTTTGCACAACAAATAATGTTCCCCGATCTTAAAGGAACACTCTAATACAAAAGTGGAACTAAATTCTTCATATACTGAAGTGCTTCAAGTGGTTTTTTTTTTCTGTTTAAAAATTTGGGAGAAAGTTGGAAAGATGGACACCAGTGACATTGACAGCCATAATAAGAAATTCCATTAGTCTCCTTTAGTATTCTTCAACATCTTCAAAATTTGAAATGTATGAGGCATAGGAAAATGATCATGGATGTGTTGTACATGGTTGAATCATACCTTTAAAAGCCCATTAGCATATTACGTGAAAGGATTGACAGCTAACCTTCAGGGAAGTTCATTCAGTTCAAACAGTGTGGGTCACCCCCGGAGGCCTAAGCAATGGTATATTAATACTAATCTGTTCGAATCAGAGGGAAGCAATTACAGCACTGGCCAGTGACTGTGTAGCAGTTAAACAGATAAATGTTCCTGCTGCTGTAGAATGCAGATCCCATCTGCAGGAAGTGCCGTCAGAGTGGAAATGTGAGAGGTGAAAGCATCAGTGTGCAGGAAGCTTGAGTTGTCAGTGTCTTTGGCTGGTCTGATGCAATGCCTTTATCCCCCACCTCCCTGATTCGCTCTTTCATTAGCTGTGTTGAGCTGAACAGAGAGAGGGAGGACGCTGAAAAGGGCAGTGTTTTAAGGTCACTTAAGAAAAATACAGCCACAGTTAGATGGTGAGGGGAAAGCATTCATCAAACTGTACCTTTTTTACTCTGCCCTCTTTTCAGACAGCTCTTTATATTGTTTTAAGAGAAAAGTAGGGCTGCAATGTAATCAACACTATTTCTTTGATCAGGCGCTTCTGTAAATACGGACTTTGTCAAATGAGAGTCATCTGTACTGTGTGTTCAGTGCATCATGTGAACATGGCTAATGGATATTGAATGATTAAAACTAAATCAGATGAGTAACTAGAGGTTGCAAAAGCAACTCTGATTAGAACCTTAGAAGGCCTCTACACACTGATCCAAATTGAGATTCGCACAAATCTTCGAATGGCTTCCTTGCAAGAAATCACGTACTAAAAATTTGGATTGGTGTGTCCTTTAATTCCTTTTAGAGGATTCATTGTTTCAACTCAATTCCAAAATACATGTTTGTGTAGCTGATAGAAACAGGGTCCCTTTCTCAAAAGTATCTAATGTGTTAGAAAATGACTGAGCACTCTTGAACAGATCGGGTACATGTGTGAGCACCATTATAAACTGATACAATGATTCCATCTATAGACTAGTAAAGGGTTTGGGGGAGGGGGGGTGTTACTCTTTCTGTCATTATCAACTGAATTTGAAAATGTTACATACAGCATTGACTCTATTGAGTCTATTTCACTTGTTCCCCACACGAAAACAAGCAAAAACCCTTTACTCCTCAACCTGTAGTTCCATAGTAACACACATTGCTATCACTTATTTATGACACCACAAATTCTGCCATGATTTTGCCTACGTGTGTCTAGTGCGTATATTGCCTGTGTGTGTGTAGAGTAACTATTGACGTTGGCTCTTTTGTTGTAAATCAAATAATAACAAAGAATAAGATCAATTAAAAACACTAGAGGTAAATTTAAGTTTAAGCTAGATTCGTCTTGAGATTAAGAGAGTGAACAACTTACATCTAAAGCAGTTTTTCTTGAATGAAAGTTTCCATCTCAAGATAACTGATTGCATCATTTGAATATCTGAGTAATTTTTATTTCACTCCCTTTACAGTAGTACAGCGCAGGGCTTGATTGGGACGCAGTTAGAGACGGTCTGAGTGGTACGTGTGAGCTGACAAAAGGCAGACATCGCAACTACATGAGGGACAACAGCAGTCTCTAAACAAATCTAAGAGCCCCACAAATGTCACTAGACTACTTTTTCTGGGTGATGACAGCAACATTGAGTAAAAGAAGGGGACAGGGACATGGAGGGGCAGTGAGTGCTTCTGAGTCTTGGTTTAACATGGTTTTAATCCAATTATGAAGCAAGCAGACTTGCATTGTGTCTTGTGGGTTGGGTGGGCACTGAATAGTTTGTATTGCAATGTTTTTCAATAATATATTGTGGCATCTCTAACACCCCCATTAGGCACTTCTTTAAGTTAACAAAAAACAGTCAATGTAATGAAGCAAAAATCTAACTCAATGACTCCAAAATTAAAAAAAAAATGTAGTCAGCTTTATATGAAAATATATGGGAAACTTTAAGGTCCGTAGGGCATTCTTTTTGAATCACTGCTATTAGAATGCTAAATGACTTTGAAATACGTTTGGTAAGCAGAGGAATTAGTGTCTTGATGAATTAGTGGAGCTGACATTCCAGTGGAAGTGATGCTGGCTGATGTTTGACTTGACAGACCATCACAGGTGCATTAAGATTAATTGCGTTGGCAGCATCCTCAACAGGCAACTGAACCCTGAGATCTACATTTGAAGCTGTTTCTTTTCACATACTTTGCAGAATTTTAATTAAAGGAACCATGAATTATTGAAGGGGCGGCACGACCTTCCAGTTAGAAGGTTGCTGGTTCAAGGCTCACCGGTGACCTTTCTGGAAGGAGTTTGCATGTTCTCCCTGTACTTGTGTGGGTTTCTCTGGGTACTTCCAGTTTCCCCAACAATCTAAAAACATGCGTCAGGTTTATTTAACAATCTAAATACCCTTTAGGTGTGAATGTGTGTGTGATTGTGGGTTGCTCTGCGATGGACTGGTGACCTGTACAGGGTAACCCCTGCCTCTCGCCCGATGTAAGCTGGAGACCCAGATAGTATTACTATCAAAATGATTTATTTCTATAGGATTTATTTTGTATTTCTAACATAAATTTGACATCTATTTTTGAGGTCATGTGATGACATTCAGTGTAACAAAGAAAGTTTTTTTTCAAAGAAAAACATTTAAAAATAAGTAACTTTCAACAGCTAGACTAGGGATCAGAGTGTTGAAAGGATGATCAGCACAATAGAAGTTGCTGTGGGAAATGGTGCTAGTGACTAAGCAGAGACTGCCAACCCTGTATTCTGTGTTGATCTTAGTGCCAAAGATCAGTGGCAGGGACATGTTTTGGTAAAGAAGAAGACATGAGCTCTTGGATCTCTATGGATAATAAATTCTGGGATGTTCCTTTAAAAAGAGCTGGGTAAGACTTTTTGTACAATTTTCCTTTTAGTCTGAAATCAAGGTAAAAGGTTTTATAACAGTCTTCATATATTAATTGGTTATTAATTCTTTCTCATTTCCTCTGGTAAGCCAGTTTGTGTTGCATGTTCAGGGGCAACGGTGCATACCCACAAAAACCCAGCATACACCAGCATTCACATTCATAAAGTGAGTTTATCCACACAAGCTTTATGTCTGGCGTATGTTCATTACTGTCCTTTGGAATCTAGAATAGGCGAAACATGAAGCAGTAAGTCTATGCTCACTCTAGAACTGACCCAGAACCGGTGAATGCACAGTGAAATCCGTTTAGCCTTTACGACGCAAACACAACATTCGCTCAAAATTGTTAAAATGATAATAATGCACTGTAATTTTTTTGGAAAGATTTATTTTTAGAATTTATTTAACGACAACAAGACAACAATAAAACAGGAAATGGGATACTTAAACTGTATTAAGTGTCAAGCATTCTACCACTAGTCCATCTTAGCTTCGAAAAACATTATGTGGAATTTATAGTTCATTCTATTCCCGATTTGTGATTGACACATTTCTCTTTTCTCCACAACAACAACTCTCAATGTTCCTCGATTTTTTTATTGATAGGAAAAATATGAAAATTATTTCATTATTATTTAATGTAGAAACTGTGTTGAACTGACGTCAACACAGTTTCTGTGCTCATTTTTGAGTCAAAGTTCTAGATTAAATGGATGCTGTGGGTGAACGCTGTTCTAATATCTCCTTGCATCCTGTTAGTGTAATGTCTCAGTTCCTTTCAGAAACTTGTGGTTGTGGGATAAAGAAGGTTTCACTTTGAGATGAGTCCCATGACTGTGTGGAAAATAATCTCCAATAATGTGACTGTTTTCCCATCCTTGTTAAGTAGTTACCTCTGTTCCGAATATACTTTTTATTTTTTCGCTGTTTACTGGGAATTTATAACAAGTAATAACAGCGAAAGACAAAAACACTTTCGAATAAAAATTATTTCCTTCTTTCTAAACTGCTGTCAATTCAGTGCTGTAAAGTTGTAAACAAATTTAAATGTTTGTAAATGATGAAGGAGAAGGAGTGGTGTGTTGGAACGTTGTACATATGTTTTAAGAAATTAACGCAAACGTTAGTACATGAGGTCCGTGGTGTGCTTAATAGTCATATCATCCAGGGCGATCCTAGACACAGGTGATTATGAGATTCCACTCATATATGTAAAGCAACAAGAGTGGCAAGAAAATGCTACATAAGGCCATATTATTACCCAACTATACCCCCAAAACAGTTTACTGTACAACACACAGTATAACCAAAACACATTCAACCTGTATTTACATAGTAACATTGCTGTCACTTTTTTATGTCACTTGCCATACCCCCTTACCTGCATTAGTGTAAGTGACGTGTAGCATAACTATTGAAATTGGCTCATTTGTTGTAGGTGTGGGTTTATTACGTTGTTTTGACCTCACCTCTACTTCTAATAAATTTTATAGCTGGGAGATTAATTGGTAAAATCAAAAGTTTGATTAAAAGTTTAACTGAAACTCAATTAAAAGTTGAATTTGTGCTTAATGTCTACTAAAAATTCCATTCAGCAACGCCCCCTCTCCCTCAAACATTCATGATTGGTATACACAACTACCAAAATAGCTGTTTTCAAGAGAGGCACAGTTTCTTCCGTTTTGGATTCGCATCTTAAAACATTGAACAACCCAGTGAACCCACAAAAATAGATTCCTTTACATTTTTTTGTGTATTAAATTGTCCAGCTTTATGTCGTAGTAAACCTTTATGTAATTTATTTTTATTTTCATGTAAAGGAGGAGTTGGATGGCACCCTAGCACCCACTATTGACCTCTGGTTCTTTAGTCATCTTATGTCTGAATTCTGAATTTAGCGATTATTGTTTAGTGCACCAACAACACTTTTGCAAATCCTAAAATAGGCTACTTTTTTAACTAAAAGGACATCCAGTATTTTTATAAAATATTTATTTTGCTAAGTTAGTTCTCACATTTTTGTATACACATTTTTCAAGTAGATCGTTTTAAATATGCAAACCTATTTGATTTCTTGACTGCCTTAAATGTTGAGAGCCATTAAAAACTATTATGAACACATTTTTTTTTATCTTGATTCAAAACCATATTCACTCTGAAACCTCTGAGCTGAATTTTGCAAGCGTGTGAGAGTTTGCGTATGCCCATAGACACAACAAGCTGTGTTTCACATCAAGGAGAAGGGAGGGCAAAAGTTTTCCTGTTATGTTTCTGTGTGGGTGTAGTGAGCATGTCAGGGTGTGTGTCTTTACATCAGCAGGTTTGCATGTCGTCCCACAGGGGCTGAACTGAGCAGCTGGCAGGGGAGTCATTACAAACACACCTCTGACAGCTCATGCTCTCATTAGGATGCCTGTAGTCCACACATACACTCTCCATCTGGGCACAACTGCTCTTCACGCTGCCAGACATCTTGATTTTCCTAAAGCCTAGTTTAGATCACTCTTTTCTATAGGGTGAACTGTTGTACGACTAGGTTCGGATGGCACGTGACTGTAGATAGCATGTAAGAAATGAACAAATAAAAAAAAAAAACCTTGGCAAAAGATCAATGTGGAGCACTAATCGTATAATGTTTGTGGTAAAATGATTTCTTCTTATCTAATCTGCTGATTGTTTTTGTTAAGAATTATTATATAAACGATGTACATGTGAAATTCATTTTGCATGCAAATTGTACATTTATAAAAATAAATGATCAATGTTTCAAATTTTTTAAAATATTCTTTGTTTACAGCTTTTTTTTCACATTGTATTTGTGACATTGTCTGTTATATTTTGCAATCTCTACAAATCACCTTGTATCTGCTCATTTATCCGAAACAACATATCAAAGAATCCATGACTCTAACAATCACATTTTAAACCAAACTCAAAACTCTGCTATTCCCTAAAGCTTTGTCTTTAAGTAGTTCTTATTTTACAATGTACTCATATAAGGTCTTCCCAAATGCTGATCAGCTTCAGCCAATTGCTCAACACTTTGTAGGTCTGTTTTACCCCATTAATTTACATTTAAACATAAAACTAATACAAACAAATAAATAGGTAAACTAAAAAATGGTTTTTGTAAACAAAAAAAAATGAAAATAAACATGTCTTTGATTACACATTAAATGGTGCATACCGTGGGTTATACAAAATACAAATACTAAAATAAAACAAAACAATTTATTACCAATTATTGAAACAATTACAAAAATATTCAGAGCTGTCAAAATAAAACTACATTTAAATTTTAGCTTTTACAAGGTTGGAAGGAGTTTGCATGTTCTCCTCGTACTTGCGTGTGTTTTCCCCAAAATCCCAAAAACATGCGTCAGGTTAATTAATCATCTAAATTCCCCTTAGATGTGAATGTGTGTGTTACCCTGCGATGGGCTGGCGACCTGTCCAGGATGTACCCCACCTCTCGGCTGAAGTGATTGGAGAGCAGACCCCTGTGACCCCAAAAGGGAACAAGTGGGTTAGAAGATGAATATCATTTACCCACATTAGTAAACAATCTGGGGGGGGGGGGGTATACACAACTGTACAATATTCCTATTGTTTCTCATTTAAAACAACTGCTGTTTGTCATGCTTGTCTACACAGTGTATTGTGCCAGTAATCCCAGTAATTCTACAATACACAACAAAACATATTGTTAAAACGCTACACTCCTTACAATCCTAATATGCTCACTGTTGGGGAATGGAAGGATACCATTATGTGGGTTCATTTGTACTAGGCTGGATACACAAGTACTAAACAGAAGAATAATGCAGTGTTGGAATTTACAGGGCCTGCCTCTGTGCATGCTTAAAAAAACATACCTGGTCCAAAGCATATCATCCTGTAGAAAATCCTCAAAAAAAAGTGATTTAGCATCACAATACATCAATTTTTAAAATGAGGCAATAAGACTTCCAGCTTTACGTAACTTCCCAAGAAGGCAGATCAAAAAGGAGGGCAGTCCCTTCTGACCGCAGCACATGAAAGGCTAATCTTTGATATCATTCTCCAACTAACATAAAGGCTTTGTCTGGAATGTGTTTTGAAGCATGCATCACTTTGGAAATGTACATGTTTATCCAGACACCTGTTGCTGTGAATACAGCCAGTACTTCTCTTGTGTGATGAGTAATCTAATAAAGCCGAGGTGTCCTTCCTAATCACTCAATCCTACCCCAGAGCTGCCTGTCACATCTCCGAATTGCATGTTCTGTCAGAAAAATCTGCATCCTTGCCTCAGACCCGTCCAAATTAGATTAGGCTGCTGGGCTGGGGTGAAACCCAGGATGACTTTGCGGAACGCATGATTGTGATTCCGCTATGAACTCTGACTTCCACAAAGATGTATCTGCTATGGCCATATGTTCTCTTAGAAGGCAATGAGGAATTTAATTGAATCAGAAAAATGCATCTCTTTGGTAATTTGTTAGGTTCCTGTCCGAGGCACTCTCAAAAGTGGTAGCCAATTTCAACATGTGAACTTCAAGACAGCATCTGTAACTGCTTAACTACAATACGCAGGAGACCCACTTAAGACCGACTCGAATCGCGAATAAAACCTCAACGTAAATAAAGCTAACATGTACTCCACGGAGCTGTCCCGTGTCCAAGCCAAATCTTTACAGAGCAGACAGAGCTCACTATTGAGAGCCATTCACTAAAGCAGACAAGGGGGAAAGAAAAGACATTAGATCCACACAGCTGCGGCCTTGGATGTGGAAACCATTTCTAACGTGCGAAACGACTTGGAAAAACATCTGCATGCTATGATTAAGTGTATGAAGAGTGGGTTGTTTTTGTAGAGCAGCTTAAGCTGTTTATACGTGAACTACGAGGCCGAGTGTTTGTTGACTGTAGGTGTTAGACCTACGGAGGGCTTTAGGCTTGGCTTCACAGGAGGTGATGGTTGTAAGAGTCCCAATACATCACCTGATGTCAGAGCACACTTTTTTTAAGAGAACTGATACACACTAGAGCTTGGTTAGATCTTTGTTTCTTACGCAAGCTTTGTGCATGTAACATAAGAAGATAATTCCACATTAAGCTCGCATGATGTTCCTCTGAGAGGCATGAAAGCGAGGTTGAAAAGAGGGGCACCATTTTTAATGCTTGAGAGATTAAACCAAGAACGTTGAGCAAATTTTTCCTTTGGAATTTTGGCCAAAAGAATTAACAGTGTTTTCAGAGCGATTGCAGGGCATTACTGGTATCACAGCGAGAACAAAAAGAGGAAATGTGTCTTTTATTGCGTACACTGCATTTATTCCTTGCTCTTTCTGCAATTTTATGGCTTGGCTTTTGTGTCCCTGTTCCGAGGAAATGGTTCATTAAATAGGAATGTCCCATTTTTCCCTTTTATTTTTAATGTGGTGCACAGGGATATTAACCAATCTTTAGCAAGATTGAAAACCCAGACATCCCCTTGGAAGAAGCTTGCTGGTCATGCTGGCTTCATTAGGATTCCAGCAGAGTTAGGGAGCAAAAGGCAAAGCTGGAAAATCAAGACATGGAAGACGAATAGAAGATTAGCTCTTTGAAGAATTCCAGCATATTCTTGCTGGTCCAAGCTGGTCATTGAGGTCACAACATGTTCAAAGCTTGTAAGGCTGCTTGTCGTGCAAGATTACCAGATGGTGGGGAAATCGGACCATAAGTTTGCCAGTATCTAATACCTCTCTCTAATTTCCAGTATTTTAAAAGCGTTTTCTCCATAAAAGGTCCATAAATCATAAAAGCGAAGCGTTAAGCCACACAGCATAAGTAATCTTGATGCTCTTGATTTGTTAATGGCAGCCATTTTTACAAGACTCATTCAATCATAGACTGCCAGCCCCTGTTTGAGCATTAAAACTAAAGATTATCTCAACGATCCAGAAAACAGACATACAGCTTTTTTTTTCTCCAAAGCATGAGGCTAAATTAGATTTTTTTTTCTTAAACACCCATCCTTTATTATTAAGGTTGGGTGAAAGGTAAATACAGTAAGAAGGAAAGATTTTTTTCTTCTGCTTTGCCATTAGAACAATTAATAGTACTAAAGTATCTCACTGGGGTTAAGCAAATGAATAGACAAAAAGTAAATGAATAGATAAAATAGAAGGAAACTTTTGATGGGAATGGGAAATGGATGCAAAGAAGACTCTTCTTCGCAGAGTCGACATTAAGGACAAACTGCTGTTTCTGAGAAGTATGATGATGGATACCAAGAGTGACTCAATGTGGTTCTTTCAAGCTCCAAGTACATGCTTCACAAATGATTTGAGCAACATAGTGGTGGTACATATTTCCACAATGAGAAACTTATTGTAGGAATGTCATTGTTGGAATTTAGTAAGCAAAGTAATCAAAAGAAAATGGAGATGAAGTAGTGATATTTTTAAGCTGTTGAAGTGACTTTTCTTTCTGGCCAATCAGTGAGCTCAACAACTGACCAGTCAGAGATCAATAGGAATGCTGAGACACTTTTCTTTCCAATCAGAGAAAAGTATATCCTTGACCCGATTAGCCATCTTTTAGAAACCGCAACCCAAATGGGTAAAAGTACTGCTAAAGGGAACAGAAGTGGAAAAGCCATTGAGTCAAACTACGCCATTACAAAACAGATCATGGAAATGCCGCATTATAGCCTCTCTTAAAGGAATTATCATCTTATTGTCAGTATAAGAACATACACATGCAGATTAAGGAGATGTGGCTTACGAAAATTTTTCAACCTTTTAACCTTCAGTTTCCTCTACCATTTTCATTTTTGAGTTAGAGTTTCCACTTCTTGTAACCTCAATGACTTGGAAAGAATCTGCAATACAGAATAAGACAAAATTCCCAATCTTGATATATGTGCAAAACTACATGACAACATTTAGACTAGATTTCTGCAATGCTATTCTTGCTGCACTTCCTTCTTATGCAGTCAGACCTCTACTACTTGTACTACTTCTGGACTGGTTTTCGTGGAACCCAGAAGAGCCTGTGTCACTCCTCTCTTCTTCTTCTCTCCACTGGCTCCCCACTGTAGCTCGTGTGAAGATTAAAATGCTAATGCTTGGTTATAGAACAGTCACGGGATACTGTCACAAGCTTTAACAATCATAAACTTTAACATAAGCTTTTGTTCAGTAAACGAACATCATCTAGTGGCTTTGTTAAAAAAAAAAAAAAATCAGAGCATTTCTCATTTGCTGTCCTTTGCTGGTAGAGACATTTTCTGAGCTCGGTTAAAATGCTTTCAATTCTGAAATGTTTTCAATTAAAAACTGTTAAAAAAAAAGAGGATAATTTCATCCTTGGGGTATTCTGGAAATAACTGAAGCACCCATTTCATTCATGAGCACCCAGTCTGTAGGTCACATAAATAAAAGCATTTGGTAAATACAAAAAAAAGAAAATGAATTATTATTCTTATTTATTCTTTATTCAATAATAAACTTTAGTTTTATTCTTCTTAAATTAGTTTTCTAAATTATCATGCATCATTTCTTCACTATAGCCAATTACCCTTTAATTATTTACCCCACATTATCAAAATACAGATTAATGTAAAGATTTATTGCCGTTAAATGTTTAGTCACCTCTTTTTATCTTTTTATTCCAATGGTATCAAATATGCAGGATTAAATTTGTTAAAATAAAGCAATTTTTTAAACATTTCCAAAGAATGTATCCAAAGAAATGAGGTATAAATAGTGTGGTTCCATGGTATGTTAAATGTAAATGAGTCCATTTAGCAGACATCTTATTTCAAAGCCAAAAAAATCACATTATTATTTCATTATACTCATAGGAGACATTTCAACACATACCAGAACAAAGAAAAGCTATGAGGGTGCCATTTTTAGAAGTCGTAAAGTACATTTCAGTGCATAAGGGTACCCGTAAAGTGTGAAGTCATCATGAAACAAATAAGCATTTAAGTGGGAAAGGAAATATGATGTGGTCACCCAGCATCAATATCACAGTGTCACAAAAGTCAGTTAACTGCTCCAAGTCAATGTCTCCAAAAAAAAAGGCTATAAAAATTGTCATAGCCATGTCTTGTAATAATCATGCAGGGCATTATCGGGGTGCCACAGCTAAGTGTTCACAATTAGTCTGTCTTTTATCATGCAAATTAACTTGACAGCACAACAATCATTCTGCTGGCTCTCTGTCTCTGGCACACTTCCATTGCATCTGGTTCACGCTGGCATTTGCACTGGCTGGCCACATTTGCATTATTTATCATATCAGTGTGAATATGTGGCCGCTGTGTGGCAGAGCTGATGCTGATTAGTGTGGCATTACATATGTTAAGCACAAGGAGACAGATTCCCTTTACTAACGCTCCACTGCACCGCTTTCAGTCCCTGAAAATAAAACAGGGCTTTTATTAATATCCCAGAGGCTCTGACACCAAACATAGAGGAGGGGGTAGAGAGAGGACGCAGCGAGGTGCCGGGACACTTGCTGCTCTGAATATGCAAATAGAGGCACACAGCCAAACACGCACACACACACACACCAAACACGCATCACCATGAAGTGGCTCGACGGCAGCACGAGGCCATTTGTCATGCATGTGTGTAAACGCTTATATTTGGACAATGAGAGCGTCTGCGTGGAAGCTCATTACAGATTTTAGCTGAAGACAGGTGGCGCTGTGGCATCACAGCTCTCATTCAAGATGAACAATGCAACAGTCCGGCTTTGTCCACATCTGTCTAGCTCTTTAATGTTTACTGTCTTATGGAGTGTTGCATGCATTAAAGTGGTCATTTGACACTAAACAGGTGACAAATTACTTTCCCAATAAGAAATTATGTGGCAGTGTCTAACATTCATCTTAATCTTTTTTCATTCATTAAAAAAAGAACGAATATCTCTTTAATGCTTGCTGGCCAATTTGTCAGTAAACTCTTTTTTTTTTACATGCCTGTCTAACCTATAAAAATGTAACCCTTGATCAACTAATCAAACTTCCCTGAACAAATCAGAGGATTTATAACCAAAGAAGCTATCTCGGGAGCAAGGAAAGATATTTCTTTTAGGTTTAAATGCACACTAAAGCAAATATTTTTGAGAATAATTACATTTTTATTAGAATTGCATTTGGGAATCTTTAGGTATCTCCCAATTCAAATTGATAATGATAATGGGAGTCACAATAAAAATTAAAAATCCATTTATGAATCACTAAGCACACTGGCAAGTGCTGTGGGATATAATGTGATGAGTTATGTGCCTACTTAGCAAAATTTAAACAAATCATTTCAAACTAAATATTTTTTTAATTAATATGAAATGAAAATAGAAGCTTTACAAAACTATTATATTTTTTTGTATCATAATTTTACTTTATTTCTAGTCATGCCAATCTCAGTTCCTGAAGGGCCTGCTCAGAGAGACCCAGACCTGAAGCTTACAAACAGCCTAAAGGATCTAACGAGCTCCATCGTGTAAAGTTGTGGTTGGAGCTAAACTCTGTAGGGCTGTGGACCTCCAGGAACAGGAGTTTGACACCCTAACAGGTTTCAGGAGGAGTAATCAGGGCTTGCAACAAGTGTTTCCAATCAATCTTAGAAACGCCACTCTCGCCCAGTTGACTGTGTCAGAGTTTCACCTCACCTTACTCCCTAAAACTCCTCACTGCAGGTATAACATGAATACTATCCAGACCCAGGCAGTTTGACTTGCAAATTAGTACTCTCCACTCTATGCTCAGACAACAAGGAAAGCCCTAGTGGTAAACTCGTAAAAAAGTATTAAGACAGTAAAGCTAAGAAAACCTGGATCACCAGTATGGTTTGGGTATGTAATATCATCCACCTGCCAGGGGGCGACACAGGTGTTTGTGCATTATATTGTACATTAAAAAGTATTAGGGTGTATTTTGACATTTTTGGGAACTATATTTTGTACCATGATGTAATGTTACACCAACATATTACAAAAAACAACATATTAATTTACCTTCATTATTCTTTTATTAAATCAATGGAACAATGTAAATACCCTATGACCAAAAATATGCCCTTCAAATAGGAACCTGTAGCAAATCAGGAAAAAAACATTATCAATACAAAGGAATGTTTATACAGTATTTACAGAGGTAAATGATTACCGTATTTTTCGGCTCATAAGACGCACCGGCACATAAGACGCACCCAATTTTTAAAGAGGAAAATCCAGAAAAAAAAGATTCTGAACCAAATACTGTTGTAAAATATTTTATATCAACTGTGTAAAAGTTAACAGCCAAACATGTAACATGAACAGACAGTAAACAGTAAAAGTAACAAAAAAAGGCTGTAATGTTTTTCTTTGCCCCCACTCATCACTCTAAAGTCCACCATTCGTTATCACCATCACTGTTCCAGTGCAACATTGTCACTACATTACTAATAATAGCCAGTAACATTGTCACTACATTACTAATAATACTAACATTGTCACTACATTACTAATAGCCAGTAACATTGTCACTACATTACTAATAATAGCCAGTAACATTGTCACTACATTACTAATAATATCTAGTAAGATTGCCCCCACATTAGTAATAATACAGTGGTATTACTCGAGTAATACCAAATAATACAGTGGTATTAATTGGTATTACTCGAGCCCCCCTGTAATCAAACACTCCCTAATAGCAGAGCACGTTACTTACGTTTGTTATCTCGTATGTACATGTGTGAGATGTACCGTTGAGAGATGATTTGAGTTTGAGTTTATTAAAGAAGAGTTTCAGTCATTGAGATCGTTTTGATACATATTCGTTTTGACGCCCGCGAGAGAGAGAGAGAGAGATAGAGAGCGAGCGCTGGAAACAAGCGTATGCTTTTTGTTCTAATATAAATCCTTTTGATTTTTGTCAGCTTATGAAAACCCAAATAACTCCAAAGGATCAAACTGTCCAAGATTGTGAAACTGTCCAAGTGAATGTTTAGCGGAAATAAAACCCTCACAGACTGAAGACGATGCTTATCGATCATCATCTTATTGTCAGGCTCAAAAAACATAGCAGACAAACTATGAGCTGTGCCCATTTCACATCTTGAAATGTATTTTAGCGTGAGAAAACGGGTTTGTAGCGTGAGAGATCACTCAAATGCGAGAGTCAGCTGATCTCTGTAGTTTCGCTCGTGACGTAAGTATGGATGCGGATGCCAAAGGCATTGTGGGAAATGTAGTTTTTCCCCCCGTTTTCGTTACGTCCGCGCAATGGCAGAGATGGGCGATGACGTCAGCGCGCAGCGCTTGGTAAACAAATATGGCCGCGGCTCCGGAGCTCCGGAGCTCTTACACCTCTCATACGGCCGTTACCGGACTTCGCGGCGGTTTGCATTCGCTTCATAAGACGCACCAACTTTTCCCCCTCAGTTTTGGGGAAGAAAAAGTGCGTCTTATGAGCCGAAAAATACGGTACATATTATTTACAGTTTCCAGTGTGCTAGAGATCCAATTTCAATAAAACAACATAAAAGGCTGTACTTTCTCAATTAAAAGTTCATCATCATCAAGTCAACTCTTCATTTAAACGAGCCGAATTTATTTCTACAGCACCTTTATGCACAGATATTTCAAAGCAGCTAATGTTATGTTAATAAGGACCAATCAATGTGTAGATTACTAGTGCTCTAAATAACTCATTCTCAATTAAACTCCTTCGCAATAGATAAATGATGTAAAAGCATTTGTTTTGCTTTTCTGGCAGAGAGTGGAAGATGTATTATCGCTTGTTTACTAACTCAGATCTTTGCGTCTTACTCAGCAAAATGAACCAATTTTTTTTTCGAGTCATTTTGTTAATTTTAGTAAAATACCAATAAAATGTTGTGAGTTATTTCCCTTTATACGCAAACGCGAATCACACTACAAATATGACAAATAAATTACTTAAACGTACATGGGACTTGAGGGGTTCACCTCACCTCTTCAATACATTACCTCTCTCTGACAATATCAAGTGCAGTCTGAGCCAGAATGAGAATTATTTAAGTGATGTCAGGTATTTTCTTGAGTCTTTTCGGTCTTTTGTCAATGACCTCTCCATAGTGTTATCTCATAAATGATGAATGGCCTACACTCGAAAAACTTTAGGGATGTTGTGCATATTTTAATTCAGAATTTTATCACTACCCCTTCCCCAAAGAAGCCCTATCCACATGTGTATATATGGATAAATCAGGAAAATGCTGAAAAGAAATACTCCTTTGAACCACGACTAATTTGTGCTACACAACAAGTTACATTTCCGTTATTTTTCTTTTGTCTTTTACAGTGTCTTTTTGAACTACCGCAAGTCTTTGAGAATAATGTGTATAATAAAATTGTCAAATGTATATGGACAAAAACTGTGGGTAGAATAATTATATGTTATATTTTACTTTGTTGTGGAGGGGGGTCAAGTAAATGAAAGCTGACAGGAAATATCAGAAGAGAGAGGAAGATTAAAAGAGAGAGAGGGAAAGCTGAATGGCTGCAAGATATGGAGCTCAGCTCCTTTAAACTGAAATCTCAATTCCACAAAGTTTGTTCCTTAAAAGGAAATCAGAGGTCTTCACTGAGAGACAGCCTCCAAAATCATGAATAAACATCAGAATGGCTTGCTGCGCATACATCATACATCACAGGCCACCACTAGCTAATGGAGGAGGACTCAACACCCAACACATGAAAAGATAGCCAAATTACCAAACCCACCACACAGCAGACGTTCAAATTTAAAATGGACCATAGAGGGAAGGAAAGGGGATGAAGGAGTATTCCTTCACTAAAATGGCTCCCTGAGATAACCACTGCTGCCAATTCACAGAGAATCGGAAGAATAGTGATGATGACACTGTGCTGAGTATGATCAAAACACATTGGATTTTATCTACAACCGTTTGAACGTTCTCTTCTTTAGCTTCTGTCACTAAGATCTGCTTACTGTTTTCCAGCAAGATTTGATGGACTAGTTATTCCAGACAGGCCTTTTATTATGAGCTGGATAAGAATTGAAATTGTGCTTAATCGTCCAGTGATGTGGTTATTGGAGAAATGGTAGCGTGACTGTGGCTGAATACAGCCAAATCAAAAAAGGATGCTTAATTTGCTACAGCCTCAGAAAGAATTATCGAGTCTGTAAGGAAAAGAAAGATGAGATGACAAACTTAAAAAGTAAAAAGAAAATAAAAAAATAGTGATCAATAATGTATGGATGCTGTGCTTGAAAAAAAAAAAAACAATATGGCTGATGAAAGCTCTTGGGCAGGTCCTTATACTTTATCACTTCACTTGAATTCCTGTTGTGTGTGTATGATACTGAGAAAGATTATGTATTAAAAACCATGCTTGTTATTAATGTGAAGAGCTGATCAGTAATTTACACTCATTTAAGTTTCAATCCTACATGTGGTGGACCCTATGTAATAAAAATAATTATATTATAATTAAACTGAAACAGGATTTTCTGAAACTTCCAGCTTGTTTTTAAATCATTCCTTCTACATTAATTTACATCTGCCCCATTATTAAATGTTGATTGTTTTCTTTTATTTCATGTAGTACACACAACTTTATTACATAGGTTTGAACTTTACAGCAAGCCCTACTTGTGTGTCTCTTGTCAGGATGACCAATGAGCACATAATCACAATGTGGTATTGTATAACATATTGATGATTGGTTAGCAGAACACTCCACACATAATGGGAAAGCATTCATCATAAAAAAAATAATAGACTGTGCAATTAAAACTCCAACCATGAGCACTATTTCCTCTTCCTCAAAGCACATGTGCCTGTAAAGTGCCTTAGGCTAGTTTATGTGGAAATATATACACAGTGAATCTCCAGGAATCTATTAACAGAAACTAATTGATGTGTGCAGAGCTAAGAGTTGTGTGTGTGTGTGATTACAAAGATGTATCCAGCACCGAGCCATGAGAATAGTCTTGTGAGGAGGGTGCACTCATTTGTTTGATCATTTTTAATGTTGGAACTTTCATGTGTGTGTGCAGCTCTCATTCTCTCCTACAGTACATGCAAACTGTATCTGTACACACTGCACTAATTCAGATTTAACACACACACACCTCTAAGATTTATTAGCAGAAGTCATTCAAAAGCATGTCGATTGCAAAAAATAAAGCAAACAAATATCTCTAAAATGATGGTAAAAAACATGGACAGAGCATCAGTGACATCACCCATTGGTTTTTCCCGAAAGGGTCTTAATAATAATCAAAAATGGCCAAAGGATGTGTAGTGATGGGACATGGGACCTAACGAAGATACATGATTGGCTGCACATTTTAACCAGTTATTTACAGTCAATGGCTGTCACTTAAGAATCCACATCCTTTGTTGGAAAAAAATGGAGAGGGTCCTCGCTACAGACTGGCAGCCAGACTACATTATGATAAAACCAATGTATGGACAATTGTATGGCCCACGCCTGTCTTACCCCAACCCTAAGCCTAAAACTTAATTAATCATAAAGTATTGCCCACAAAATTATAAGGGTCACTGAAACATTACACGTGTAAGCAAACATCATTAGTCTGGCAGCAAGTCAGCAGCGAGGAGTACTTGAAAATGTAAGGCTTAATAAACCTTAAACAAATGCGTTAAAAAATTACCCCCAATATTTAAAAACATTTTGGAGCCAGGAGTGGAAAATATGCATCTTTGGAAAATCATACAGGTCAAAATAAGATTGTTCTGGTCACCACCAGGTTGGTGTTCATGTGCAAAAGCCTACGTTTATCTGCCAAATATAAGACAAGGGTCACTAACATTGTTTGTCCACTCAAGAAATGTAACATTTAATTAATTTACAAAGACTTGAATCTGAAGGTTGCTTTGCACTCTTATTTTTATTTTATACACATTTTATTATTTAGTGTTAAACCCTTAAAATATATTGTGTGTTGGTTAAATATTTGTGGTTTTATTCAGAAATTGATCATTGAAAAATATTGAATAATGGGAAAAAAATGACATTTTCTTTTCGCCATCTCCCAACCCTCTTTTTTAGCCTTGCATTTGCTCACAAAGACATGCCAGTAAAAATGTGTAATATTGTTCGTTACAAAAGACAGGAAAATAAGAAAGGCTTTAAACAACACGATTGTGAGAAACTTAAAACATCCTCCTGAAATCTGAGTAAAACCTCCCTTTAACAGCAACCCGAAATAGCCTTGAAAATAGCCTCCCAGTCTGCTTCTAGTAAAGCTTTAAAAGGAAGCTTCAATTACTGGATAACAGTTTGTGTTTCCACACAATACAAGCAACTATTCTATGAATCTTGATGAAGAGTCCCTGTGCACTCTTTCTCCCTGCAGGACTACGCATGTTATCTACGTGAATGGTTCAAATTAAACAGAAATGCTTGTAATATGCCATTAAGATCATTTATTAAACCTCAACCAGCCAGCACATTTAGATCCTTTAGCTATATTTGACCATATAATATTTAGCTAAAGCAAAAGGCGTCACTAAGGTGCCATAACCTCCATTTCCAATGTCTAGGTTACTTGTGTATCCACCTGAAGGAGGGAACAGACATGTATTTTGAGTGACAGACTAAGCCAATTGCTCTCTGATTGGCCAATCCTCTCTATTAGCATGTGAATCTGTAAAAGTTAGGTGTCTTTTTAACTACCCACTGCATTTCACAGCACAACACCTCAACGTCATGGCAAAGGGGCATGGTTGGGACACCCTATATTGCAACCTGTGGGTTATAGTAGCAACCAAAGGTATTAGGTGTCGTTCAACCTGCAGCTCGGTCCCTCTCATAAATACCCAGGAAGCTGCAAGGCCTTTAGTGGAATAAGCCCTCAGATGTAAATGTATAGGAAAGGCTCCACTAACCAGTGAGCCAGTATTTGCTTGGAGAGAGCCATTTGCTGGCCTCTAAAATTGACAAGCAGCTGCTCTGAACTACGAATTCCACAGGTATGAAAAAAATTTCCTTAAGTTTCTTTTACGATCAGCTTCCTTCATTTTGTTTGTTGATGACCATTTTCAGAGGCTTTGCAGGCATGACATGGTTGCATAAGACGCTGAGCACCCCTAAAGCTCTTATTCTAGAATTGCCTCTGGCGCAATACTTTGATGATGCTTGTTTGGCTGCAAAAAAACAGGTGCAAGTCTCTTTGAATAAGATAGCACACGTCTGATACACCCATTTTGTGAAAGTTTTAGCCATTCCTCTTTTGCCTCTCATCTTTGTCTCATTACCTCTCAGGTTGGATGATCAGCGTCAGTAGGCAGTTACTTTTAGTTCTCCCCAGAAATGTTCAAGAGGATTTCAATATAGCCACTCCAGAAATGAATGCCACTGTAAAGATATTTGGCTGTGCGCGTATAACCATTGTCCTGCCCTAACACTCTGGAACAACTTTTCCTAAATGTTCTCTCAGAAACTTTTCAGTTCGTGCAAGTGTGGGTATGTGTGAAACCTTTAGAAAAGCAGATGACTAAAATCTTACACAAAATCTCACTGGAAATCTTTTTTTTGGTTGTTGAGAAACCAATGATGCCAACCGATATAACCGATATAACAGCAGTTGGGCCACCAAATGGCATTCAGCCTTCAACACATGCTGACTGCTGGGCCTAAAAGGGGAATCCCGCCTCCTATATTGATTACAAAATAAAGTACAAATGCTAAACTGACATCTAGCTTAAAATGTGGATGAGCTGAATAAAACCCATTTATCATTCTCCAGTGCACTCTATTGAACCTCTCACTGCTATCCAAAAAATTTAAACGTGTGCTGTGTTAGATTGAAAAAAGATGATTGCACGGTGAAAGGAGGAAGATTTAATGTTGCTTTGAGGTGAACGCACTGTTGCACCTTTATGCTCATCATGACCAAGTCCAGTGTGTTACATGTGCCTTCTTCAGCAGGGATCCAGGGTCAGAGCACAGCTGTGGAACAGCTGGCCAAAGTCATGCAGGAGTGGTATGGCAGAGTTGCCCATCGCTCACTGTAACCAGAGAGTTTGGGAACAGCTTAATAGATGCTCAAAGGTTAAGTAAACATAATGTGATAGAACTCTGGCAGCATTAAGGTTGTTGGCTTAGCTTTGCTGGCTCTTTCATCACTGTAACACGGCTCAACCCAGTCTTTTTAATGCTCTGGTTATTTGGAGATTTAAAGACTTGGTCTGGTACATCAGCTATAGTCAGGCTCTAATGCAGAATATTCACTTTTGGGTGTTTAGTAAGGCCTAACCTAAGCAATGCCTTGACTAATAGCACTACTATATGGCATTCATCTTCCAATCAGAAGATATTATCCTTTAGCCTACAGCAGTATATCCAGTTTGACTGAGTTCTGAGAACCTTTCAGCTGAACTTCAGTCACAATTCAACACCTCATTAAAGGTTGGAATGATATATATAGCTAATCATTTACTAAGCATTTGGTGACTTCGTCAGTACATCACTGCATTCTTTTTATAACCGACAAGGGGCTTGGAGATTGGTTCTGCATGTTGGTTCCACACAAATTTTGCAAAACAAGGTCAGAAGTTCTATTTAGTTCCTTAGTTACATTACCACTACCCCTTAGCCATTGAAATGAAGGGCTGAGAAGATGTCTGAAAACTCAGGCCAATTATTCAGGACACCTCAATAAATTCATAAACATAAGCCAAATGATCAAACATCCATCAGATGTATCACTCCTGGTAGTTCATATTAAAACTACATGAAAAGTTGACTTGTCATACAAGAAGTATTGCAGTAGCGAGCCATTGTTTAGGTGCTTGGGCCTTCACTGGCAACATATTGGAGCCCAACTTTAAATACCACCACTATCCAGAAGAAACAAATATGGACAACACTAAACCTGGTCTTGTAGTCAAGGCCACCTTGACGGAGACCAAAACCCATCTGAGTGCGGAGAATTTCGAATAACCCAGCCGAGATTAGGGAGTACCTAGACCAAGACAAGACCCAGACTGGCCGAGACCAAGTCAAGACCAAGATGAAAAACAGATTAGTGTTAAAATTAACACAATTACTTTTCTTTATTGCAAATACCAGCCATTGCTGTAATTTTACAAAATAGTGCACTCTTTTTCTGGTATTTTGTCTATTAGCCAACAATAAAAAAACAAATTTATAATATTTATACCATACGACAACATTCAACACTCCCTCAATAAAGTACTTATAAACAATATTTTCAGAAGTTCTTACCTATGACCAAGAAGCAATATTAAGTGAACATCTATAAATTTGCACACAGCAGAATGTTTCTTCTTCATGAAACTTGTACAGATATATTCTCTGTGCTCCGTAAGGCCAAAGTGTGACTAACGGTGGGTAGTGAATGCATTGTCGGCGAGTAAATTAAACAAAAATTGTTGCTGATTGGGTTTATTTGAAGAGAGCCGTAAAAATAGTCTATAATATATCTTTATTTGATGAAAGAGTTTGCAGCTTGCTTTCTGTTCTTGGATTAAAATCACCAGGTCACCTGTGCAGCCAAACTGAGATCACAAAGAGTCGAGACCGTGACCATGATCGTTGGTTCCGTGACGAGGCTGAGACCATAGAAAAGAGACAAGAGCCACTATCTGGATCAGTAGATAACCAACACGTATCTCGAAAAACACCACAACCAAAATGTAATTAAAGTGCAACAATAAATAAAACATTTATAAAAGACAATAGCAAATTATAAAAAAAATAATCAAGATGCATTTTTGCTCTAAACATGCAGCCATGGTGCGAATAGTTTTGAGGCATGTTTCTCCCTGAGGTGAGTTGGGCCAGAGATCTCAGTTCTCAGTGTCAAGTGACTGAATTAAAACCATTTGGTCACTGTTCGTGTTTTTATCAGAATTGAAAATGTAGTTGCACTTCTGCAGTCACAGAGGTGCTCTTAAAAATATTTTTGGTTGCGGAGCCTGAATTTTAGGTGCATTTGTGAATCAACAAACAATGCACAACGTTCAACTTTCACCAGAGGGATCCATCACAAGTGTTCTCCATGTTCATAGCTCAGATTCTGTGTGCTTTCTGAGCAGCAAGGTTATGGTTCCCAGGGCTCTGATAAAGAGCCCCACTTTCTCCAACAAATGCCTACATTTCAGGATCACTTTAATTGGCTATTTCTGCAAAGGTGGACTTTAATTACCTTTTCCTGGATTAAAGACCTCAGACTGTTCAGACAAGACCTGGGTTATAACCTTTGCTGCTCAGCCTCTATTTTTTTCCTCTCATTTTCTACAGTGGGGTCAATGCATATTGGAGAATGGGATCCGAGCAAATTAATTAGACTCAAATGAATCCTTAAAAATGGGACGTCATCTAAAAGGTCATTGAAGACATGTTGTTGATTTGGTTTAGAAATTGTATATAGGCCACTTTTTGAGCAGTAAAAATTTCCACTTCTTGGGGGAAAAAAATGGAATGTTCTCTTGCAAAGATTGTGTTCCCTAGCAAAATATATTTGTATTCTCTTACGAAGATTGCATTCACCAGAAAAGATGTTTGAAACACCTCCTGTTTGCACAGCAGTGTTAAGGGGTGCATTCATAACGGATTTCATTTGAACCTTTAGACCATGGACTTATTTAGAAAAAAGGGTATGGTTATTTTTGCTTAAACCATTTTCTCTACATTATGCATAATATTGCATTCATTAACTGTTATCTTCTAAATAACGTCATAGTATATGAACTGTAAACGTAAGCCTTTACCACATTAACACTACAGTTTAAACAGGAAGTGTCTGAACAATATGATATATAGTTATATTCAAACTGAAAGGCCACAGTGCTACCCACTGAATGATAACACAGATGCATGTTTCCACTCATAGTTAGTGGTTGGGTAAAGCAATTTATTATCAAACGACTGTGTTTAGTCTTTCTAAATCATAATAACAGAAACTTTCCAAATGACCCCAATTCAAAAGTTTGCATACTAGCGATTTCGGCCTGATAACCTGCACAAAAAGGGTTTGAGATGCTGGTAACGGTAACCATCCTCACCTGCAACTTGTTTCCCCTGGATTCAATGTATGTGCATAGAATGTTTCCGAGTTTCTGGGCTCCTAACACAGATATAAAATATTGAAAGCTTTTAATCAGGGTAATTTGAAAAGTTTCTGTCGTCAATTTAAAAACAGTGAACACAGTTGTTTGACTGTAAACAGCTTCACCCAACCACTAACTATTAGAAGGAAAATGTTTTTGTGTTATCATTCAAATTTCCTAAAAATGGCCAATAAAAAATATTCTTGTAAACTCATGAGCACAGCTGTAAGTAAATGTGCTCAGAAGGAACACAGAGAACCCAAATATCTCCTTGGACTACATATATACTACTGTATGGTTCCTTGGGATTACCGTTTGCAAGCATCCACATCTAAACCAGTGGGAAAAACAGAGAAAGCAAAAATGATTATGACTGGAGTGTTTGTCACAAAAAATATATGTAGTCTGCATAAAAGGTTGGTGTAAGCCCTGCTCCTTCAGAGCAATGCCACGCTCTGTGCAGTCAGTGATAAACTGATGTGTGGCTTAATCAGCCAGCTTAAATCTAATACCAGGACAGATTCATATTTTTAGTAAATCAGAATCCACATGCTTGGAGGTGACACAAAAAGATTAGTCAGTTTTACAGAAGAGCTTCTGAAATTCAGCCAGTGCAGGACGGCTTTCATCTGATGCCCAGCCAAATAAAAGTTGCTGAAAAACACATGCGCCTTACCGTAATGAACTCACACTCTCGTTTGCAGTCAATACCATGCTGTGTAGAGTAATTCAGAAGCTGGAAGGCAGATGGCCCCAACTGAGCATGAAGCTTTTATGTCTCCAAATCCACCGCCACCATTATAGTCTACTCTGTCTGGACCCCTATCAAACATGTGAAACTCAGGCCAACACTTCAGGAGGATGGGTGAGGTGAGGGGAGTACAAAAAGTGTCTATAAACACCTTTACACAAACTGTTTACAAGCAGTAAATGATGCATTAAACAGAAAACAGAATCACTAGAAGCTTTCAAAAGGCATAGTTTGGTCTTCACTTATAGAATTATTCTCTATAAAGCATCTCTGATTTGTATATTTGTAATGTCACTGTACCTGACTGGATGTACAGCAGGCAAGATGCCACTTCATTTACCAGTCTTAAAAAGGCCTTTAACATACATTCCGTTGTGAATAATCAGCATCTCAACAAAGAAGCTGAGATTTCTGGCCTCAATCCAATTAACTCTGTATCAATATGCTTAAACACAACTCTACAAACAAGAGGCCACACGCTAGGGCTGGTTTAAAAAAATATTGATTCTCCAATTTTAACCAATCTTCAGTTTAATGCAACAATATCGGCCCTGGAAATCCCTTAATCGATTCTTAATACGCGTAGTTCACGTAAGAAGATATGAATATTCACCTCTCGTTAAAATAAAATGTGTTTAAAATAAACAATTGCCTGCACCCTATTATTAATGTAGATGTGTATTTCAGTAATAAAATATAGTAGAAGTGTTTCAGTTACCAGCATTTATATCAAAATATGGATCCCATGTCTGCAAAACTAACATTTAAAATCAAATATTCATAGCTTATCGATATCAAATCGAAACCATAACAATAAGAATCTAATCGAATTGTCGAATTGGTCACAATACCCGGCCCTACCACCCACTACAGCAAAAATTGTTTATCGCCTTCTCTCCCGTTCCCAACTGCAGTATAGAATTTTTGTACCAACATAACTGGAGTAAATAAATATTGACAGTAAATTGGTCATTGGCATTGGTCAGTGCACTGTCAATACTTCCCAGTGCGATGTCAGGTTTAGAGGGTCCCATGGGTGACTCCTTAGCGTATGCTCAGTTTAACGCACCAACAGTAGGGTAGCAGTAGGGTAACAGAGAAGGATATAAACTGCTGTATTGATTTCATGATCAATTCTATTGATCAGTGGTCTCCCTCCTTTCAGCAGGCCCAATGAGCCTTCAAAAAGTCTGTTTCGCCCTCTGCTGCCTACAGAGCACAAACAGACTGGAAAGGTGCCCAGTTCTGCAGCCTCCTCTAAAGACAGAGGGGAGAATCATACACCATTTAAAAAAGATGAAGTAGATGGTTGTCTACTGGCGACTTCAGAAAACCCACTGGACCATTTGCAGCAGATGACAAATTATGTAAAAAATGCTAAATTTACTTTTAGTTGGAATAAGTATTTTGGAGCTACAGTCCAGATCTTTTCTACAGCCTTCCGAGACTATCTTGATATGTGGAACATGACATTTGAACCCCGTGTATTTGAAACAACTGAGCTTTGAGCCTCTTGACGCACCGACTCCATCCTCAGTCTACTCTTTGTAAAGCTCCTTCAAATTCTTGACTGGATTTTTCCTGCCAATACTGTCAAAGATGTGATTCTCCCTTTTGCTGGAGCTCCTTTTCCTTGCACTAAACTTTCTTTGAACATTTTGTATAAAGCACTCTTTAGAGCCAGCTTCTTAAACAATGATCTTTTGTGGCATAACCTTCTTGTGGAGAATGTCAGTAACTGCCATCTGGACATTGGTTAAGTCAGCATTTTTTTTTCATGATTGTGTAGCTACTGACTCATACTGAGAGACTGTTAAAAGGCTTAGGAAACCTTTGCAAATAAAATCCTGATATTTAGTGGACGATTTCTTTGGTTTTTATGATCTATGAAGAAAACGTAAGTCTTTCAAAAAGTAATAAATTGTAACATTTTCATAAGATTTTATAAGATATGAGAAACTGATTTGGTTCATAATTGGTGCTGTCCCTTTCAGACCAAACTCATCTAAATATTGTGGGGATTAAATAACTGAGGGCCATTTGAGAGTCTGTGTTTTCAGACAAGTAGGACGAAAAACATGTATAGGGGGAATAAGCTCGGACTAATTGAAGGAACAAAGAAAGGTAGTCACTCAAGAGAGAACTCAAGACGTTTTAGAACAATCCGGCTCAAAACAGTCATTTAACTTCTGTCAAGTGTCATAGCTATAATTCAGTTTCACGACTACAGTGAGCTCACTTTACAGTGCAGTTTGCGCTAATGAAAAACTGAAGTGAATAGAGTCTCTAAATGTAATGTTTTGATTTCTCAATTATCTTTTTCGTTACATTGCATGAGCTATGCCCAAGGTCTACATACAAAGAAGGTGAAATTAGCTGGCAGAGTAAAAGTATGTTGAATAGACCATGAAAAAAGTGCTGCTTGCGATTACCTTTCAAAACCAAACATAATGCATACTGGGTTCTTACAAATGAAAGAACAAAGCTATTTAGCTTGATGGGGAAAATGGAGACAACTTTTGTTAATAACACAAGATTCTGTTTAATAATGGCCATGTGGAATAACTCATTTTACGTGAGTGAGAGGTTGTGTGTGTGTTGCTAGCCTTGAAAAGAAATCAATTCCAAAATTGATTAAACGTTGTATTTGGAGACTCATTGAGCCTTTGAGCCAGGCTAATAAGAAGCTCAGCACCACTGGGATATGTGAACACTTATTGAAACTGCTTCATGTTAAAGCTGCTTGGATAAGCCAAGCCTTCTTTTCTTGATCCTCCACTAGAATATGGCAACTGAATCTGGTCAGTGCACTGTCAATACTTCCTTGTTGCATGTCAATCAATCAAGTGCAAGGTCAGCTTTTAGAGGGTCCCATGGGTGACTGCTTAGAGCATGCTCGGTTTAACACACCAACAGCTGGGTAGCAGTAAACAGAGAAGGATATAAACTGGTGTATTGAGCTCCTGATCAATTCTATTGATCAGTGGTCTCCCTCCTTTCAGCGGGCCCAATGAGCCTTTAAAAAGTCTCTGTTTCGCCCTCTGCTGCCTACAGAGAACAAACAGACTGGAAAGGTACCCAGTTCTGCAGCCTCCTCTAGGAGGAGACAGAGTGGAGAATCAGGCACCCTGTAAAACAGATTGAGTGACAATTAATCTCTTCAGTTGGTCTACATATAAACTAGTCCCTATTCAGAAATGCCAAGCAACCTCAGTTATTTATGGTGCAGCACCAAGGAAAAATTTGTATGTAGAACCTTAAAAAAACAAACCAATGGTAAAAAAAACGAACCAATGTCAATGTCACTGATATGGCAGTGTTCTGTAAGGATAAACACAAGGGGAAATCATCTTCAGCTATGTGAAATCCACTGCTACTGGTCCAATGGGACAAGCCAGGAATCTTTCAAAAGAAGATTTCAAAATCCATATAGTAACCAGACAAACCAAATGATCTCCTTGTTTACGACGCTGGTGTTAGTATTACAGATCATCTCCACATCACCCCTGATCTTCCATGGTAAGTTCTGAGCATCTAAAAAATAAATGTTCTCATAAAACGCTCAGTTACCAATCAAAAATGGGCAGAGGATTACAATTTTGCAGATCTAGGTAGAAGTTACTCGACATGGATCCCACATAATCTATTCAATGGCGTGACTATAATTTAGAGGTGATTTCATCAAATAATATTGATTACTAATCAGTACGTTCAACATTAACCTCTTCTGTTTTAGGACATTTTGCTGTTTTTCACTAGTATTTGTTGAAATGCTTCCTTAATCCACCTAGAAACACAAATGTGGTGATATTTTAAAATATAAACTTTGAAGTGTTTTAAAAACCAGATTAAAAGGTTTTTTTATTAGTCAAAAAACCCTGAAAATAAAAAATGTTTCTTACATGATTTATGCAAGAGCACTAACTGTAACTGTAACTTTTAGTATTTTTTTTTCTTTTTACAATTTTTGCTCTCCAAAGAATAAAATCTCCACATAACAAATAAATCTGTTATATTTTATTTTATAGTAAACCCAGTAAAAAAAACTTCACCTTTAGTATATTATAGAAAAACAATATTTGACAGAATGTTTTCTATTTCAAGTCCCTCGATTTCAATATCCCTTGGTTATGGTTTTACAAACATATTCCCTTTATATTGTCATGTGAGAAACATTACGTGCTAATGAATCAACCAGGGATTCTTTATTTGGTCATCTTTCCGTGTCAATATCTCAGCCGCTGAATTGTTCATGCGATATCTTGATGGAATCTTGAAAACATGATGGTTTCATATGTTGCTGCTTATTTTAATCTACCACAGTATTTTGTTTCATACGGTCACTAGAGACATTCTATGGGATTATTATTACTTCTAACATCAGACAGAGCTGCAAAAGTACATAAAGAATTATGCGAGAGTGATGTCAAATGTTTCAGGATTGTCTGGCAGAGACTACCTTTCACGGAAATTTTACTTTTGTGAAACGGACACTGTAAAATACATTTTTATTCACAAGGTATAAGGGAAAATAATAACAACCTTATTCTTGGGTATCATATTTTTTTTTTTAATTACCGTATTTTTCGGCTCATAAGACGCACTTTTTCTTCCCCAAAACTGAGGGGGAAAAGTTTGTGCGTCTTATTGACCGAATGCAGAGCGCCGCGAAGTCCGGTAACGGCCGTATGAGAGGCGTAAGAGCTCCGGAGCTAGGCCGAAGCCGCGGCCATATTTGTACACCCAGCACTGCGCGCTGACGTTATCGCCCATCTCTGCCATCGTGCGGTCGTAACGAAAACGAGGAAAAAAACTACATTTCCCACAATGCCTTTGGCTACAGTAGCCGCAGCAGTGCTTCCACATCCATACTCACTAGCGGAACTGCTGCCGTGAGCTCTCTCTCTCTTGCTTGCGTGAGAAAAACAAACGCTCTCAATGACTGAAACTCTTCTTTAATAAACTCAAACTCAAATCATCTCTCAACGGTACATCTCACACATGTACATACGAGATAACACACGTAAGTAACGTGCTCTGCAATTAGGTAGTGTTGCTAACCTGGTAAGAGCGCATAAGGATCATATCTTAACACCATGCAACCGAATTGTCACTTGAATAAGCTATAAATCATGAGTTATTTAACATTAAGGAGTAGTTACATTTATTTTACATTAAAATAATTATTAATTACTTATTTAATATGTATTATTTTACATCATGGGTTGCCCAGATTCTTTTAAAGGTTTAAAGGGGGGCTCGACTAAAAAAACCCAAAGTGTTTGAGAAACACTGTATTATTACTAATGTGGGGGCAATCTTACTAGCTATTATTAGTAATTTGGGGGCAATGTTACTGGCTATTACGGTATTACTAATGTGGGGGCAATGCTACACTGGAACAGTGATGGTGATAACGAATGGTGGACTTTAGAGTGATGAGTGGGGGCAAAGAAAAACATTACAGCCTTTTTTTGTTACTTTTACTGTTTACTGTCTGTTCATGTTACATGTTTGGCTGTTAACTTCTACACAGTTGATATAAAATATTTTACACAAGTATTTGGTTCAGAATCTTTTTTTTTCTAGATCTTCCTCTTTTAAAATTGGGTGCGTCTTATGTGCCGGTGCGTCTTATGAGCCGAAAAATACGGTAATTGGTTAATAATATTGCTTTATTTATGTGTGTACAAATTAGATTGAAATAACAGGTTTAGAGCTTTTGCATTACTTACAGTTAGTTACATACATTTTTGGCAAGTAAGTACTTTTACTTGAGGATGATTTTTCAGTACTTTTTACAGTACTGGTAAACAGATTAACGTATAAATAGACATTTGTACAAATGTACTTATTTGTACTCATTTGTACAAATTTGTACTTATGTACAAATTTTCTCTTATGATTCTTCCATTTCCAAATGGATTTTACCTCAGTAAGATGAACTAATAAAAGTTGCACTTGTAGTCTTGTGATGCCAAATCTACCTCCATGTTGCATTTCTCTAAACAAATCTGTACATTTCTGATAGCGTGAACCTAATCAGGTGAAGACAAATTAATCCACCAGCATCCATAACCTTGCCATCTTTTTGTCAGCTTCCCTTCTCTCTTTGCCATATCCGCTCATGTTAATTTGTATTGGATTTTCATTCGTTCACCTTTCTGAGAGCATCAATTTCAGATGGCTTGAAAAAGGAATATTGCAGCAATAAAGCTTGATTTACACCCCTTGCCTGGCTCCCTCTCTAGCTTTTTATACTTGATCATTTAGTGGAGATCGTATAACTGTATATCAGAGGCAAATGAAATCAGGTCCTGCACACATTAAGACCATGTAGAGTTGCATCTAACATCCCTAGTGATCCCACAGCCTGGCTCCCCAGAATGCCAAGGGCAGAGTCCCATTCATTTTCAGGCCCATTTCCTCCTATGATTAGGCAATCAATCAATTCGAGCCTTCAATCTCATCAGGCAGACGGGATTATCTGCCCATCTCCCCCTCCGTTACTTGTTCTCTCCCTCACTTGCACTCACTCTCACAGAGCAGCACATTAACATCAGATCAAGTATCAGTGGGCGCATGCGGTCTGTAGCGTCAAACAGACCACAGACAGACATCTCTTCATCTTTCCCTGTGCCTAATACCCCCAAAGCTCCCATAGTGCACTGAATTCAAGCACTGACTGTGGGAGTTGCAGAGACTGACAAAGAGGTGTGTCTCTAAAGCGCTTGTCAAGGTATTAAGCCATACGCCTACTTCAGGGAGCATCCTTTCAAAGTAGATGAATTGCTTCTTGGACCATCACAACACCACTTGTAAGTCTCTAAGACAAAGCCTGACCTGTCTCTGTAAATTGTGGCTATAGGCTCGTTTGTCCACATGGGTTAGTACATGCCTACTAAATCATCCATCCTGTCCTCTGATGTATCAGTGATTCCATACACTTGCCAGCCACTGCCTTCCCACATTCCACCAGGGGGGACAAACAGCATTTATCGGACAAGTCTATATAAAGCTTTCTCAGTGTCAGTGAGGGTAAGAGAAAAAGCCTTGTAAACGCTCAAGCACTAAAACTTGATATTTATTTGTGTGTACATAGAGTTACACTCTTTTTTTGTGTGCAAATAGCATTTAAGTAAACATTAAACTTGTGTAAACAAGCTCTGGTGGTTTTTTACGACAGAAAGACATATGCCACAGACGCACACTTGTATAAGTAAAAGTTCATGGTGTTGTCTTTGCGCTGAAACATAGCCATAAAGAAAGGATAAACAGACTACAAAAAGATTTGAATCGTTGTGTAACAAGACGGTGTCCATTTATGACAATAATCAGCTAAAGCTAGAAAAAAAAATCATATTTCTTGGTCACTTCGGCAAGCTTACACCCCTTTGTTTCAATCCCAGTTGCTGCCATTACTAAATTCTCGGGTTATAATACCTGGCAAGAGAACTGGGTGTTATCTAACCCAAGCTCTGCAAATGTCTGCCAGCAGAAACCTCTCTGTCAGTGCTATTGAGGTAACCACAACTCTGGTTGACTGAAACCTCAGTTGGAGAAGGCATAGGAAATCAAATGTAGCTAGTGTGCTGACATCATCGTCTTCAATAGCTAGTGGGAATGCCTTTGCGTGTTCTGTCCTGGTCAAAAGCCATCACATGGGAGAGTAAATGCTTCGCTGAGTTGGACAGTTTTGTTATCTCCAGTGGAGTTTCGCCCTATGTATTGGAGCATTGAATGTATGTAGATATTGATTAGTTGTATTTCCCATGGACCAGTTTACATTAATTGCGTCAGGAATTGGACTGAAAGGGGGAGTGAATAACGGATTGGGGAAGGTGAGGGGTAAAGGTTTAGAAGTGAGAAGAATAGGAAGAATACCTACCTGAATACACCATGTAAGTTTGTTACAGTTCGTGTTATCCCGTTTAGACGTTTGTACATAGCACACATATATACAGAACATCTACCTAGACAAACCATGTACGTTTGTTGTAGTTCGTGCAGTACAGTTTTTGCAGTTTGTACATACATGTTCAAAATATACATACCATAGCCAATGAACTATGCGGGATTATAATGATGCTGTGCAGTTTATAATACAAATCTGCAACATGGAAGGGCATATACAAAAGATGAAAGAGCACAAACAGCAAGCTGATTGAAACGCACGAGCCACACATCGACACGATCCGCATCGAACGGAGATCCACAGGAAACCCAACCCACAAGCGGCAGACCAACGTCCCATGCATCACCCCCACTCCTCTGTGGCCCAGGTGCGATGTGAGCTCTGACTCAGACCTGGCCCTGCAAACAGACAAACCCGATGGGCCATTCCAACCACTGCGAGTCACCACGACCAGGAGCCAAGACGACAGAATCAGACCCGCCCCACCCCCATGGGAACCGACGGCACCCCCCCCCCCACCAGGAGTAGAGTACGGACAGGGCTTCTATTGGAGTAGTTTAGTTCCTAACCTGAATAATCTTTGGGGCCACTAGGACGTAGTAGGTAAGTGCAAACTGAATCACATAGCCCGGTCCTTATGTGTCACTGTGAGGCCCTGGGAAGCTTTCGCCATACTTCCAGACATCCCACGAACAGCTCCAACTTGGACACAAAGATAGTTCAAGCGGTAGATCTGTGCCTAAGCTGATGGTGCTACGGCCTACCAAGTGCTCCTCTGAGTTGCATCCAGCACTGGAGACAGTAAACACACCATCACAGAAGGACCATACATAACCAGTGGCTGAGACAGTGGACAATCTCTTTGTGGCGAGCAGGTAGAAGCCCATCTTATTAAGGACTTCAACACAATGACGATTGAGTGTGTTATGTGTACATAATGTACACTAAATATGACCATATAACCCCAGTTTTATCGTCTTTACATTGGCTACCTGTCAAATTTCGCATTGATTACAAAATAATGCTATTGACTTACAAAGCCCTAAACAGATTAGCGCCCAGTTATCTATCAAACCTCCTAACACGGTACAACCCCACACGCACTTTAAGATCACAAAACTCTGGACTTCTAGTAGTTCCTAGAATAGCAAAGAGCACTAAAGGCGGTAGAGCGTTCTCACATTTAGGCCCTAAACTCTGGAATAGCCTCCCTGACAGCGTCCGTGGCTCAGACTCACTCGCCCAGTTTAAGTGTAGACTAAAGACGTATCTTTTCAGCAAGGCCTATACTTAACACCTCGCATAACTGCGATCTTACATTAAACTATATTAATATTATGAACAGCAGCTACGCTAATTCCGCTCCACTCTTCTTTTCTTCTTTTCCATACTCATCCCGAGACTCCCAGGGGCTCCGCTCACCAGCTCCTCACCCGAACAACCAGATTCATCTGGAGATGTTCCGGCGCCCCGGAGGCTCGCCCACCAGCTCAACAAACAACCAGATTCACCTGGAGATGTTTCGGTGCCCCCTGGACCTACACCTAACACAGTCATCATCTGTTTATACTATAATATCTCTTTTTTTACTACCATATCATCTGTTTATACCATAGTTTATATAACTCACACTGCTGTTGTCGCCCAAATGAGGATGGGTTCCCCTTTTGAGTCCAGTTCCTCTCAAGGTTTCTTCCAAAAGGGAGTTTTTCCTTGCCACAGTCGCCCCAGGTTTGCTCATCAGGGACATATACACCACTTATTAATTAATTAATTTCTGAGTTTAAACTTGTTGGTTTACTGTAAAGCTGCTTTGAGACAATGTCTGTTGTGAAAAGCGCTATACAAATGAACGAACTTGAACTTGAACTATACACACTAATCAGATCAATCAAAAATCAATCAGTAAACTAGATTTGCAGAAAACGGTGTTTACTTTTGAATTTTCCTCATTTCTCTGAGGAAAGAAGCTGATGGTGCAAATCCATATTTCTTTACAGTACCTGCAAATGACGTTTTTTATTTAGACTTTTTTATAAATAATTTATTTGATATTTTTTATATAATCTATATTTGTTTAACAGAACAAAACAGGAAATCTGTAATTAAGCTATGAGTACCTTATAGTCTCCCAAAATCTTTTAAAGCACTCATGTGACACGAAACCCTGTGCCTTCACCGGTCAACACTCTTAAAATCTTTAAACGCTGAGGAAGAACACAATGAATTAGTAATACATTTATATGAGCTGAGAGCAAGTGCTGGTAAAGCCATCACTCTCCTTGTGTCACAGCCAATATTCTTTTTCTGTCTGACTAGTACATGTGCATATGAAAGACATTACATGTGATGTAACTTAATGGAAAATTGTGATATAAAATATCACCCAAAAAGCTTTTTTATGTAAAGAAACTAATTCTGTTAGAAATGCTATGACTTTAATTAAATCCGAAAGGTTTGAAAGGGTCAATGTCTAAAAAATGAATTACAACTTAATCTAAATTTCACTTGAAATTCCTACAGATTTGTTCTTTTGTTTGCCTGTTCATTCATAGCTGAAGATAACTCTAATAGTCTTTTCATGGCTATGCATGTCGATTACATCCAATAACAATATGCTATACAACATTTCAGGTTAACAGTTCATCCTTTCTATCCAACAGTTTGCCTACATTAGTCTTTAAAATAAAGTTCTGTAGTCCATTGAAAGCTAAAAGTTTTGAGATTCCAAGGATCGTTTTCTCATACTTTTATAAATTGGCTGTTTAATTTAAAAGTGTTTTTAAAATAAGTTTTACATTTGCAGGTCTTGATGCTTTTCATTATTGATATAACGCCTGGCCCAGGCATGGCATTTGTCTAAGGTGCTCCACTGGGGATGCTTAACGAATTTTCTTAGTGCATTTATACAGTCTATATAAAAATATCCTATATACAAATATTATCAGACCTGGAGAGTTGTCTAGAATATAAACTTGTGCTATTTTAGGCGGTTTTTTAGTAAACCATTTAGAGTATTATTATTATTCAGTTCCTTAGAACATAATTATTATAATGGCCAGTTTGCTTTGTGGAGCCTCCAACTAGGAAGTTATACGTCCTCTTGTTCTTTAATAGAGTTTCTTAACAAATCGTACCATCACGTTTATGCACACACATCTTCCATGAAAAGTCTATAACCATCTCTTGGGAACATATGGTCAATTCTGGCAAATTGAGGTAGTTTGGTCAATGGAAAATGTTAGAATCCAGAACGATGACTCTTGTTGGTTATCTTGGTTATCAAAGGATTTGATGGAGCTTCTAATTCCAAGTTAACATCCAGAAAGAAAATGCAGATGCAAATTTAGTTGTGAGTCTTGATTTGTTATGAAAATATGTTCATCATTAAGTGTTGTGTTATTATTACCGCCATGGAGCTCATTTTAATGAGATACTGTAAATAAATGTTAGCACTATACAAAACTTGCTATGTAAAAATAGTATACTTAGAAAAATTGGGTGGAGGTCTGAAAAAAGAGAATGAGGTGTGAGAGAGGTGGCCTGTAGTAGTGCAAGAGCACCTGTTATACTGCTGTGGTATGGCTTAAAAATTAATTAATCACAGACTCCTCATTTGGCAGAGAAAATTAAGTTGCAAATCCTTCACAAAAGCTCCTCTGCAGATGCAAATGTAATTTTCAGCAACTAGTACAGCTATATTATTTGGGGGAGGAGTTTGTTGTGGGTGGTGGGAAACTCTAGTACATTTGCACGTCACAATATACCAGCTAATGTTTCATTTTCATTATAACTCTGAGTTGATACCAAAAATAGAAATAGAAAAATCAAAACCCTAAAAAATCAACTTGAAAAACTTGAAAACAATTTAAGGGTGATAAATTATTGACTGGATAAATTTTAATGGAAGGAACACCTTAACATTTTCAGCACATCAAATAGATATACACTGGGAGCGGATTCCTTCAAACAAGCACATGCTAAAAGAAAACGATTTCTCTGGTCTGGATTAAGCATAGTCTTCTTAATAAAGTCGGTCAGCTCTGCACAGGCAAATTTATCATGAAGGTCAGAAGAACAAAGATGTGGTACAAAACTGAAACATTCCCCCAAGCAGTACTAAAAAAAAGAAAGTGAACCACAGCCGCAACTGACAGCTAAAGCTCTTCAGATCTCAAAAATGCCCCTTCATTGTCCTAAAAGCCAGTCGCCCCAACAATAAATGGTTTTAATAACGTACAACAATTCCCTAAGCGTACTCTGCCTTTGTTTTCCATGGAAACAGTTCTAATTAGGCAATGTGCTTCAAAACTTATACTGAGGTCTAGCTGCCTCAGATCACAATAGCAGTTGTATCCTCTTCCACAGTCAAAATTAAAGAGAAAACCAGGCAACTCTTTCACCAAAAAAAAGAAGATTTAAAAAAAGAAAATCTACATATTGGTAAACATTTGCATTTTCATCGCGAGATCTCTCCATGCTTATGAAACCTGGATATATTAGTATGTACAGCAGCATTAAATCTTTTGAAAGAAAGCAAGTGGGGACAAAGAAGCGCTGACCAGACATTAAAACACGGATGTGCTCTATTGTTATGGGATAAAAATCATAAAGGCTCCGCAAAATCTGAAATTAATTCACTAACTAATAATAATCACATTAGATGCAGCTGTTTCATTATACATATTTATACAATATGTATATAAGTCATTTGTTGTAACATTTTGGTAAAGCTAATATATTAAGGATTTTTAATGAACATGATTAGGAAATCTCATCCGTGTAGACATTAATTTTATAAATTTGGTTAACTCAGCAGTATGCTTATGAGTTTCCTATTTGATTCCTATTTATTTATGGACTGGTACAAGATGTTAGAGATGTGTCCAGCATGCCAACCTGCTCAAAAAGGAAATTCTTTCTATATTTGATAATATACCATTAACATGATCTGCTTATGAGAGTTTTGTAAACCTGACACCAGTTCCATTAACCAACTATGGCAACCTGATTAGCAGTAATTCAATATTACAACAGAAAATCTCCATAATTATAATGGAAACATCCTGAAGCCAACGTAAACTCTTTATGAGCTGTGGTCCATTTGACTAACTAATTGCAATTAGGCTACTCTCTGCATAAAAAAGTTATTAAAATAGCTTGTTTAGGATAAGTGCGAAAATTATTCTGATTATGCTTAGAACGGATAGCGTTACTACTCTCAGTTAATTTTTATATGATACACATTATGATATAAAAAAAAGGTTTGGTGATTTCCGCGCTTGTAAACGCTACAGTATTGACTAGGGACACCTGTAACAAATGAAAAAGAAATGATACAACGTTAGTTGTAGCTTTTGGGGGCTATTCCATAACTAGAACCAAGTTAATCCATCTTAGTTGCGTTACCTTTTGTAATGGAGTTAATAACAGTCAGCCAGAAATATTTTCATCCTCGTCACGTGATTTATGGTTTGTTAACATTTCGTGTTTCACCCAGAATTCGGCTTCCTCTTGCTGCTGACAACTTGACATTTATTTCGGTTTCAATAGTCCGCTTCAAACCAAAATAACTGCACTTTATAAACTCAACAGCCATTCGGGTTACTACCTCTCCCGCCTTATAGTGATTAGTGAAAGCGTCGCGTCCTCCTCGACAAACAGCTCCCTGAGCCAATGGGCGTTCTGGATTCGCTGGTCAATGTGTTCAAGGTAACCAATCACTGGGCAGAAACAGCAAGATAGGCGGGACTATTCTGGAGAAAGGTGATGATCTCCATGGATACATGCCAAACAAACACACTGTAGGTCAAACTGTCGTTGAAAGACCGTTTTCCCTAAGACTAGTGCGAAAGAAAAGTAAACATGACGCTTACACAGATTTTTTTATTTTAAGTAATATTAAGCAAATTGTGTAAATAAATGTCTGATTTTAAAAGATATAGATGAAAGAGTAATTCGATTTTTATTTATTTTTGAGTGACACGTTTTTATTGAAATAATTAGCATTTACATTCAAGACATCATTACATCAATCTGTTATATTTTTGCCATCAATCACAGACCCCTTTTGACAGTAAATGATATAAACCTAGAAGAGAGTTAGCTCAAGATTTCCTTTTAAGTATGTTCCCAGTCACACAAGGAGTCACATCACAGTACTGTTGTAATATCCCATTCATTAAAATTAGTATCCTGACTTTTTGGTGTCTACACCACAAGTCAAATCTTTCCACTCATTTAAATGTTTTTCTTAATTTTTGTTTTCTTTACGGTAACCTTCTAACTGAAAGGCAACAGTGCTACCCATTGCGCCACCGTACTGCCAGGAGGCATATTATTGGCCTCAAATGTATTCTGCAGCAGGACAGTGGCGCCAAACATGCACCCAAAGTCATTAAGAACTACCTTCAGAATAAAGAAGAACATTGAGTGTATTGGATTACATGAAGCAATAGACAGATTTAGAAAGCCACATCCACAGAAGATCAGTGGTTAGTTCTCCAACCTAGATTCCTACAAAGCTGTGTTCGAATGTAAATTCTTTGTTTACAGTATTTAATACTTGCCTAAACATTAGTTTGTAGTACATGCTAAACATGTCCTAAGTGTATGTGCTCATTTATAATGTTGATCCCTTTAATGAGAATATACAATGTAGTTAATAATAAAAATAATGACAAACCATTGCATGAGAGGGTGGGTACACATTTTTCATAATTTATTTGGATACCTATTATTTTGCATCAAAAATAATACAGAACATCTGTATTTTTGTCAGACAAAGTGTAAGAATCATAATCAAGCAAGCTTTACTTTATTGTCAGTTGTAGGTATAGGCTGAAGGTGAAATGAAGTCATCAGTTTAATCAGACGATTACTTGGAAACAAAAGCATTCCTGAGGCTCTTGGAGATTTATCTGGGCAATGAAAGAGTATGCCTACTGCAGGCGGTGACTCATGAGTGCTCAAAGACTTACTAATGTCTTTCTTACAAACTACAACTATTAACAAAATGTCCCAAAGCAACTCATTATAACATTGGCTTAAGCCATTTTTCACCAACCCCTTAATTAAATTTCAATCTTATAAAAATAAAGGAAAATCAACAGCTATTTCTTTGTTGGCAACCCCTAAAATTGTCAGGAGGAAGGTGCCTTGTTACCGCTGTTCTTCTATTATTAAGCTCATTGCCTTTTTTGAGCCAAACTGTGGATTATTGTATCTTATGGGTACAATATGGAAATTATTCACCCCTAGGGTGTCAGGGTTTGCAAAAAAATGACAAATCTGTCCAGTAGCACATTTATGCATGTATAAAAACACAATGTTAAAGACATTTACTTTATGTTCATTTATTTTACCCCTCATGTGGTGACATTGTCAAGTCATGTCCTTTACCACAAGGTTGTCAAATATACAGCCTTGGCCATGGGTTTATTGTGTAAAAAAATTAAAAGAATTCCAAGTACACTTTTGAAATAAAGGTACCTGCCATTATTTCACTGTCCATTGAGTGTTTCATTTTCCTGTAACAGAAAATAACATTTCTTCAAATTGCCTGTACATTTCTGCAAATTGCATTTTCTTGTACATCTTGGTAAATTTGAAAGGTAAAGAGTCATATTTAGACAATTTAATGTCATGATTTATTTGCTGTGCGTTTCCATGTCTTGCTTTCCCTGTGTAACTAGTGCTTTCACCTCTGTCTCCTCAAGGCCTGTCTCTGCTTTCTATTCTGTCCTCTGGTTTTCGTTGTTGTCAGGTTCTTGTATGTGTAGATTGCACTAGTTCAATGGTGCATGATAGTTTGTTCCTGTTCATGTAAGTCTTCACTTGTTCTCTGCTTGTTCTTTGAAGTCTGAGAACGTGCCTCAATGTGCAGTGTTGTGAGTTTCTGCTTTAGTCCTTATCCCAGTTTAAATCAAGATTAAAATGTGTTTCATCAAAGAAGACTTTGATTAATATCATTTTTATGAAATAACCAAATAATTTAATAACAGTTTTGTTACAGGCCACTGACCTAAGAGAGCAAACAAGAAAATCAAAACTGGGATCTTCTGTACTTTTGATGCCCTCCCTACCTTTCCAAAACTACATAAAACAAGACAAAGAAATACCCTCCCTCTCACAAACTATCGCTTAGTGAAACGAACAGTAAGATTCACTATAACAGGAAGACAGAAACTCAACACGTCCACAAGGCTCAGAACAACATTAATGTAACCAATTTGAAAACCACTGGTTACTATTAGTTGACATTGGTATGGTAAACTAATGTTAGTTAACAAAAGGAGTTCTTGTAATTATTATTATTAATATTATGTAAATTGCATTTAAAAAAAAAATTAACTTGAGTGGAAAGAACCGTGTGTAATCAATCTTTATTAGTGGTTGGCGGACTAGACCCGCCTTCCTGTCAATCAAATTTAGTTTTGGCAACAAAGTTACTTTGTAATATTTAAGTGTTTTTGAATGAGTTTTTAAGTTCAAGTTTAAAAGTGTTTTTGAAGTGTTTTTTGTTCATGATGACTTACCGATACTAGCCCCATGGTGATATGCTAATCGCATAATTCAATATGCACATAACACATCGTAATGCAGTGGTTAACTTGTGTTTACAGGTTAATAATGGTGAAGCTCTGTTTTATGTTAATTTCAGTATCTGAGTGAATTGAGTTTCATACTGTACAGTAAAAATTTAATGAGTGTAGTTTTAGTAATTGGTGTATAAAAACATATAAAAATAAACTTTTAAGAGAAATTGCATTTTAAAATTTGTTCTGATTTCTATATTTGCCTTGTGGGCTGTTTTTTTTCTCCTCACTCCTTTTACGTACAGCTTTCGAGTGTGTGGATTTCTCCTCGTAACGGGGAGCGGTGAGCCAACCCGTCAATAATCCAGACTCAGGGTGCTTTTGTAGCTGTCAGGACAGGTCTGATTGGTCATTTTCCAGAAGGCCCACATTCGAGAATCTCCCATCCAATCAGGTATCTCCATGCTTCAGAACACATAGAAAAACAAGAAACACAATACTTTGGCTTGTAACCATCGACTTTATATTGTATGGACAAAGTGTCAGTGACGTCACCCATTGGTTTCTGGCAAAGTCAAATGAGGCTCAGAGTGGCCATTGCCAGCCATTGCCTTCGTGAAAGTGTGTCACTTTCCAGTAATTGAAAATGGGCAAAACATGCGGATGTGAGAGTAGAAACCACACACGCAATAGTCTACAACCACACACACACACACACGCAAACACACGCACACACACACTCAAAGAGGAACAACTGACCATAAAATCTATAAAAAAAAAACACTAGAAGTATCCAAGTTCATATGACCTTCACCAAATACATAAAATCATAACTTGACGTAAGCCAATCTGAGGCTTTTTAAAACTAATTTAAATTAAGCTCCTTTCACTAAGGCTACTTTAAATAAATCATTATAAATTGCCTAGTAGTGATTGTGAGTGTGTATGGATCCACCCCTTGAACATTTGCTTCGTATTAGTATGGACAGACCCAATCATCCTGACGATGATTTGGAATATCATGTTTACCAATAATAAAGTAATTGATTATGAATAAGAAATGAGAGATGAACCATTGGGATGTGGTTTGATTCAGCAATGTTTTCTTATTTGAATTCAAATACTTTCTTCATGAAAGCCTCTGATGTTTGGACCGATGTAAAGGGGAGGAATCGATTTTTTTGTTGGAAAATTTGTTTAAACTGAGCCCTGATTTGACACTAAAACCTCATCGCCAACTATCAATCCAGCAATTTTTCTACTGGTCCACTCAGTTCTTTGTGTGTGGCTCATTTATTTCCGCTACACAGATGGATCTAGGAATAAATGATTTAATGGAACAGCACATTACTTCAAAATGACTACACCCATCCTTTAAAGTCTTTCAGGGCTATTTTATTGATTTAAAAATTCCCTCGCTTCATGCTCGAATCTGTCCCATTAACACTGAATGCTTCTTAGCTGCATACCAATAGTTAATGTTCTCTTTTACAATCAAGACAATGCCATTTTCCACGACACAGTGCTGACAGAATAGTTGTAAAAACATGTCCATTTCTGGAGTGCTTTCTATCTCTTTGTGTTCCATCTAATTCCAGATAAATGAAAGGACATGAAAGTGATTGACTGTGGTGAATAGCTGAGACAGAGACCGAAAACACAATTATATTGTGTGTAAAACCATGTCTGCCGTCACTAATTATCGACTTTGTGAATGTCACTGTTTAGAGAAACAACTCATCCACAGAGAACTGAGAAGTTAAGCAGGATTTTATCAAAGTGAATCTTTTGATTTCAAATCTTCCAACAATAGACGGCTCATAAACACATTTTCTCAGCCCTCATTTCATAGATCACTCTGAAAAGCCTGTCAGTTGTCTCATTCAAAGACTTCTTGCAAAAAAAGACAAAAAAACATTGACTGTCTTGTTTTAATGGTCACCAAAAAAATGAAATTAAAAATCCATCTTTCATGCGGATGAGGACTCTTAAACCAAATCCTTTGAAAAAAAAAATGGTAAAAGAACATGGTGTAACAAATATTTTGTTTTGTACGTAAAAGTTACTAATCAGATTAATTCTACCTCGTGGGTATTGGCAAAGCTGCATACAGTGATGAATTAAAACAAATAGCTATCTTAAAAAAAGCTTGTGATAGTTCGCTTACAGTTAAAAACAAAATATATAAATAAAAAAACTTAAGGTTTAAAAAAAAACATAAAAAGAAACCATTGACAATCGGAGTTAACTCCTGTAGTAACTTTATGTGGAAATCACATGCAGTTTCTTTCTCTGTGTTTTTTTTTTTCAGATCTAAAATATGAGAATTTATATTTTTGGGTGAACAAGTTCTTGAAAGTCAAAAATATGACAAAAATGAGCAAAACCACTTTTGACAGCATTTCTGGATGAATATTAGGAGGAAGCAACTCATGTCAGGTCTCTCTGTGATCTGAGAGAAGTCAGATGAAAAAAGCTGAGAGGGAGACGGGGAGCAGGGAGGGAAAGTGAATTATCAATCTGCTTTACATTTGAAGGTGATTAGAATCCTTCATTTCTTTTTCTGTGCGGACCAGGGCAGAAAGAGGCGAATGGCTGTGGGGTGAAGGGGTTAATTGAAGAATAATACCCTTCAGAATGATGGATTTTGGTGACTTGAGATGTCAGAATCCATTATGGGAAATTCAAATTCACAATTAAAGAAGGAGGTAGGAGTGTGTGATTTTCTCCTTTTAATTTTCCATTTCCAATCACCCCAACCCTCAACTTTATTAATAACACTCAGCCTTACATGTCCAGCCAACCTATTACATTTACGACTAGCAATGTTTGGAGGGGAAATAAGACTTGATTTATATTCTGATGCACAAATACATTCTTCTCAGCAGACGAGGGACCCACCCACCAGCTCTGTAAATGACATTTCTTTAGTCAAATTCACAAATTAATTCTCAACCATTTTTTTCGGTTCAAATTGTAGGATAATGAGCATTTAAAGTAGCCAAATAGATCTTCAATTATACTCATAAAACATTGTGTCCATTTGTTTTTCCTTCTGCCGTTTTCTTCCAGGATTTCTGTTGTTTGTTCACTCTGAAAATGCTGGTGACAAATCGTGTGTATTGTCTTACGGAAGGTTTTCCTCAAGTTGTTTCGTTGTTTCGTCCAATTCCTGGTCTGGATGAAATAAACAATACCGTGAAATATTCATCTTCTCAGTCCCAGCATTACCTGGATTTAATAAAGCAGTCACGGATCATTTTCCACGCACCTGTTGCCACACCCCAGTCCACAAGTAAATCTAGCTCCCTGTGTCACCTGCATTTAGTCTGATCTTCCATTCACTTCTGGTTCACGACTCCCAGACTCACCAGCCGCACACACCGCTGTTCCACATTTTTTTATCTTCTGGCTCCTTATCTGCTGGTTCATTATCTCCTTGTCTTTGGGTTCTGTAACTTTTTTTGCGTCATTTTCGCCTTTTAGTGAACTCATCAAATTATCTCTGTTTTCTGCCACTCTGACAACAGATACGTCTTTTCTATGTCAGTACAATATTTCTTAATTTTAAAATGTGAGTCCTGTGATTTTTAGTTAATACTGTCCCGGGTTAAATCATTAATGGCTGACTCTTTTTGAGTCTCTGACCACAGTGGAATCTCGTGTCTGCAGTATGTGCCTGAGCATGGGAGACACTAGCATTCAGCATTGGATTTCAGTGGATGCAATGAAATATAATCGTATGAGCTGATTTATGAGAATTGTGTCTTTGTCAGAATCTCACCTGTTTTAATTTCTCAAGAAGGTCTGAAGAAGCGTCAGCGTGCTAAGGAGCGGTAACAACACTTGTGCCTATAAATTTTGAATATAAAAGACAAACATCGGACCGTTTTAAATCACATAGAAAATAAGTTTCATGTCAATAGATTGCAATGACAGTAAGGACCATGGACCCTTGCCGGTTAAGTGAAAACCGTCTTCATGTTCTACTTTTTAAAAATTACATCTACGGTAATTAATTATAAAATCCTAAAACTAAAACATAATGTACTTTTCAACACTTCACTCAGTAAAAAATGTTCAGTAAATAATTGAAAGTTAAAGTAAGTAATCAATAAAATAACCTTTTCGTGGCATATCACCCCACACAAGTTTGAGATTCCATATGCAATCTCTGTTCGAGGTAATACAGCAGACGTTCTACCATAAAAATGACACACTTCATCATAAAGGCAGCAAACGTGCACAATGACAAATGTGGAAATTATTCATCACTTGCATGAGCTTTAAATTCAGCTGAGCTGAGGAAAATTCTGATCAGGCACAATGTTTGGGTGACTGCACACAAATATGGCAGACAGAAGAGCGGGGCGAGTAAATTTTGCCTGTCTTATGTTTTTTTCACGAAGAGGCAATCTTCAGCAGAGTGCTAATGCAATAGCCAGTGTCAGCTACTTTATCTTCACTTGAGGTGACGAATGGAGGACAAGACGATCTCAAATATTCCAGCAGGAAAGCAGGTGGGATCAGATGAGTAAGACGATAGTTTGGCTTGAGTTTTCCTCGCAGAAAGTGAGCCAGATAGAGGACACAGATCTGGCAAGAGTCATTAACATTGGGAATTTACAATTGGTGTTAAGTTTTAACAGCTGCAAGATGCATGCGAGTAACAATGACAGCATAATGAATTGAGACAAATGCATTTTTATTGCCCCCCCCCCCCTCCCTCAATCTCTGAGACAGCTGGAAACAGAACTCATCCGATTTGTTCTGCTGCATCTCTCCCTCCCTCCACTCTCTGCAAGACACATTCATAGGATTGATATAATTTAATGCTCTTTGTGCACAATATACCCCCCCCCCACCTCCCAACAACACCACTACCACCAATCCCCATCTTAATCGCACTAGGTGCCCTGCGGATGAACTAATCACACTTGAATTATTATTTTCTCCTTATTTCCCCATTTTTATGAACAGCTCGGGTTTTATGGTGCAATGGGTTTAACCCCTGCCTGTAGTCGAACCCTGTTCATGTGTTTGCTGCAGGGCTGGGAGATAATGGAGATAAACTACAGCAAACATCCCTCTGTTCATCATCTACAACTGCCTACATCATGACAAAGATCTGTTCTTAATTTCTGCTGTACCCGCAGCTTCATTTCCCTTGAGATGCTGTTTAATATGTAATGAAAGTAAGGCAGAAAAAGAAAAACAATCAGGTCTTGTTGCCAGAAGCAGTCCTTACCAGAGAAGGTATATTACATTATTATGTTGTGCTATATGCTTTGCCATAGGAGATTTCGAGATCATTTAAGTTTATGAAAATATTTTAGAGGACACATGCATTTGCAAAGTGCATTGCCATAAAAAGGGACCCCAATCTTTTGAGCAGTGGTGTACTGTAGGAAAATATATGTTTAAATATATAACAACCACTTGAACTGTATAATGTATTTCAGGCTTGTGTGTGCTGTTATTATGATATTATTAAACGTACACCACACTACTGTTCTACACCGTGGTCATTGTGTAATATTTACAGTTAATCGCATTATTTTAGCCCAGTCCCACTGATCGCAAGAACAATGATATATGGTGCACCCTAAACGATACATGGTGCACCCTTAACTTGGCATTTACAGGTGAATGCCATAAAATTACACAATGTGCAAAAAAGACAGAAGATAAACAGAATCAACAGTTTGGTCAACATTTTAACAATGCAAAAGCAAGATTTTGTTCTAGTGTACCCTGAGAAACCCTAGAACAGTAAAGGAACAGGTAAAAAAATGCAAAAATGCTTTTATTCATTTTCTTTCACTTTAAATAACACTGGATGATGCTTGATTGTTAAGCTGGGTCACACTACCCAAAAAATTGACTTGCAGTGCGATTCTGGATTCCGATACAACAGAAGTTCAGCTGGGAGGAACTTTGACCGATATCAGGTCTTGTGATGCATTCTAAACATATTTCTAAAATACAAATACATCTTCAAAAGAAAACGATTACATAAAAAAATGCTTAAGAGATACTTAGTCCATCTGATAAAAATGTTTCTTGAAATAAAAAAAGGATATTTGTTCTTGAAAGGATCAAAGGATCTGAATAAGAGGTCATGAGGAAAATGGAATTGAAATATTCTGGAGATGTTCATTGATGTTCTTCACAGAAGGACTGATGGCAATAACTTTATTTTTGAGAAAGACAGATGAAGATGGCGATGCAACATGCTTAACTGACCAAAACTGCCACTGACAGGGTCTGATAAGTTCTAATGGTGCAGAACATACCAGAAAACTGAGGTACAATGTTTCCTAAAAGCTGCCTTTCTGCTTGGTGAGTCACAGCCTTTGCACTGGAAAGAAATGTCTGAGTAATAAACAACTTCAAAACCTTGAAGCCTTGAAGGCTATAAAAAATAAATATGAAGACATAGAATCCTTTACCAGATACTACATATACTTTAACAAAGTATTAAAGTGGATATTATTCAGTGGAAGTACAAAAAGAAACAGGAATCTATAACTGTCATGAATTTTCAGTTCAAAATAAATTTGATCTTGCAAACTTTGATGTTGCTGGGTCTTGTTTCATATGCCATCAGTCATATAACATGCTTCCATTAGTGGAATGGGTCATTGTTATTTTTATTATGGCTTTTGTACACATTAGTCAAACTATTGTGGTTATTTCATCATAAATGTTCACTTTAAAACAGATTTCAGGACCGGAATTAAACAACCAGCATTACCATCAGTGGAGACAGCTTCAGGTGTTCAAACTTGTCAGAATAGATTCACAAGATTCACAATAGATTCACAAATCTACATTTCTGCAAAGTAGATTTGAACATACACAAGTAAGCTTGAAAAATATTTAGACAAGTTGTACAGGGAGACCCGTTATGCAACCCCCCTTGGGGAAGTGTCTAGGAGTGCCACAGAAGCCAGGAGAGCAGGCAGCTATAAACTTGTTTGGTCTGTAGGTCAGCAAATTTAAAATGGTTTAGGCAAAAACGATGCACAGAAGCTCAGATACCATGTTAATGAAAAGAAGACAGCAATCGACACACTGACCAGTTTCCAGTATATACAGTGCATCCGGAAAGTAGTCACAAACCAAGACAAAGGAATTGTCTGTAGACAGGATTGTCACTTGGAACAAGGCTGGGGAAGGTTACAGAAAAATTTCTGCTGCTCTGAAAGTTCCAATGAGCACAGTGGCCTCCATCATCTGTAAGTGGAAGATGTTTGGAACCACCAAAACTCTTCCTAGAGCTGGCCGGCCATCTAAGCTGAGTGATCGGGGGAGAAGGGCCTAAGTCAGGGAGGTGATCAATAACCCGAGGGTCACTCTGTCTGAGCTCCAGCGAAGAGAACCTTACAGAAGGACAACCATCTGTGCAGCAATCCACCAATCAGGCCTGTATGGTAGAGTGGCCAGACGGAAGCCACTCCTTAGTTAAGGGCACATAGCAGCCTGCCTGGAATTTGCCAAAAAGCATCTAAAGAACTCTCAGACCACAAAAAAAAAAAATTCTCTGGTCTGATGAGACTAAAATTGAACTCTTTGGAGTGAATGCCAGGTGTCACATTTGGAGAAAACCAGGCACCGCGTATCACCAGTCTAATACCATCCCTACAGTGAAGCATGGTGGTAGCATTATGCTGTGGGGATGTTTTTCAGCAGCAGGAACTGGAAGACTAGTCAGGATAGGGGGAAAGATGAATTTACAGAGATATCCTGAATGAACACCTGCTTCAGAGTGCTCTTGACCTCAGACTGGGGTGACGGTTAACCTTCCAGCAGGACAATGACCCAAAGCACACCGCCAAAATATCTATGGAGTGGCTTCACAACTGCTATGTGAATGTCCTTGAGAGGCACAGCCAGAGCCCAGACCTGAATCCTATTGAACATCTCTGGAGAGGTCTGAAAATGGCTGTACTTCCCATCTAACCTGATAGAGCTTGAAAGGTACTGTAAAGAAAAAATGGGCAAAAGTTCCCAAAGACAGGTGTGCCAAGCTTGTGGTATCATATTCAAAAAGACTGCAATATGTGCATCAACAAAGTATTGAGCAAAGGCTGTGAATACTTATGTACATGTGATTTTTCAGGTTTTGTTTTTTTAGTATATTTGCAACAATTTAAAAAAATCTTTTTTTTCACATTGTCATAATGGGGTATTGTGTGTAGAATTTGGGGGAAATAATTTAATTTAAACCATCATATAAGAATATATATACTGTTCCATAAGAATGTCTGACCTCAGGGGAACAGGCCATTGAGGGACACACCTTGCAGAACCTCCTTGTCATCCTCCCTGACCTTGCATAACAATTGTGATAGAAGGGTCGCTGGGGGAAATGCTTCTTTGTTTTTTTTCCTGAGCCAGCAGAATATTAACTGTGTGCCAGTTCACCGACCCCGAGAGGAGCCGAAAAGCGGGAATAATAAAGAAGGTAATAATTTTTTCTCCTGAGATGTACACGCCATCATCTCTTGGATCTGTCATTATTACTATGGACCTACAGAATCACCATAGCAGAACTCTGAAATGGAGGAACACAAGATCTTGCCAGTCCCTTGTTCCTATGCACCATGCCCACCTTGGGATTAAGTGCTACAGAGGTCTTTGGAACCACAGGTACCACTTAGGCCATATGCACCAGGAGTCTCTGAAAAACCTTTTGCGTGTCCACGTGTTACACTTCTATAGCCCCTATTTAGTCTTGTGAGATGTGCACTCACAGGCTCTACAAATACAGCACCAGACAAGATGCCTTTTTTTGATTGACCTTTATGGTAACTGACTAAAGTGCAGTAGCACCGTGTCCCCTGTGTCCAATCAACTGGTTTTGAGACAAGGCTAGCACAAAAATATGTCATTGCGATATATCACGATCCAGACACCGGCCAGTGTAGCAGGTTCAGGGCCACCTCAATCCACCTTTGTAAAAACTCAAGGGGAAACTTCAGGCCCTGAAGAGTGTAGAATAAGGTATTGGTAGGTTTGACCATCTAAACAGATTTGGAAAGAAAGTTCAGTGTCAGGGCAGCACTTGAAATTCAGCATCAGATCAATAGTAGCAAACCAACCTTCCGTACGAATGTATAAAAGCATGCTCTGGACAATAACAGACCTCTTAAGGTTTGTATATTTGGAACTTGACATTTTTTGGAACCAGGGAATAAAGGCTATCAAACATCTTTCCATATCGACTAGAATGACAAACTTAAAAGAAGGCAAGGGACCTTACAATTAGCACCCTGTAAATGGCACAGGAATGACTCGAAGTCTGGCCTGTTTTAGGTAGTTGGAGACCATTGGTTCATGCATACTAGTAGTCAAGTCATTAAACATATTGTTAAGTATCAAGGGGTTCAGGACATGTCCGAAGGAAGGAGGCAGCAACTGTAGGCTAGACCCTTAATGCCGAGCTCTTAGAAAAAGTCTGTAGAGACTGTATTTTACAAATAAAAGGGGACTGGACTTGTTCGATTCTGAATAGTTTATGGTTCTTATTTCCTGTTCAGTTTGGAATTTTATCAGGTGGGCAGCAGCAATTCTTCTGTTCAAAGACATCAAACATAGAAGGAGCCTTTTCTAGATTCTGGCACCCAAACTGTTTCTCATTCCTCTGCACAGGTATTGACCCACAGTCCCACACCCAATGACAGAGATTGAAAGCTTGATATAGAGTAAATGTGGAGATACAGCATGAAACAGAATAAGAGAGAGAAAGAGGGAGAGTCAGTGTTAGAGTGATAGAGAGAGAAAAAAGGAAGAGAAAAGACAGACGGTAGCCCTCAGCTGTTCACTTGTACTTAAGAAGTGCATTTACTTTCCATTGATTTCCAATGGTTTAGTCAATTTCCTGTCACTTTTCATTGCAAGTACATGGGATCTCAGTTTAGCGGCTTACAGGAAAACACAGAGAAAGTCCAGAGGGGAAAGTGGAAGGGTTTGAGTCGACAAACTGTCTGGCTTAGGATCATTCCTCATTCTTCCAAACATTTAGCCACTGTGCAGTTATACAGAATGTCATTTTGACATCCCATCTTTCAATAGGAAAAAAATGTACTTTTCCCCCAATCATCCAGTCTTGTTGAAACCAAAAGATGATTTGGCCAGAACATTATCAATAGAGACACATTACCATTTTAACCAAGTATTAGCATGCAAGTGTCTCTTGTGGCCACTTGGGTTCAAATTGCAACTGCATTCACTGTTGCAGGAGGGTTCAGTGCAAAACATGAGTGCTATTAAATGAATGAACTCTCTATATGGGTTTTAAGCAAGAATTGGAAACTAGAGACAGAAAACAAGGTCAACTTTATTTATAATTGTGATCTGTGTGTTTTGGTACAATGTGGACATGTACACACGACAAAGACTAAATCTTTTTTTTTTTGACAATACTTTCAAATCATCTGATCACAGTTCTGCATTCTGATGTGTGTACACGGATGGGTGAAAGACAGAGCACACATTTTATAACCATAGGGATTTCCAGAACGGATTTGTTTGTATGTTTTAAGCCTGTCTGCACCTGTCCTGCTACCTCAGCTCCATCTATCATAGCTGCTCTTCTGCAATCACCTGATCTGTAATCTTGGCACCTGTGTTCCCAATCCCCACATCCCACCTATCACTTCCTCCTCTCCCAGTCTTCATACTAAAGGTAAAACTCTTGCGTTTGTATTTTAAGTGAACACCACAAGTTTGTAGATATTGACAGAAGTATTGTATATTTGAAAGAAGAAGAAACATCCCAAAAGTATTTTTTAAAAATGTCTGTTTTCTACAATTGGCTAATATTAGACTCAAACATAGTAATCACGGTGTCCTTGAGAGTCTTTGTGCCCTTAACTTGAATTCCTTATTCATAATACAGTCAATCCAGATTCTTTAGTGCAGATTTCTTGTTCATTTCTTCCAGGGTACTGTTGTATGCAGGCTGCATTCCTTCCTGTCTTCTCTCTTAAAATAATCTTCTCACACACTGAACATTAATCCTCACTTATTTTCTCTCTGTGTGTTGGATCTTTATTGCTTGCAGGTGAGAAAATCCCAGTCTGGATCGCAGACGACTGTATGCGTGTGGGGGTACGGGGGTTGTAGAGCAGATTTTCTTTGCAATAGCAAAGTTTGCTGAAAGGGTGTGGAAAGAAAAAGGGGGACAGTGTGACAAATGCTCAGATGTAAAGGTGAGGGCGTTTCAAAGATTGGTTAGCTTTTTAAGCTGAAGTGTTCTTGGCTCACAGTTTATGAACAAATTCTGAAGTTGTTCTTGGACTTTGCTGCCATATTTAAATTTTAATGTCCTTACAATGATGCAAACAAAAATAGTTTTAGCAAACATTTTACATTAAAAAGGATCATAATAAAATATTTTAATGGAAACGATGACCTGTCCATTGTGATCTGGAGGCTATGAAGTAAAACCTTTTCACCTCAAACAGAGCATTCTCACAACTCTAAAGAGCATTCAACTCAACTTTTAGTTCAAGTTCTGGTCATATTTAGATTAGGGTGATCCTTCATTGTTTTGCACTCAAACCTCTTCAAGTGATCAGGAACTCAGCAGCTGGACTGGCTTTATGAAACCCAGAAGTCCACATCACTACTCTCTTCATTTTTTTCCACTGGCTCCCCATTGCAGCCAGTATTAATTTTAACTCCCTGCAGCATCCAATCAGAAAATGACCAGCGTCTCACCAGAAAGTCCTCATTCACTCTTCTCAGCTGGTAGAATACTCTTTTTTGCTTGTGGTTCTTTTTTAATGCCAAAGGAACCAGACACACTACCCAAACTCCGCAAATCTTACAGAACGAGGTATTATGAAAGTAACCTAGATGTTCCCTTTCTGTTGTTCACTTTAATGTATGTCGAGTCCACAGGACAGAGTACAGCACAACGTACAGGTGTTGTGCATATAGCTTGCACCCTTTGTCTGCTTTTCTCAGTTGCTTAAAAAGTGACTGGATAGGTATTGAGTGTCATCCAACCACAGCTCCAAGGATGTCTGCAAGCAAGGTCTTTTTCAGCAATGTCCACGAGGCAGCCATGCCTCAAGTGGAGTGGGCATGGGCCACCTACGCTGTGTATGCTAAGCCTTTCACTTCTGTTGTCCTCCAAAACAGACAAGAGCTGCTCCGACATATGTGTCCACTCTTCTGGGACAAAACAACCACTGAGTAGGTTCTGCTGGCCCAAGACAGGGCTTACAGGTTTAATCTCTTGTCCCAGAAGGGAATGCTGGTAGTCTTGGGCACGAACCCAGCCCTGACTAAGATTAAATTTATCTGAGTCTCTACAGAAATTACATAATATAAGCGCATACCTGATCAGGTAATAGAAAGCGGTCTTTTTTCCAATAACAAATGTGCACATTTTCAATAAAAGTTATCCAGGCAGATCCCAGTGGCTAGGTGAGTGTTGTCCGAATCAAAACAATGCTTTTATATTGATGTAGTTTTAATAAATTCACAAAATCACTCACTGATTGGATAGTGGCTCATGCATATTAACAGACCGTGTGACACGTTTGCATTTTGGACCATGTTGTGTAGCTGTGCTTGTAAAATAGGAAGTACCAAAAGGACCCCAAAAGGTAGCGTTAACCAGTTTATTGTTTAAAATAAAGGTAATGGTACAATCAGAATCAGAAAGATGTTTATTGCAAAGTGTGCAAGTGCACACACAAAAAATTGTTGTGGTACAGGGGTACTCTACAGTGTGGATACAGATAGAATCCGACTGCAGCTGGCATCCTCGGCGCCATCTTTAAATAACTGAAAGTTATTAATATACAAAAGTTACAGTTGTCAGCTGAGATCAATATATACCTGTTATTAGTGCAAAAAAAAGTTTTTTAGGGTGTTGTGACGCTTTAATGCTTTTCACAAGCTTTTAATTTGATGTTTATGTTAATGTGATGTTTCATCTACTGACACAAGGGTGCAAATTCAAACGGGCCTAAAGTTTTTGTACTTTCTTACTTAACACACACCTAGCTGGGACTGAACCCTGTACTTTTACTTGTAAATTCTTTAATTAGAGTTAAAAAATAAGCAATATAAAGAAAAACGTAAAAATAGTTATAATGCATTATGGGAAAGTGTTTTGTATTATTTTCTAGTATGCTCTTGAAATGCTTTGTTATTTTAAATATATCCATTTATCACAACTTCAAACAAATCAAATTTCCGATCGATTGATTCATTCCAACAAAATGCCTGCAGCATTTAATAAATGTTGTGACAAACATTTTGTCCAAGAATAACACATTCCTTATCACTTTATTTTTAGACGTATTTTCCAAAGAGAGTATGTTTTAATCAGTGCTAAGGAAAGATCTCGCTCTGAAAGTCTGTGCTTTACATGGTGAGCAAGGGGAGATATTAGCTTGAATTATTGGTCGTTGGATGGTGTTGAAATTGCTGTAAAAACAGAAGTGTTGGGGGAGAGATCACAGAATAGAGAACAGCACAGGAAACGGTCTGCACTTTCTGGCGTCTGGTCGAGTCTCTCGTCAGCACTTTGTACAAAAATAAATGCATAATCCTGAACAAGATATTAAAGGATTAAAAACTGTATGTTCCTTTTTCAATTCGTAGTTTAGATGACATCAAATAATTTGTAAAAAATAAAAAGCACATATGAACAAATTATTATATGAGCATTTCTTATGATTAACTGACCTATGATACGAATTGTTGTTGTTTTTTTCTCTATAAATTCGCTCTGAGATAAAGGTGTCTGCTAAATTTATAAATGTAAACATAAATTATATTAAAAAGTCATTCCTTTATTTTGTTAATTTTCATGATATTTAACCTGTGATAGACTGGCCTCTCGCCCAATGTGTGCAGGTGATAGGTACCGGCAGGCCCCCGTGACCCCAAAAAAGGAATAAGCGGGTGGAAAATGAATGCATGAAATATCTAATGAAAATGGTTTAAATTAAAAATACAAGGAAACATTAGCGAGCCCATGACTAGATTCTTGATTTTATTGTACATCATTATTTATAGTAATTAAAGGAAACCAGGCCATTATCAGTATTATAACAGAATATTGATTTTAACCGCAAATACGACAAACCAAAATAAATGAGTATTCCAAATATTAATCTACATTCAGATGCAATAAAATAATGGTTTCAGAGAGAGAGAGAGAGAGAGAGAGAGAGAGAGAGAGAGAGAGAGAGCACGGATGGTGTAGTTTACTTCTATACCAGCAGAGGCTAACTAGACCATGTTAACCTTCCACACAGTGTTTTTTTCCTAACAAAAGCACCCAAATATGCTTTTATCTATTAGTAATTATTAAATAAAATAACCAAATCCGAAATTGACACGATTGAATGAGCACAATTTAAATGTTTGATTTAAATCCAATTTTATATATATCATTTTTTTTTTGGCCATGATCAAGGCATTTCATGACCTTTGCCATGTATCTTCTATACAAGTAAGAACAAAAATATGCAATTATGTCTTTGTTTGGGCTAAGTTAACAGTTGCTAATGTCTCTCAATAAAGAGAGTTTAAATGGCAGGGGTGTCTGCATGACCTGTGAGTTTATTTCTGTGGTGCACAGCAACTTCATACGCCTTTCTTACCTGATGTTTTAGTAATAAATACAAACACTGGATTGGTTTGTGTCTGTTGTGTCAGTGCAGCTTCCTCACCAGCATTCTTCACAGCAAATGTGAAAGTGTTGACCTCAGAGCTGCTCTTTCCTCTGTTGAACTCCTCTGAAGAACATAATTAGAGAGTTACTCTGGTAAAAGGATTCTTTGGAATCGTATTTAGCAGAATATACACAACCTTTTGAATCTATCTGCAGTGATACAATGGAGTAACATGGAGCTGTTAAAAGCCTGGTGAACTTTGGCCTAGCTATACATCAAAGTTGACCTGAGATATTTTAAAGCTCCTATTGTATATTCGTCAGCTATACAGATGATACAGAGCTTTAGAAAAGTAGAGCTTTGTGTGAAAAAACAATAAAGAGTTTGAGATTTTCCCTTATTTTTGCATCAATAAACATATATCATAATTAACAACGTCAACATTTTTCACATACATTTTCATTTTTCATTATATCATTTATTAAATAAAAAAAAATCATTTTCCAAACATACCTTTTTGGGGGTGGAATTCTATATTTTCAATATCCCAATGACAATTGATATTTAGTTGATGTTTACAACAAAAATAACCGGACGACTATATTATCATTTTCGATGGCGGGCACCATTCTTTTTATTAAAGCAAAATTCTTTCTTTGTGCTTTAAGGGCCAAATATGGAAGGTTTTAATATTAAAGATTTTAAATAATAAAAGATTTTTCATTAATCCAAACAAGGTTTTTCGACAAACCGCGATTTGGGTGTTTTATTATACTTATTTTTCTGTGGTCAACCCTGCACTGTTTCTATCAGTTTTCACCAGACTAAAAAAGTCAAACCATTTAGAGCATGCATGTTTTTGGTCCACAAGACCCTGAGTTCATATTGAAGTATGCCGGAGCCATACAGAACTTGAGAATTGATTTGAAATGCAGGCTTTGAAATTTTAATACCTATTGATGACAAATAATCCTTAAGGAGTGTCAATTGTTTTAGGTGATTCAAAATCCTGAGAATTTGCTGCCCTGCTCACAACAGCACCACTTTTATTTTACTGTTAATCCAGGCTAAACTTCACATTACACAACTTGCATCATCAGAATGTGTTCTGATTCGTGGAGACTAGTGCATGTGACATTATTCTGTTATGTTTGTATAGGGTTTTTATGTTTTTTTGGTGTCTGTATCAGTGTTCCTTATGTGTTAACTTTATGGTCCATGTTCTGAAATGGGCAGGTTTCAAATGTTGGTGGTGCTTGTATTGCAGTGAAAAACAATCTTACAATTGTTTGTTATTCAAAAGATCTTCTCGTTGGGTCTTGACAGTTAAAAATCACTGATTGCTCCACTATTGAAATGTTTGACAGTCCAACAGTCCCATACTATTGAATTGTTCAATACAGAAACTTTTTCTGTACAGGGAGTCTGGGACAGAAGTAAAACAGGCCTTAGCTGAGAGCAGATATCCATCGGTTAAAGTCCACCTGCTACAGATTTTTCGGATTATTTTCTAAAACTGTAAAAATGTAAGATTGATGGATACTTATATAATTGAATATTCACAACTAATCATAAAATCAGTTCCAGCATTAACATATTTCATATGTTAGATGCATTATTACTGAATACAGAACTATTTTTTAATGAACAACAATTACATTTTTGATAAATGTTTTGATAGCTGTTTGATAACCGAATTTTCCAATTTTCTTTAAAAAAGTAAATGATAAATGTGAATTCTCAGTTTGAAAGCTGGACATTCATATTTTATATTCTTTTTTTTCTCCACCAGATTCCTCATATAGGTCATTTGAAGACAGCACAGACTCGCAGCTTTGAAGGATGAGAGAGAAAGACGACAGCGGTCGCTGGAAAAAGCAATTATTCCGAGACATGCTGACTCCATTTTGTAATCTACAGATCCACCTTCAATATTTGCTGGCTTGGGTGGTGGCAGATGATGAGCGTGTCCCCTCACCAATGCCCTCATCTTCCCTCCTCAAACATACAAAAATAAAACACAGGTTTTGCACACTGATGCTGTCTGTGTATATGTGTGTGGGGAATGCATTAGATGATGGAGTGTGTTTGTGTTCTAGTGACAAGTAACATGGGACTATGGTCTCCATGGCAACAGTAAAGGCTCAATGCATCATACCTTGTTACAGTAGTCAAGCGGGGATGTTTGGTCAAAAATTAATAAATCAAATGGATATTGGGATGTTCTGCTCTGGATCTGTTATTTCAAACTGATTCTGCCACGGGTTTACATTTCAAATGGTTACAAATCATGAATATGAAGAGAGCGTTCACGCTTACCGCATCACACCGAAATCATTTTGTTATGGATGGTTGATTCCACTCCCAAAAATAAAAATGTAATTGGGAATGCTGTATTTATATCTCTACGCCACCTGCATTGCATCATGAACTCCCATCCCACCTTAATGACAGAATTGTGATCAGAAAATGACCACAAAAAAAGTGTTTGATTTTTAATAAAAAAAAAAACTTTGCTACTTTACTTTTCTCTGCAAAGGAATTTACACTCATGCAAGCTGTGAACACACAAAACTTTGGACTTTGCTGTTAAATTAAATGCAAGTAAAAAGACTGTATGATAGATTTAGCAAAACAATGCTTTACTCAAGATTTATTTTATAATGAACTGCTTCAATTTGTTTGCTATTTATGCATTTTGGCAGGTCATTCGAATCTTCAAACATATACAAATTACTTTGTGCTTTTGTTTTATTTACTTATAGTGGTTTTACAGTAATGTCAGTGACAAAAAAAGCAGTAAAATTACATTGTTAAATATAATTTGAATATAGTGTTGAAATATAATTTGAATATAGTGTTGAAATGCAAGATTACCCAATAATTTACAAGATTACCTGCTTTCCATTTGACCATAAATTGAACTTTAAAATAGACAAGTTATGAATAATCTCTGGCCCAATCCTCTGTGCCACAATAAAAGCGGTACCACCTCGGCCAGACCTCTGATCACATGGCATTGCCATCCAAATTCCAGATGTTTCAGACAAATAGCACTTCCAGATGTGCCAAGTATGGGCCAAAGTTGTTTGCAGACTGTGTATATGCTCCTGATTTTAACATTATGTTTTGCTGGGCATAAAAACCCTGTGACATTTCAATATCATTTTATACACTTAAAAAATGTTCAACATTTGAATTTGACAAATTGCACAAATTAAAACGTTCTCACAAAAAATGGAGTACGATTGGATGCCTACTATGTACTGGTGGCTATACTGTGGTAAAAATGTTACTGACACATTTGTCTTTACATAATCCATCAATCAGACACACATCCACTTATTCGCAAAGAAACACTTATCACCAATAACTTGTACAACCCGACCCATTTTTGCTCACAAGACACATTTACAAAGGACCACACTTATTTTCACCAGATAACCCAGGAACAAGATTAATTTTACAGTTTTATTGGAAAGAAACTTTTAAATATGCATTTCCTCAAGTCAAATAGGCCTTCATTATGCAGCTTTTTTCAAAATTATATTTTGTTTGATTGATGTTTAATGGAAAATCTATGCTTGAGTTGCAGTACTCTTAATGTGATGATTTCTACAAATTCCTTGAAGGCACAACAAGGTGGAAAATGATTGAGAAATTATCTTGGGAAAATATTAAAGCATAACTAGCTCGAGGTATTAATCTATTTATACATATGCATGACTTTCACCTTATGTGTAATATTCAAACGGTAGGTGAGGTAAAGACTTTTTTATATTAAGTTTTGTGGCATTACACCATACATAGGATCAGTTTTATGCTTTGATTTGGCTTAAATATTTTCATAATGTTGGGTTCAAGGCTGAGTTTAATATCTCGCATTTACCTCTACCCCTTAACCTTTTCCCTCCCCCATGTAACCTGAATACTAAGCAGAGGATTTTAAAGTATACACCTCTGAATTGGGACACCCCTATGAAGCCATATATGTCAGCCAAGTCAATTAAGGTAGTTATTTTACAATTGTAAACATATAAATGTAATCAAATTAAATTGTGACTTGTCATGTGCGAGTCCATTGTGTAGCATTGATGTTATTAGGCTACTAATGTTCATTCAGTAGTTCGTTTTCTGGACCTGTATTGTTCGTGAGCGTGTCTGGAGGGTACAAATGTACAGGCAAGCTGTCTACTCGAGTGCGCCCGAGTAACCCCCCATGTGGAGAAGGAGTGGAATTCGGGGCAACACCAGTTCGGACTGAGTCAAATTGGAGGAGGATTGAATCTGTTTATAAGGACATCTTCTTTAAGAGGCTCATCTGTCCTCCACTCACCCCCTATATAATGGCATCAGGGTGAACCATTATCAATATAAAAGACACCTGTCCACTCAAACAGTCACACTCCAAACTCCACTATGGCCAAGACGAAAGACCCCAGGACACCAGAAACAAAATTGTAGACCCACATCAGGCTGGGAAGACTGGATGTGCAATAGATTTGGTGCGAAGCTTGGTGTGAGGAAATTAACTATGGGAGCAACAATTACAAAATGGAAGGCATTCAAGACATCTTGCTTCATTTGGGACTCCACGAAAGATCGCACCCCATGAGGCCAAAACGACCTGCAGATAGAACCAAAGTAATGGACTAATCCAGCAGTGCCAGACATGTTCCCCTGCTTCAGCCAGTACACGTCCAAGCTTGTATGATGCTAGAGAGTATTTCAATGAACCAGAAGAGGATTGGGTGAATGTCCTAAATGGAAATTAAACCAAAATAGAACAATTTGGTAAAAAATGAACTTGTACTATTTGGAGGAGAACTTGTAACACTCTCGGAGACAAGGATGACTTATCTGGGTAAAGGAAAGAATGAATGGGGTGATGTACTGTGAGATTTTAGTGAAAACCTCCTTCCATTAGATAAAATATGGTGGGGTCTCTCTATGATCGGAAACACACAATTCAGGCATTTTAAGGTCCAGGAGATCTTTGGAGAGATTTGAAAGTCTATGCTGCAATGGATTGGCGAACTGTACATTATGTACCTCCACCTCTCACCCACTGTGAGCTGGAGATCTGGGGGTCTGCTGGTAGTGTAGGTGGTGGACTCCAAATGGGAATAAGCAGCCAGGAAAATGAATGAATGAATTGAGCCAGGAAAGTCTGTGTTACCCTGTGACAGTCCCAAAACATGAATACCAGCAAAAATACCAGCAACAGTGTGTAAAAACCTTGTGTGTAAAAGCCAAAGGGTAGCCAATCCTTTAATTGTGGCTGGTTCATACCCTTATCTTTCGAGAATGACAGCCTCTGTTTCATACCCTTACAGTGTGACAAGCTTTGTCTTGGAACCATCAATTGTTACAGGTTCTGTCACAAACTCATTGAGAAAGGCAGGTACCATCATGGATACTTAAGAGTCTGGCAGACTCTGTACCTTATCCTTCAATTGTGTGAGTCTGCGTCTCTAACTATTTGAATATACCAGGCTCCTTTCACATCATGGAGCTCTCTCTGAAAACCTTTGAGTATGGTACTTCCTGTCTCAAACTCTTTTAATGTGGCAGGCATTGTCTTATACCTTTAGAGTCAGGCAGGCCCTCTGTCCTGGCCCCCTAAAGTTGACGAGGCCCAGCTCTATGTTAGACCCTTCCGGCGTGGTAGGCTCTGTCTGACACTTCGAATGTGAATTATGGCAGGTTCTAGCTCACACCCAGATTTGCAGGATCCCCCAATTGTCCATGAAAGAAGACCAGATGACCATTGTCACAGTTGGGTAAAAGTGTGACCATTTTGAATGTGTTATATGTTAATCTGTAAAGTGTTTGGTGTGCTATGTTTGTGTTTATGTTCAGTTTAAATACAATCTGCTCAAACACTTCTTTTGTCCATACATTGAAATTAATACACTCACATAGTCATTTTGCACAACATTTAATTGAAAATACATTGCATTCACTTACCGTTTTTCACTTTCAAAACCAAACCTGTTCAGTTCAAAACCCGGTCATTTTATACTCTATACAATGCCATGCTGTTCCACCATATTGGATGATGACATCATCAGGGTCACAACAACATGTTTCTGTTAACTTGTTTGTTTTGCATTGTTTTGTCTGAATTGTGTATTTTGAGTTTGTATGTGCTTTACTGTTTTTTTTATCCTTTTTGTTCTGTTTTAACCCATAGCTGTGAATAGTTCCACTGCATGAAATGGTATGATCCAGGGGTGGAGCTTGCAATATAACGGCTCCCAGGCTTCCATTTATTATGGGTTGTTGTAGGAGTTTGGTGTGTGGCGTAATTGTCAAATTGAAGTAGCTGTACATATTGTAAATATCGTTGTGTCTCTCGCTCTCTCTCTCTCTCTCTCTTTGTTGGGATGTTTTTTCTGGGTTTTTTTTACGTTTTTTTTTTTTTTTTTGGGGGGGGGGGGGTTTCTGCACCGATAAAACTACATTTTTGCGACATCTGCAAAGTTTAGTTTTGTTACTCCAGCCTCCCACCATCAGGCTAACCCATAACAACCATCCTGTAAAGAGTTTTTTAGAGTACTCGGGTGGCAGCATGTCAAGGATATCTGGCATCTGGCGCAAGCCAAAATAACTTGTAGTTTACAAGTAATGAATAACCAAAAAAGGTACTTATCTAAAATGAATTAATCAAATTACAAATATTCTGATAAACTTTTGCTTTCAAGAGAAGTTTGACTTATTTTGTGGCTCTCATCTATTTTATGAGTGAGTGTTGTTCTCTGTTCTGAGATCTGCCATAATATGTACCATATTATGTACGTCTAAACAATCTTTTATACAGCGTGTCAGTGTTTGATTTAATGTACTGAACTAGAGACTCTCTTATACATGATATCATGGTAGTGACGTGCTGATGTACAATATTGTTTGATTAGCTCATTATGTTGAGAGCAGTGAAGATTCTAATGGTACTGTAGAAAGAACTCAAGATGTTTTATCACAATCACGCTGGAGCGAAGGTGAACTGTGTGTGCACTCAACTCAACAGTTTGTATTTTACTCCATACCTGTTTGGCCTAATGATCTTTAGCAATAAGAAACATGTTTAGAAACACAGAAAAATCAAGCCGCCAGAAAGATTTATGCTGTTCCTGGAGACCAAAGTTTTGTTGCACTCTGCACACTGTTACATTTGAAAAAAACATTAAGTATCTAGGCTGCTTTATGTTTGGAAATGCTAGTTTCCACTGAAATCTATATATATATATATATATATATATATATATATATATATATATATATATATATATATATATATATATATATATATATATATATATATATATCTGCTTGTATAAACTGTTGTTGTTAAAAAGCTCAATTCTAAGAAACTTTCTATGACTTACTTTTTTTTTTGTAAAGTTACCTTCGGTTTTTCACTGTACAAATGATGATTCTAGATTGCCCTTACATTTTAACCACTTCTAACTAATAATACATTGCTTTCACTTGGTTCACTTACTAACCTCACATCTATTTTAATACTACTCCTCTATTCCTTCAGGGCCTGCAAGGTGAAGTCACTTTGTGAGTGGAAAGAACTCTGAAATTGTGATCAACACTTCACAACTGACTAAAAGCACACTGCACACTTTTGTCGCAATAAGCCTATTTCACAAAGTAATAGAGATCTGTCTCTGAAATCCCATTTCCTTTTATATAGTCTCTCAACACTGATTCTATCAAAATGCTTTCTGCAAGAATAACTTCAGATAACTGCCCACAATTGTACATCAAATTGATTTTCCATACTAGTCAAAGTCTGTAATTTAAAGTGCATGACTCCACCTTCTCAACAGTGGCTTTTTTTCTTGCCTTTTTTTAATATCCACAGTAAACGACAGCATCCATGCTTGATTCTATTTGAAATCCTTGCAATAGCTTCAGCAATACATGTAGTTTTTGATAATTGCCAAAGACATGGCAAAAATGGAATGGAGCATTTCCTTTACGTTAAATACATGTTTGAAAGTTACATTTTACTCATGTCAGAGTTAATGGATAAAATGGAAATCTTCCACAAATAGTTATAAAAAATGTCTTTCTGTCTGAACTAAACAAACTTCATTGATCAGATTCCTTGATATTCTGAATGAAAACATCTTCACTCTGAACACATCACATGTCTCAAAAGAACTCAAATTTTCCTTTTTTTAAAATCAACTGAAAAAAATCTTTTAAGATTAGATATGAAGGTATTTAAAAACAAAAAAAAAACATTGAAAAGCCAATTAAACAATACTTAAACAATGTTATTATTACTATTTTGTCACTCAAGTTTTTGGTGAAAAAAATTCTGAAAATGATGAACAGCTGCTAGTTTGGGCTTTATAATGTAAACGCTCTTACAAGCATCACCAACAGTCTTCTTTGACCCATAATGAGAAGGGAGAATCCAACTTTCAGTATTTTAACGCCTGCTTTAATACCTATCCCTCAGACATGTTCTTTAAAGGCAGTCTGGGAAGGGGTTAAATTATTGATGTGAAATGGCATGCTGGATTTCATCTGGTGCCTGCTAATTAGATTGTAATTACGGGGGAGCTTTGTGAGACTGTCTGCTCTGATTAGAAACACTTTTGCAGCCTGATCTTCCTGACCTTTCCTTGAAAACTTCAGCTACTCGAGATTAACAGCAAGCATCAGGGGTAAATGCTCAACAAATGAAGGTGTTCTGGAATGAAAGCTAACACAAAGACTCATCTATGCAGCACAAACACTTAGAGGCATCAAAGAGAGTCATTATATCACTGGATCACTGCACCGCTCTGGTTTAATCGCTGGGAAGTTAGAAGATAAAAGGCTGTTTGTGCAAGAATCCATTGAAGAACCAGTAAGCTTTATAGGTTCAGTGCTGCAAAATGCACACCAGTAACACAGTATTAAAAGGCTTTCATATCTAAGCAAGATGTAGATGTTAAAACATTTGTCTTTGAGGGACTGACAACCTGCTAGGGGTATATGAACCCATTCTTTATGGACAGCTCGAGCTGAAATGGGGTCCAGCAGGCCCCAGTGAGCAAGGCTGGACATGTAGATGAGCACATCGGATGCTTTGAGTAAAATTCAAGTTGATGATTTAGAATCAGATAAGAGATTTGTTATCTAGATGATTCATTTGAACAAAGCACTTGATTCAACTCACTCTAATAACTTAAAATAACCTAATGTGGTTTATTTGTCAACCAAACGGCATCTTAAACGGATACAGTTGGGTTAGAAATCTGAATGAGCAAGTTGGGTTGTATTTTTTAAACCCAATTATTAATTATTTCAACCCAAAATGTGTAATTTTTCTCAGAAAGTTGTTGGATGCAGTGGTGTAAAGCATGCGAGCAATTAAAAATTTTCCCTTTGGAAATCTGTTAGAAGACTCTGAGTTTGTAAGTCATCAGGGGAGCTATACTTAGCAGACTCATCAGGGGGATTAAGGCACAGGGTTGTTTTTAACCAAATTATTAGGTAAAATAATATAACATACTGCTGAATTCAACCCAAAATGTGAATTTTCTTTCAGAAAATATACCGAATAAATGTATTAAAAAAATGAAATGAAAATCAATACCGACTACAGAAATCAAATTTTTTTTTAATTGGCAAAACAAGCAAAGTGCATTTACAAGACAATTACATGCATTAAATGTACAAAACTAACTGTATAAAACAAACAAATGTACCTATTTTGAAAGCTGTCCATTTGAAATGGTGAGGCAGTGTTGTTTCCCTGGACTCTTAAATGGAAATGCTCATTGTTAAGCCAGATTCAGTAAAATGTTTGGATCATATGTTCAGTTTCAAACTTTAGAGGAACATTATGGACAAGTTGATTATTTTTTTAAAACAATAAAGGACAACACATTGTTGATCATCGCCATCACACTTCAGTTTAACCCTTAGAAGTCTAATCAAGCACTGGTGCGTGGGCCAATTCCACGCTATTGATATTTTTGATTTTAAACGAACATTACAAGAGTTATTGCACAATATTTGCAAGGTAATTCAAATAAAAATTTGAGAAAAAGGAAAAAGCACAATTTCATTTTCCAGACCCAAATTGGTACAATCACACCAATGATTGCCATCTAGTGAAAAAAGAAGTACACGACCTGTAATATAGCTTATGTCTTTTTAAAGTTCTGGCACAAAAAGTGTTTTGAACAGTGCATACGGTTTAGATTATTTTTAGTTTTTTTAAATACAATTTTCACATTGTTTTGACATTGTCTTCGCTTCATTCTCATTTTATTTTGCAGTAAAAAATGACGGAATTGTAATTTTTATTCAATTTCATTCAGGTTTGTCATGGAATCATTGTGTGATGTAATGAAACAATCTGGGTAAAAAAGAGAAGCTGGAGTTTTACTAAAGTAGTATAAAAAGCTCAAAAAGGCCCAAGACTTCTAAGGGTTTATGGCTCTTTTTAATGAAGGTGTGGAAGGCTTAGAACGCAGCAGTTATCATTACGTTGGTTTCTGTTGCTCAGTGGGTCACAACCTTAAAGGGTTAATTCACTTCAAAATTTAAATTATGACAACCATTTCTTACCTTGGCTTTATCTTAGGTAAGACCTTTGATAATCCTCAGATCACAAACTGTGTTGTGCTATCTGACCAAGAAAAGACAACAAAACTGGTATGTTCCTGGTATGATTCAAGACATGACTGTGATCTCAGAAACGTAATTTCTGTTATAATAAGTGTGTACACGCCTCTCACAGAAGGCTACAAAATATGGTTTCGTTTATTCAACTGGAAATGTATCTTTCAGAATAAAATGGTTCACACTTATTTGTGTATAGAACATAATGGCATTTATAAAAGTCCTATTATTGAACTTACTGTATTACAAAATAAAGAAATCTTAATGATTTCTGCCATTCAAGTCATCAATGTTTTGATACTCTCTATGAGTAAAGAAAACTGTGTTATATTTCAAATTCTTGAATAAAATGAATGCATATTGAGTAAATTGGTATTTTCCAGGGAACACTGGAGCAGAAACATCCCTCATTTTCAGGAAAGAAGAAGAGAATCCTGAATGCCACCTGGTCTCCATTATCTGCCCCCCTCACAGGCCTGCTCCCCCCTCATGGCAGCTTGGGAACCAACTCCAGAACTTTCATCCTTTCATCATTAGAGCAGTGGGCCCGGGGTCCGAAGCTCAAGGTCAGGGCCCTATCCCACAGCCCTCCCACCAGCAACATGCTAAACTGATTTCAGACGTAGAAAGAATAAGGTGGAAGAGAAAAAAATGTAAAAGAGAGACATCTGAACCATGTCTGAGAAGTAGTTATAAAGGCAAGTCATCTACCAGTTATTATATTAGAAAGAGTAGTGCTCATGCCTGGAGCTCATCCTAACAGCAATGCGAAACGTGAGGCAGACCCTCAAAGAGTCGAGGAGAGGATCCCATCTGAAACAGATTTTTCTTGTAATGCTACAGTAAACATTGCTACCCGCTGGAAAACTAACCAATCTAACTAATTTATAGAGGACCATTTAAACTGCCACAGATAACTATATAAGTAAAAGTAAATGCTAAAAATTCAGGAAATGCTATATCACTATATCACAGCATCATAGACAACATCGCATCTATATATCCTCGATGCAGACGAAGAGCACCTTGGTGAGAAGCCATTCGAAGATTTGTTTGTAGAGGTGTGTAGAGGCCTTCAATTTGACGATGGTCAGAATTTATCAAACTCCTCATAGGGATTATGATGTGGGGTTGTTTTGAGGGTTTGAGTTCTTTGAATAGAGATTTTGGCCAAATCCTGGTTCAACAATTCCTCTTCCAGGCACAACTGGTCTGGGTTCAGACTTAAGGTCAGGGTAAATTGGAGAATTGGACAAAGCTCCAGCTTTGGTTTTCTTTGAGCCAGGCTGGACAAAAAATGCAGATGGACTAAAATGAGGAAAGATTTTAATATCTCCAGAGCTCTTTGGGGTAGATGCAGGGTAGACCCTGGACAAGTTTCTAGTCTATCACACACTTACTGTGCGTAAAATAAGTACTTGAACACCCTGCTTTTTCAGCATAGGTGCATGTCTACTGTGAGAGACATGATCTAAAAAGAAAATTCCAGAAATCACAATGTTTGATTTTTTAACTATTTATTTGGATGATATTTGTATTTGAACACCCGTCTATCAGCTAGAATTCTGACCCTCAAAGACCTGCAAGCCCAGATTGTTAGCTGCATAATTTTTAATTTTTTTTGCACAAAAATGGACATCATGTGGAAAACACATACAGCACAAGCGGTGTGTAAACCACCAACACTGGTGCCATCTTTTCACTCATAAAAAAAATATATCCAAATTTAAAGCCAAAAACTAACCACCTCCAAGTGACCTCTGACCTCCAATGTGTCATTTAAAACCACACAGACCTCTCACAGCAACAAGAATGGTTATCTACATGAAATATTGCCTTTATAAGAGAACAGGTTAACCTTTAAATCACTTTACCAGAACCATCTGAGTCAAATCTGAGAAGCACATTTACCAAGACACCCCTGGAGAAGAAGAAAAAAGCAGACATGGTCCTGCCATTATCATTTTTTTTCATGGGAGAAAAGGAAAAAAAACAAATAGTAATGAAGTGTAATGGTCCACTCTCTCACGGCACCATATACTTTCGCTCCCATAAATCTAAGCAAACATCTCAGAAGTTAAAAAAAGTTGAGCTCCCTCGTAGAGGCCCAAGAGAGCAGTGTGCATAACATTACTTTGAGTTTCCAAGATGACACTTGGAGCACAACTTTGAAGTCAAGTAAGACTATCCTTCCATTTCTGCTGAAATGATATATCGGCTATTGAAGAAAAAGGGAGGGAAAGTGAGGCCAGACAAGAAGGAAGAGAGAGAAAGGGAGAAAGGCACATTCCCTGCACATATTCTCCTCATTACCAGAGAGAGAGACCCGATCGCTCAATTATTGGCTGATATTCCTCCCTGCCAGGATGAATTTTTGCTCAGTTTTGCAGCAACTCCTTCTGATGGGGCTCATTTGGTGGTAAGCAGAAACAGAAGGTGGTGGGAAAATGGTGACACCTGATCCTGTGTCCAGCCCATGGGAAGAGAAGCTAGCGCACACCAACTCAGCGTAGTGACTATAGCTAAGCTTTGGGTCAGGCTGAGCTGAAGTTTCAGAACATTACAATTTACGGTCATCAATTGTATTGAAGCATGATTTTGGATTGTGGATAAAAACTGGAGTACCTGGAGGAAGCCAATGGAAGCATATGCAAATGATGAATGCACAGGATTATTTGTTTAAAAGAAAGATCTAAAGGAGTGAGCTGACCGACATCAGCTTTGTCTCATAAATGCATTACTTTCTTTATGCAAGGGGGAATGTATAAAAAAATTGGCAGAGCTCCAGAGAAGGTTTATGGTACGATCAATTGATCAGTTCGTCCTCTCTCATCAGAGACACCCTCAAAATTCCATCTCTTGAAAATAGTCTGCTTAAATAAAGCTCTCACTGCTTCCATCAACTGAAGGGAGGGACTCGTCATTCCCATTTAAGTCTTCCCCCTCCTTTGAACATCTTTCCCTCGGATCCTCTCTTGCCATCATTTCATCTGACGGATGAGATTGAATTAGTCTGACCTGTCCTCGCAGCTCCAGCGTAATTTGGCATTGACATTGATAGCAGGGAAAAGGTCTGCCATGAATAGATGGAAGAAAGATGGAAGACAGAGGAAGGAAGTGATCAGGGTGCATGGCAATGAAGGAGGAACCCTGCACACTTTGCAGGGCTTGACCAAATCAAACACCTGGTTTGAGATTTCTTAATCTTATTATCTGACTGGACTGTTCGGGATCAGAGCAAATTGCCAGTTAAACCAGTGGAGCATCTGGAGGGTAAACCCACAGATACCCACAGGACTCAGCTGGTAAAATGAATATCATCATAGTGTATGCTAAGATATCCACAATTTCTTTATATTAGGGCTCAGTGATAACTAAGACATTGACGACATTAAAGAAATAACTTTTATCATTATATAAAAATATATTAAAGAGTATATTTTAACCCTTATAAGTCTCTACACACACCAGTGTGTCTGCCAATCACAGCAGCTGTTTTGAATAAAGTAGAAATTAACTGCTAACTGAATAAAACACACATATTGTATAATTTTGATTTCAAATATAATGTGTAGGTTTCATAAAGGCTGTTAACTTTAATATTTTTTTTTTTAAATGAACATTACCAGAGTTATGACACATAATTTGCAAGGTAAATCAGTTTAATTTTGAGTCTAGTAGTGAAATGAAGGGATAACCCTTGGAAGACCTGAGATGTGGCTTTGTTTTTTTAAAGTTCTGGCACAAAAAAGTTATGCTTGGAACAGTGTATAAGGTATAGGAACTGTCCACCTGTGTTTTTCATATCGTTTTGACCTTATTGCTTTTTTAGGGGATTTATAAATTTTTAATTTGTCAAAACACTTTGTTCCTAGTTAAAAATGTAATGTAATTCAAAATGTAATTCAGGTTTGTTATGGATTTGTTGTGTACTGTAATGAAAACATATTTGTAAAAAAAAGAAGAATCTTGGGTTGTATTTAAAAAAGTTCAAATTTTTCCACAAAAACGGTTTTAAAAATGATTTTGTATAGTTAAAGGCTCAAAAAGTCCAAAGACTTTAAAAGGTTAAAGAGTATATTAAATGATAAAAATATATGTAATATATTAAAGTTAAAGTTGGAATTACATTTGAATTACATTTGATGCATGGAAGGGACACATTTGGCAATTTACACACAGCCTTGTTACCGACACATTTAACTATTACAGCTTTGTAGTCAATTATCCAGTATTTAAAGAGTATGGGAACATTTAAATCTTAACGTCCATAAATAGTAGTTCAGCTAATATGCAAATTATGTTTTCAGAATGGTCCTGATCTCTATAAACACTCCTTCAGTCAAAGACACGCACCAAGCATAAACAGAGAAAGAAGGTAACAGTGGGGTCCCCATCAGTCTGACAGGTCTGAAAACCAACTCTGTTTTCCATTTTAAATTCTGCCTGTGATCACACTCCAGTTTAACTGTGTAATCACTCCAGTTTAACATTTGCTGACTTGCCTTGATTTTTCCACAGATAATGGAAGGAGAACTTTTAGGCATTTACAAAACCCACAGGTTGAATGTGAGTGACGTTAAATGGCACTCAATACAGAGGTTATTTTGGGTAATTTTTTTTTAAAAGAGGGACAGAATAATGTTGTGGCCACATACATGCCATTCACTCACATATAGAGGATTTGTATGTGATGTCACAATACCTGTTTGTGTAAATGTAAATGTAAAAAAGCTGTTGTGGGACTGACTGCTCAAACCAATTTTCAAAGACTCCAGGGACAATATATATCCTCTGGATGCCTGCGTTCAGGAAATGAACAGTGTCTGGTGGTCCCATCTCAGAGCAGCAAAAACTCACGGTTCCTGGCTGGTTTAATTATCTTCCACTCCCAATCCTGAAATCAGAGTCTCTCACAGTCTTAAAAAAAGCAACTAAAGCCTTTTGAGAGCACTTACTAACTTAATTTTAAAAAGCAAAGCTTTTTTTTCCCGAATCAGCTTGAACCTAGGTGACCCGGTAATGATCAGTCCACCCTTGTAACAAACTGCTTATGTTTAGTTGCTTTAGATAAATACATCTGCTAAATACATAAATGTAAATTCTACAGACTGATGAAATACAAAGAAAGGAGAAGCAAATGGATTGCTGCAATTCCTAGAACTAACTGGAATCCAAGAGATGAAACTTGGATTTGTGGTTAAGTAAGTCAGATTTTTGACCTTATTTGGTTGATTACATGTTTTGCATCTTTATGGAATGTGTAATCCACTTATAAAAATAAAATAAAATCTTTAATTGTAACCAAACATGACGTAAACAGTACAACTGTGTTTCCCAACATTGTTTACACACAAGCTGTCTCTGTAGTGGTTAATATTACTAAAAGGTACTAATGTTGTGTACTGCAGAAAACCAACAGCTTCTTGACTAACAAGTATTCGAACAAACCCGTCCAAAATGACTTAAGATATACCTCTTTGTTTTGTGTACTTTCCCAATGTTAAAATCAGAAATTTTCAGCAAGAGATAATGGTACAATTTTTCCTGGTGGTGCATAAACATAGATGCACCGTGACTTTTAAATTATTACATGTACTTAGATATAAAAGCTAATAGTGCAAATAAATGCAAATGTTCCATATAATTAACTAATTAATTAATCTTTGTTTCACCTTTTAGAACACCCAGAGTTTTGTTGATTTTAACTGGTGATTATCTGAATCTCTTGGAGAAAACTCAGGAGACGTCATCAAAAAATTAAATGTCGGCTGGTTCGAGGGCAACTGGTAGAGGAGTTTTCATGTTTCCTCCAGTCTGTTGATTTACCCCACAAGACCAAAAACATGTACCAGCTCAATTGATTTATCTCCCTTAGGAAAGAATATGTGTTTTGCCAAATGTGATCAACTAACCTCTGTAATGGGAAAATGATCTCTGTGCCATTTTACTCTTCATGTAGACACTTTCATTGTGATTTTCTAAGCCTGTTCATTCTTTTCTTAATCACATCTCAATGCCACTCAGCCCGATCTTAACATCTTGTACTGTTCCTTGAAATGCTATGTTCCTGTGCCCCATGATATGAATATCTCCATATCCCAAACCACCTATCATAGCATAGGATCCAACTCTGGCGTCCAACAGCTCATATGCGTTAGAATCTAATCTTAAAGACATGAATGACACACAGGAGGATGGTCTTCATGGTACAAATAGAGGGCTCCAGAAACTGTCTGGCATGTTCACATTGAGAACACTGTTCTCTGTGCTTGTGGTCTTCTCACCGTGAATCATCAATAAAGAAGCTTCTTTTTAAACATTGGTTTTCTGTCCTTCAAGACTCTCTCAGCAAGGTGAAGGCTCATTTCTACCACACTTCCACGTCAGTACTTCTTGTGGTGTAAGAGCATCTGTAAATCCAATCATTGACACAAGACTACATATAACATCAATTTTAGCTGCTTTATCACACAATCTTCACCAAATACCACACATTATATAGACTTTGAACTATATCACACCTTTAGTATAAGAAAAAACCCTTGAGCGTATTCTCTGTAACACAGCCCACAAATGTTCAGGGACATTGTAGTTCAAACATTAGCCTTGGGAAGCTAATTAAATCTGGGGCCCTGAATGAGTGAAGTGAACTCTACACCGACAGGTCAGAGAACCTTAAAGAGGAAGCGGCTTTGCTTAATATCAGCACTACACCCAGGCGCTAATTCAATTTCACACTTTGAATCTCAAGCCCAGTGCTTAACCAACATCTCATCTGAGCATGCACTCCATCTGGCCTGGAGTTTGAGAGGAAGCGGCTCGGGTGCTCACACTGATCCAATTAGGGCCTTTTTTAATTCATTAAGGGTGACCTGTTGTGTGTTAACCCACTCGGCATGGCCAGTAGAATTGAAAACATTTGACGAGCGGGATAGGACATTTCTGAGACTCCAAACAGCAGGGGGTAAAGGAAGAGCAGCGAGGAACAGCAGAGGCACCTCTTCAACTTCCTGTCTCTTAGAACTTTACACTGAGAGGCAGGGATGCACCGTATAGGGTTCCCTGAAACACAGGCACTAAAACAATAGAAAGCTAGTCCCAGAGGTGAGATTTATTGGAAACAGGAGGTGAGATCCACTGCTGTGGAAATGTGAGCTGTGAGAAGGTGAAAAACATGTTTTTGGACACTCTCCCTGTATGTCGGTGTGCTTTTGTCATACAAAATTGCATAAAATGTCATATTCTTACAGGCACACAATCAGATCACATAGTAAAAGAAAGAGCTGTGTATTTTTCAACTATTTTTTCAAATCTTTTCTAAAAATTCTATTCAGATATTTTGCAGAATTCAATGTTAATTTATCCTCACTTGCATTTTCAGTTGAAAAATAACAGTAATGGACATCTGCCGCCGATACTCCAAAGGAAGACTTGATGTTTGGAATGGAGGGTCGTGCCATCAACCACTGCTCCCATATTAAAGGATTTATGTATTTCAAAGAGAATCTGGTTTCATAGGGTTTTTAGCTGCATTTGAATCAAACCAATATGGCGAGTGTCACATTCCTCAGCAGAGACCCACTGGCTTCTCTTTATAATCAGAGAAAATTGGTTTCAACACAAGAACTGAGAGATGAGCTCTTCTGGAGATGTGTATGTTGTAGTTTAGAAAGTTCTACTTTTTTTCTGATGCAAAAATAGAGAATTTGACAGTTACTTCTCTGAATTTGATCATTCTAGCAATGTGTTAAGTGTAGCTGTCAATCATAGCTGTCAATCACATTGCTCCTACTTTTTTTTGGGGGGGGGAGAAGAAAAAAAACTACTGACCTTTGTTCACTGTAAAGATAACTATCATTAAAAGCATTTATAACATAATTTATAACAGAAGAAAATAAGAATTTTTTTAGTATTAAGTTATTCTGCAGCCAGCACCATGTGAGACTCGTGAGACATGTGAAAAATATGGACGAGTGTTGTCATTTGAAGTATAAATAGATTGCAGAGCTGAAGCAAAAGATGATATTGAGTCTGCTTTCTCCACCCAACATTGCAATAATGTGCTTATGCATCGGTTGTTTAGGAAATGAACAGTTTCATAGTTTTAAAAAGTAACCTTCATTTGGTTATAGTTGATTAATCTCTCATTTACTTACAGGTTTCTCTGTGTTGTGACTGAGGTGCATACGATTCAATGTTTATTCATGTTTTTATGCTTTCACTGAGAATCTACAATGATGGTTATATGCGGCATCAACTCTTTTGACAAGCAGTATACATAAACGCATCTGCCAAATGAAGAAATATAAATAGCGAGACATTAAGTGTGCTTCTAGCAGCATCCCGTCAAAAAATTTGGTTAAAAAGCTAGTTGAAAGCTGTGAGCATGAGTTCATTACCGACCTGAGAATCAACATTCCGAATCATCCCTGCTGCTAGAATCCTGCTCTCTTCTCAAAACTGTCAAATAATCAGGAACAACAAGGTGTGACATGTACACAAACTACAGGGCTCTTTTAATTGCTGGCATATATGAGATAAAACATGCACCGAGCATACACAAGAGATCTCTCATCTGATCCCGTGCTCTTCAAGTCTTTGAATTAACATCGAGCTACGCATTTGATCCCGCAGTACATGAGTCAAAGCGAATCTCCAAGCAGTGCTTTTAACGGCAAACTTCACTCGGAATTACATTTGATTGCATATCTTAATCAAGTCCAATTTGTCATAAACAGCCACTTCTAATTAGCTACGTGTCTACATATCTTGCTTAATATATTTTAATTAATCTGGCTCCCTGAGAGTAATTTCAATGTGACTGCTCTTGCAGAGAATCCCGTCCCAACAAGACAATGAACTACTGGGAATGTGCGTTAGGGGCCTGTCAAATCATGTGCATGTTGCATTAGATTAATTGCAATTAGAGTTAATTATGGTTTTAAGCCCGAGCTCACGCCAGCGATCAGATTAAGGGAGATGTCGAGGCTCATTATTGGAGCTATTTGTGTTATAAAGCCAAAAATGTGAGCTCTAATTGAATGGCGTAAACAAATATGGCCTTTGTTTGTGCTCTCTCTCTATCTCTCCCTCTCCCTGAGTCAAAAAAGTGCATCACACAACAAATGTTTCAAGACAAGATGGCTTTTTATGCTCATACTTTTAATGTATCACAATGAGCAAGAAACATACTTGATGAAATATTTTCAAAGGAGTATATTCAATTACCATCTACAATCAACTTAACTAGGACAACAAGGTTTTTGTGACAAAAGTTTCTCTTTAAAAGTCTGAAGTTCCACGTGGTTCATGTGTGTTAGTCTCCATGTCATTTGGTACAGTTTGGAAATCTTCATCATATAATTACAGTAACAAAAAGCTAACAAGACTACAGTATAGAAAAGACATCAAGAACAACATTTTTGGTTTAACTTGCTCTTTTTGTACATTGCAAGGCTGTAAGTTCTACCCTCGGATGGGCTACCTGGAGCCACAGATTGAGCCGTGCTTGTGAGGCTCGGAGGAGGAATAATCAGAGGAGAACCAAAGAGAAAAACGAATGGAAATCAAAAAAGGGAACACAAACTGCTGTGGCACCAGGAGCCATTAAAGGAACAGGAAGCTCCAGCAGAAGTCCATCCTTGAACCTGGAGCAAACATTTCCCCCTCCTTTTTTGTTTGGTTGCTTGTTAGTTTGGTTATTCATTTTGGTTGCTTCGCTTTTTTGTGTTTGTCTGCTTCCTTAGGAATAACACCCTCTCCTTTGAACAGTAGAGTCATTCTTTAAGGTTGAATGGAACCAGAGCGGAACCACGTGTCAGTCAGTGAAACGGGCAGAAGGGAATGGAACAGGTAGCGACACCGTGAACTGGGAGACAAACGTATGCGAGAGTCTGAGTCCGTCCCGTTCAGAGGTGCAGAAAACTGTCCGAGTAGATGCAGATCTGGAAAGAGAAGAATTCCTCTCAGTGTCACATGTGTCCACTGCCATCGGCTTTTAGAGTTGGGACTTGAAATCAGGGCACGCAAGGCCCTGCCTTTGGCTCCCATGCCCAGTTTTGGTTTGCCAACAGCCTTCTCGGACGACTCAAAGACGTCCGTCAAGTTTCCCCAGAGTTCGCTTCTCTTTAGTTCCTTCTTTGACATTTCAAAGGAAAGTGTTGACGTCTTCTTTAAATATATCTATATCTGTATACATGTTTATTTTCACAGTGGGCAAAAAGAAGGACCTCTACAGAAAAACTTGTCGTTCTCGTTCTCTCTTTGCACAAAAATCAAGTATCCCAATGAGAGTTGATGTATCTCAGCCACGTGTCAGATTAACCACAATAAATATACACTCATCAGGGGCACCAAATAAAGTTTACACGTTCTCAACTGCATGAAGCTTTGGCCACATTCATAGAATTCATGAAAATAACAACTGCTCAGTGCTTCGGTTTCCTCTCTTATCACCTTATGCAATTATTGTGTCGAATCTTCAAACCCTTCACTGAATATTCAGCAGTTCGGTTGGTTTTAGTGCGAAAGGAAAGTAGAAAATAGAATAAAAAGTATAAAACTCAGACTGATGCTGGCTCTTATGAAACCCACACGCACTCGTCCACACTCTCGAACACGCACACAAAGTCCATGCTGGCTAAAACCGATGTGAGGAACTCACACACCAGAGCCTATAAAAAACCAGAACACTTTGGAAGCGAGAGATACAACTGTGTCAAGACAAACAAATATAGTAACACCTTAAAGTGGCCAGAAGATGATAGACAACATATAAACGCTATTTCAGTTTAAAGCTGGCTTTTGTGACATTAATTTATAAACACACAACAAAACAAAAAAGCGAATAAAACATACAGAAAATAAGCATAAAGATATAATCTGACTGCAAATCAATACAAAGCATTCAAAAAAATAAACTATACAATATCAGACTTTAAAAAAAATGATTATCAACAAATGAATAGACAATGTGGATTGAAAGGAGTGGATCGTCTTGCAGCTCAAAGAACCTAATTTCGAATCGCATGCACATCAAAATAATGCCAAATCTAGCAGAGAAATGTTTTTAAAGCCATTTTAATATATCCATGCACCCAAAATTTAAGACTCGGTTTGGGAAAGACATAAAGAGGAACCATTTCCATTGCAATGACTTGGAGTGAGGGAGCTCTTTGGACAGAATTCTACCTACATCTAACACAAATCCTGCTTTGACAAGTCTTTTAATGCTTTGGAATGAAAATGCCCCTGCAACAGACACTTCATGCATGAAAATGGCTTTACACCCTGTGGAAAATGAATTCCCTACTCGAATTTCCAGGAGGGGAAACAGCATTTTGTTGTGAGATTAGGTCTAAATCAAAAGCACGATGCCACTGAATCAGCAAGATGTGTAAGTACCAGACAGCTCCAAGTATGTACATTTTTGGTAACCACTATGATCTCGGCGATAAACTTATTTAATGGCTGCGGGGTTTCTGTTCACTGTCAACACATCCTAATAAAGTGATGTTCAGAAATCCACGAAGACGGTCACACAAGTGCTTAAAGTCCACTCAGAAATGGGACCAAACCTAAGTGTATGTGTTTAGACTAAAAGAACCAGTCATTGCTTAAAAAAAATAAAAGTCAGTTGAAGTATTTGGAATGCACTGGTATCTTTACAAACATTAGAGATCATTGGCTGATAACATTGGTCTGTTTAGAAAATAAAGAAGAAGAAGCTCAATGTCCTTTGGAGCATATATTCACAGTCTTCAAAGTTCCGTTTTTGCAACAAGAATGGAAAAAAGGGTTTAAGGGCAGGAAAGGGGTTTATTGTTTCTTTCTTTCTGTTCTTAAAGCTTAGCCAAAGAGCAAAAGGAGCATGCATCTAGGTTTCGTCCTTTCCAAATCTACATTAGCAGCAAACATATTTCCTTAAAAACCAGACCATATATATATAGAGAAAGATTTTTTTATACAAAAGAAAAACAGGTTTCACATGTGACAGAAAGTAACAAAACTGCTATCTTACAAACTGCAATGGCTCTGTAACGGTGCTACTCCACAATGCAAGGACAAGGGCCCTTTCGTATTTTTGGTTTTCTTAGTATTTAACGTAAAAAAGCCACCTGTCTGCTTGCAAAGAAGCAAGAATGGCAACTCTGATGCGTACTTTTCTTTTTAAAAATTCTCAAGTATAAAGAAGACTCTTTTCTCATCGTATGCACCAATGGTGAAAGTGTATTCTTTGGATTTTCATTTCGTTTTAAAGCATGAGAATTATTAGTATTCTTCTTTTTTCATATACCACAACTAAACGTTGAAATAACCATAAAGCCTGTAGCAGACTGCAGCCACAATTTATGGGAAGAAGAATCTGCTTTGTAATGCTGGGAAGAGATCTCCAAATCTACAAAGGCAGGGGGGTAAAGAAAGAAGAACTGATAGAGACTGAACATGAGACAGTGGTAAGTGCATGAAGGTAATATAGACTGAACTGAACAACATTCAAACACACCCCAGACTCCTCTTTTGGATTGGCCAAAGTTACTCCAACCAAAGAAACTGAGCTGGGGGAACGAAAACGGGCTGAGAATTGGGCAGAATTGAAGAAGAGATCATTTCCTGCTCTTGATCTTGAACTAGCCTATTGGAATGACAGACAACATCAAATGAAGCGCCTTAAAGTTGGACAATACAAAAGCTAAATGTACACAAAGATTTTTCAATCAACCATACTGTTAAAATTCATTTCCAATGTAACAATCTACTGAACACCAAAAATGTATATATCTATCATAAATACAGAAAGTTTTTTCTTAAAAAAATCTTTCCCCCCACCAAGTCTGCAATGCTCTTTGTTACGGTTTAAAATGAGTAACTTTCCCATTGAAAACAAAACATAAGGAGGTTTAAAACCAGCAATTCAGCCACTCATTGAATGCCCAGAAATGTCCGCTGAAATAAACAAAGTGGGAAATTTTCAGCCAATAAATGTCATACAAAAAAATGATCGTCTACCATTTGTTTGGAACAAAATGAATAAAATAATGACTTTTAGTAACAGAAGAAAAAGCAGTGAACTGTTGACCTGAGAATAAAATAGACATTATTTTCTTTTCTTTAGCAAGCCATTGGTATCTGAATGCTTAAATAGTAAAAGAAAACGGTACAACTATTCTCCCATAGAGTACAGACTGGCTTTAAGCAACTGTGCTATAAAGCAGAAATACTTATGCAAAGAAGGGACGGCTTGTTGACTTGTTTTTGTGTAGAGAGGGTGGTGGGGCTATTCAAACAACTTTGAGGCAGTCCATTGCAACAGCATTCCTCTAGCAACAACTGACCGTTAACTACAACTGTAAAGTTGTAATAACCTAAAACCAGCATGTTTTTATGGGAAAACAATCCACTTACATTAAAATTTTTGGTTACAAGCTTTGGAATTGCAGTTAGTCTTTACACATCTTTTTCTGAAGTTGGTCTGTATACTTAAACATATTTTAACATTGCTGTTTTTTGTCTTATTTTCTTTTGTCACCTGTTTTTTTTTTCTATTTTCAAACAATGTTCATCACTGAAAGCTTTTACAGTCTGATCGAGTCCGCTCCTATGCTAGTGAGTTTAGTACTACAACTGCTGTCTTTGAGACAGCCAGGCTGTTGTGGCTCCTCCTCTGGCCTGCCCAGCCTGCCTGCTGATTTCTGACTACTGTCAGAATCAGAATCGTCGGTAAAGACGTCTGTTGGTACTGAGGTCTGGACCCCTGAGGTGCTCAATGAACTTGAGGTAACCGTAGAAGGAGAGCAAATTGGAGGGAAAGAAGACAATGCAGACGAAGAGGGATTGGGCTTTCCAGCTAAATCTCTGGAGAATGGGGTTTGGGACCATGTTAAGCCTGTAGTTGGTGTGGCTGCAAAGGAAGATGAGGTGCATGTAGATGCCGAAGTTGATGATGACGGTGTTGTGGCTGGCGTTGTTGGCAGAGGCAATGGGGTATTATTCGAGTGAGTGGCAGACTGCGAGGTAGATGTGGTGTTGGGACTGGGGAAGCAGGCTGAAGAGTGAGGTAATAAATTAGATGTATGCTCTTTGGCATTTCTGGATCTCTTGATTGTTCTGTGTTTGTGCAAGGCTGAATCCAGATGTTGACTGAGTGCTTTGTCCCCTTCTAGCGTGGTATCACAGGCAAGGCAGTCATAGAGTCCACCCTCTGCTCCGTTCCCACTGTTGGGGACCCTAAGCAACATCTCTTGCAGGTTTGCCATTGATTGACCAAAAAAACAACTGGACTTTAGATGGTTGATAGCTGCTTCCTCCTTGCTGAAAACAGCCTGACACTTACGACACACCAGCCGATTCTGAACTTTAGGGATTATGTATTGGTCAAGATGGGGTTCTGCTCGTTTGCCATCCACTTCATGCTGCTCAGTGGCTTGCTTACTGTTAGTAGAGGAGGTTTCAATGTTAGGAGTGCCTTTACGCTCCTCTGCCTTTACATGATCTTTGGCAGAGTCCTTACGGTCCACAGAGTTTTGTGAAGTCTGGCCCGCTTTAGGCTGCTGGATCTGCTGGAGCTGCCGTTGTTGCTGCTGAAGTGCCTCTTGCAGGCTCTGCTGATATTGCTGGTAATGCTGAAGCAAAGAACCAGGTGACAACCCCATTAGGGCCTGTGATAAAGCTGGGTTATAGGGGAAAAGATTTTCCATGCCATACATGGGCTGAAGATATCCACCTTGAAGAGCACCTGGTATTTGAGGAGCATAATATGGAGAAAATCCAGGCATGAAATAGGGTAAGAACTGGCTTGTTAGTAGGGCCGTCGGATCTGAAGCTAAAGCTGCTTGCAGTGCTTGTAGTTGTGCAGTATCTACCACATACTCCATCCCAGGTGTTGGCATTGAGGTGGCCGGAACTGCTGTGTCTGCTTTTTCTTTCTTGGCACTGGCAGCAGAAGTTGAGGGAGTAGAAGTACCACTAGCTGAAGATGGGGTCAAGGGTTTTTCTGTCTTCTCCTTGGGTCTTTCTTTCTCTTTTGCCTTTTCAGTATCGTGGTCTTTGGGAGCTTCAGAACGAGATGTTGTTTGTGTCATCAAAGAGTTTGATGTAGATGTCGGGGTAGGGTTGGAGTGGGTGACAGATGTACTAGCCTGAGCTGGACTGGGGGAGGCCAGTGACGAGGAGGATGGTGTCTTGTTGGGTAGACCCGATGTGGGGAGACTAGGTGAGGGTATACTGGTACCAGGCATGTTCAGGAGGTTTGAAGGTTTTGGAGGGGTTAAAGCTGCAAAACGAGAAGCAAAGAAATACAGCAAGATTAGGAAGGTTTTCTATCTAAATATTGTGCAATAAAGAGTTAACATGCTCACAAACCTGAGTTAGATGAATTAAAGCCTGGTATCGATGGCCCACCAACACCTGGCAGGAGAACAGGGGGGATCCCCTGTAGATTTGGATAACCTGACTGTAGGTTCAAGGCTTGCAAGGCAGGTGTGTCAAACATCCCTTGTTGCTGCATGGCTTGTTGTTGTGCTAGTCCAAGGACCTCATTTGCTTTCTTGATACGATCCATCTCTTGCTGTGCCATTAGTTGACGAACAGTTGCTGGATCAAAGTATTCTTTCTCTTTATCAAGCTGGCTTCCGATGGTATCTTTCACTTTGGAGATGTGTTGTTGGGAAAAGATATGGTCTCGCACTGAGAGGCGTGCACTGTATTTTACCCCACACAAAGAGCATTCTGTCTTAGGGCCATCATATGATGCTTGATTTATTCCAAAGTGCTTAGCCATGCTGAGCTTAGCCTTCTTTTCCTTAGCACGAGCATTTTGGAACCAGACCTGAACAACTCTCTTTGGAAGTCCAATATCATTGCCAAGTACTTCACATTCCAGCATGGTTGGAGTTCTGTAGTCACTGAAGCAGGACTTGAGCACCTTGAGCTGAAGATTAGTCATTTGTGTACGGAAGCGCTTTTGACCAGGCCTGTCTCCACTATCAATACTTCGGCTCCCGGAGGCTCCTGGACTTGGTGAACATGGGTCGGCCAGGCTAGATGTTTCACTGTAATCAATTAGAGTTTCATTTTCAAAGTCTTTTGTGTAGTAGCTCATTGCAGGGCTCACCAAACCTGAAGACATCTGTTCATCATTCTCAATGGAGGGGGCTGTGCCCCCAGACTTAGAGAGAAAATCACCACAGTTTTGGTTGTGCTTTGCATCAGCACTGTCATTATCAACATTTGCCTCATCACCTGTGGTAGTGTCAGTGATGGCCGTGTTCACAGATGAACAGTCATCATTATCAAGCTTACTTTGATCAAAATTTGTGTTTATGGAGGAAATAGTTGGGCTTTCAAACTCCTCTACACCTTCAACCTTGATAGATGTTGGGCTCAGGAGAGCCCTAGGTGACAAATCCATGTTTTTACTGACTGGTGACAATGATGAACAGTGTGCATCATTGTTAGATTGGGCAAGATGAGCATAGCTGGATATATCCAGTGGGTCCATCTTCAGATGCAATGCCTCTTGTTCAGGCATCATTCCAGAAAGAGTTAGGTTATAACCAGCCCGTTTAGCCTCATGCCAGTGGCGGGAACGAATATGGGCCTCTAAAGCAGTTTTAGCTTTGAATAGGGCTCGACAAAATGGGCAGCGGCGATGTGCTTGAGCTGGGCCAACAGCCCGAAACTGTCCTTTTCTTTCCCTGGCTCTTGTGTTTTGAAACCACACCTGCACAACTCGCTTTTTAAGCCCCACTTCATGAGCTATGTGGTCAAGCATCTTACGTGTTGGATTAGAGTCAAGCAGATATTTCTGGTACAGTATCTCTAGTTGCTCGGGCGTGATAGTGGTTCGGAGGCGCTTGTCTCGTTGCGGCTCCTCTCCACTATTCATACTGTCACTTTCCCCTGGACTAGTTCCTGCCTTCTCTTCCAACTTCCTCTTCAAGGAGTTCATAGTGGATGCTGGTGTGGATGGAGAGGTTGCGGAATTGCTGGACATTTGGGGTATTGCTCCAGCAAGGAGCTGGCTAGCAAGCAGAGGATTGCTGGGGTCAAACAGCATGAAAGACATGTCCATTGATCTGTCCAAAAACTGAGGATGCATGAACTGATTCTGCACACTCAGGAAATGAAGCTGCTGGTGTTCTTGCCAGTGTTCGAATGAAGGGAAGGCAAGTTTGCACTGTTCACACTGGTATGGGATCATTTGCTGGGCCAACTGTTGAGAGGCAGAGGCTAAATGTGGATTGATGGTCATGTGTGAAGTTTGCGAGGTCTGACCTCCATGCGAAAGTGACGAGCCACTGTGCTGTTGCTGCTGGGAGAGGGAAGGTGAGGAATGTTTGGAATTCTTTGAAACTGAATGGATCTTTTCCTCTTTTTGAGGTCTTTGCTGTGGGGGTTCAGATGGGTGACTGATTTCTTGTTTCAAAGATACCTGCTCTCTTTGGGGCAATGATGTTTCTGAGTGTTTTGATTTTTCATCAAAGGAGTTTAAGGTATTGGCTGGAGTTGGCTCCTCCTTTTCGACAGATGAGATGTGGGAGAAGGCGGATGATGAAGCAGGAAGTGGGCAGAGGCTTGAAGATGAGGGGATTGGTGTTTGACCTGAAGAGCCAGATGTAGTATAGTATTCATGGGAGAGATCTAGAGAGTCCTCATTAAGGCTGTCGTACTGGCCTTCTTCCTCTTCATCTTTGTAACAGAGCTTCTTTTGGTGTTTGATAAGATCAAATATGCGCTGGAAAACCAGGCTGCACTTCTTGCACTGATAGTTCAAATTGGTAGTGCGAATGTATCGGTCATTGGACAATTCTCGACGATCCCCTTCTTTTGCTCCATCCCCCTGGTTCTCATAATTTTTACGGGCTTTCTGTCTGGCATTTTGAAACCACACAACAATGACTCGAGTTGGAAGGCTGAGGAGATTGGAAAGCTGCTCAAATTCATCATCTTTAGGATATGCATTTGCATCAAAGAAATCTTGCAGTACCCTAAGCTGGTAGTCTGTGAACCTTGTTCTAGAGGACCTTTTACTTCCATATGATTCCTGCTTCTGAGGTTCAGGGGATGGAGGCTTTGAATCAATTTTGGTGTCTTCAAGAGTTGTAATTGGAGGGTTGTTAAAGTTATAAGGTGAGTCTTTGTTTCGTTGACGTTCCTTAAAGAGCGTGTTACGGAACCAGTGCTTGATGACTTTCTGTGGGAGTCCTGATTTATCTGCCATTTCTTTGATTTGTTCCTCATTGGGAGAGTTGTTAATATCAAAATATTGGCGAAGCACCCTGAGCTGGTCATCTGTGATTCTGGTGCGGGGTCTCTTATTTTGTTGCTGCAACATTGCAGGTGTAAGTTGTTGCTGATAGAGTTGGGCAAGGTCAGTAGCCAGACTAGGCTCCACTGCTGGAAGCTGAGCTGGAATCTGAGAAGGTAAGGACTGGAGTGACATGGGCTGCATCATAAGTGGAGAGAACAAAGGGAGATCCATTGGCATTTGAATTTGGGCCAGTGATACAGAAGGTTGAGGGGCTGGTGCGGTTGGTGGTGTCTGGGTAGGAGCAGAAACTGGTATATTTGGTGTTGGAGCCCTTTGGGGAGGGGGAGGTGGTGGTGGAGGAGGGGGTGGGGGCGGCTGAGTTGCTTCGGGTGTCTGAGGCCTCAGTGGATACAATTTGTCATATTGTTCCCTGTACTCTTTGGCAAACCTCTCAAGGAACCTGAATGGAAAGAAAGCTTGGTGGATATGTTCTTGGTGACTCTTGAGAATCAATATGTTCGAAAAGAGTTTGCCACAAGATTCACATTCCAGCTTCTCCAATCCTTCAATTGGGTCAACCACTTTGGTGATTCCAGCAGTCCCCGTGCATCCAGAGTGTGATCCCAAGGGCCTTCTTTGTGCTTTTTGTTTGTTTTCATTGTATTGAATTACCAACTCAAAACCAAAATTCTCCAACAGGGCTTTGGTGGCATTTCCCCTGGCATCTGAAGCAATTCTTGGAGGAGGAAACCCAGAATCATTGTTTACATTTACAACAGTTTGATGACCATCCATCTTTTCTTTGGACTTGTCTGACAAATCTTTTGGAGCATAGTCATCTGCTTTATCACTAATTTCTTTGTCCTTTGGCAGTTCTCTATCCTTCTCATTGTGAGGAGATGGCTTTGGCTTTTTGTCTAGATGGTGAGAAAGGGCACTCTGTTGAAGTAGAGCCATTTGGCTTGACCCTTGTGAGTAAGAATGAGCTTGGTGCTGTTGCTGGAGGTGGTGGTGCATAAGCTGCTGCTGTAAGCAACTCTGCTGTGCAGAGTTTTTCTGTTCCTCCAATAGTGACGCAGCAGACCCACTCAAGTTCAGTGAGGAGTTACTCAAGTTCATTTCTGGATTCAGTTGAAATTCTGCCCCAGGAATGTAAAACGGAAAGAGAAGCTGCTGTTGCTGAAGAGGGAGAAGAGCATCTGCTGTCATAGGGAAGTGCTGAAGTAGAGGATTGAAAAGCTGGGACTGAAGAAGAGCCGCCTGTTGTAGTTCCTGTTGGAGCTGCGCCTGAGCTTGTGCTTGAGCATGAGCCAACTGCTGCTGCTGTTGCTGAAGCTGTTGCTGATGACTCCTTGAGGAGATCATATCAGGAATTTTCTTCTTTTTCAATTCATGATTCTCAGAAGGGGAGGGATGGCATGCTGAATTACCCAAATTTTCAACAGTTTGAGCATGACTTGGAAGGTGATTAACCCCAAGCATGTTCTGTGCTCCTGCAGGAGAGGTGTTGCTGTTATTGCTGGAGTTGGCGGTTGTGTTATTGTTTGGAATTGGGCTCGGGGTTGAAGTGCTATTGGAAGAGCTGCAACTTTGGCCACCACTGCTAACGGGAGCAGAACTACCGCCAGCTGCTTCAAGCTTCGCTGCCCTGGCCTTGGTTTGATGAAGAACAGAGCGCATGTGAATTTCTAAAGTAGAGCTCTGGCTGTATGCTACATTGCAAGTGCTGCACTTGAAAGGTTTATTATCAGGGCTGCTAGTGGGTTCTGGTTGCCCTGTGGTTGATTCTTGAAGGGCCCTTTTAACTTTATGCAAGTGAGACACTGAGTTGTAGTGTACAAGGAGGATGTTCTTTTGGGTAAAGGACTCTTTGCAGACTGTACACTTGAATGGTCGAGATGGATCTAGAAACTTCTCCATTGTAAAGTTGGGTCCTTTCCTAAAAGGCAGGGCGCGTTTGGGTTCTGATCCAGAATCCTCTTGCAAAGATCCAGTTTCACTGCCAGTTGGGCTTTGTTTTTCTTCAGGATCACTTTCATCTCCATCTTTATCATCATCAAGAATGCCTCCATGGTCCTCTCCAAGTGAGGGATCACCCATGATCATTAAGTCTCCATTCATTAGCAAACCTCCATAGAGCTGCTGGATGTCAGCTTCACTTAACTCCAGGTGACTGGTCTCTAGATGCTTCTTAAGTGCCTGTAGAGTCCTGAAGCTGCGCTGACATAAACAACACATTGTGGCTGCTCTGATCACATGATATTGGGAATGCAGCTGAAGTTTCTCTATTGTCTTGAAAGCTAGACTACACTGATTGCAGCGATATTTGTAGACGTGCCGATCAGAGACAGGGAGCTGGGGCCTTTTGTTGTGGACCTCATTGAAGTGCATCTGAAGAGCATTTGAGGACTTGAAGACTTTGTTGCAACCCTTTTTCCAGCAAACAAAACCTGAGGAGTCATCTCTTGGAGCATGTTGTTCCTCAAGAGGAGACTTGCAAGCTTCAGCAGGATCTGAGCTCAGGCATACTCCTTTGTCAGGTTCAACCTCTGCAACCTCTGCAATAGCAAGCATAATGACAGGTTAAAAATCATTAAATTAATTGAGTGCTTAAAATGTTTCTGTATTCCTTTCAACATTTTTTTTTACCTGTGGAGTTGACCATGGTTTGAGGTGGAGTTAGTGTATCTTTCTCGGGTCCTGGGACTGGTATAAACATGCTGGCTGGCAAAACCTCTGATGCTGCCACCTGGAAAACAAAAGTGTTTTCACATGAATTCCCCTAATTAACTAAAGAAACGAAATAAGCTCAATGAATGTAATTGTTAAAATAATATATTCAATATGCATCCCATGTAGAGTTAACGTTTGTGATGCAAAATATAATCTGGGGGATATACTGGAAACAATTAAACAATATGAAAATATAATTGTCATTTAAACTCGACACAAATACAATCACAGTTATCCTCAAAGGTGACTTAATTTTCCACCTTCGGAATTTGCACTTTGATCACTGATGGTGTTTTGTCATGCTCTGCGATAGTTCTCCTGCTGCAGCCAATTAGTGTGATGGGCTGAGCGGACTACCTTTGCTAGTTGAAAAGCTTATTAGAGGGCCTAATTAAATAAGTCTTCCACCTCATAAAATGTGCTTTTCATTCCAACAGAGAAGCATGGTGCAATGGTGAAATGCCATCATTCAGCTTGGAATTCTGGGTAATGTAACAAATGTCAGTTTCTAGTTAATGATCAGCATTCGTAATTCAACATACAGTGCTCATTAATGTGTGTTTCAGCAGCCCAGAATATCCTAATAAAAACAATTATGCAAATGATTACTCGAAACTGTCATTATAAAAAAAGATACATTTAAATGAAATTATAGGGCAAGCTAAATCTACTTCTTTCATGGCACTTCAAAGGTTGAACTCAATCAAGTGTTTAAGACAGAAACCACTTTCAACTGGACATGGATCTCTGAATAACAATAAAATGTGAATCATTAAAGATAGCGTATGTTCTATTATATATATATATATATATATATATATATATATATATATATATATATATATATATATATACATTTACTCTCTCCATTTGTGAGCTACAGAAAGCTTATCTGTGCATTTACTAATGCTGCAGCTTTTTTACTACTTTTCCAGAAGTAAGTCCTCTTTATACGGTCAATTTTACTTTTATAGCAATAAAAGTAAATATACTACCAATCATTAACCCATTAGATTTTGTGTTGTTTTATTCAGCAGATTGACCAGGTTTGAGGAAGAGGCCTACATGAATATACAAATCTTGGCCAATCAGAGCAAAGAGCTTTCAAGGCTCAAATGGATGATTCCTGATCACTTCTGTTTGTGTCAAGAAAGGGGCACAAAATGTTTCTTCAGCATGCTATTTTCTTTTTTATTTAATTAAGTATCATTGAACAGTATAAAGTAAAAATAAGTTAATGACCCGTTTTAAAAACCTGAATAATGATAAAACCGTTTTTTTCCAAATCCTTAGAAATACACCAGTTATAGCTAACCCAACACCAATATGTCGTTATTTCCATTTTTCTAAATGTATATGATTCATCTCCTTATGTTACGGCAGACAATTCAAATTACTTAGAATTTTGTGTCTTTGGATGGCTCTTTGAGCTCCTTTTATATTAGTATTCAAATACAAAAAAGAGTGTTTCATACGAACCTGGTTCCTACAATCAACATCACACTATTGCCTTATTTAGTTTTTGACCCCACCCCCCACCCACTGTACCCTTAAATGTAAGTGTTAAATGACTGTGACCACTATGGAGAATTCTTGAAAAAAAAACAGGCTTGTGATTAACATTACAAAGTGCAGTGTTTCTAGACAACTGCATCATTAGGCAAAGAGCGCCAAGTACTGAGAGTATCCCAAGGTCACTTTTAATTTGGACCGTCTAATTGGCAAACATAGTTCCAAATGGCTATCATCTAGCCAGCCTCAGAATTAATGAAGCACAATTATTTTCATTACCCCTATCTTAGACAGACAGAACATTAGGCACGGAGAGAGGGACCGAGCAAGGAGTGAAAAAGAGACAGCAAGAGTGAGCCTCTACATGGGATTTTTGTAAGATATTAGTCACATGATTGAGAATTTATTTAATGAGTCTTTCTTTCATGATAAGGACAATATATCTCCAGTCTCACTTGCTTGTAAAACTGGTACTGGTTTTAATGGCGATTGAATTAGCTCAGTTGCACCTCACTTGTATGGAGCTTGTCATGTCATTACCTCTATAAAAGATAAAATATTGCTGTCTGGCCCACACAAATGTGTTCACCATAGGCTTACGTCCTGTCGGATTGGATAGTGTTTCACAAAAAATTTCGAGTGACCAATCAAGCAAGCAATCAAACCATGAAAGCTGTGAAGGCTCTTTGGAAGCAGAAATGGAATAAGGTGAGGGATTGGGTAGAGAAGGCTACAGGAGACTTGAATGCTCTGGGACACAAGTGATGGAAGTAATGTAAAGGAATGATGCAAGTATTACAACTAGCCTGAGTGCTTGAAATTCAAATGATCTTGGCGATTTCACCACTAAACCAAGAACATTCCATCTACAGTTAAAACATATAAAACTCAACCGTCAGTTCATCCCAGTAAGTGCAGAAATGAAATCGACCAAACTGGACTTGAGTTTAGAAAATTAGTGAATTCTCAATTTCATTTATTAAATAAAAGAGTAGTTTACTTTGTAAAAACAGATTGTATTTGAATGTCAACATACATATCAGTAAAGTGGTTTTGGTGTCAATGTTTCCCTAATTAAATTTATGCGCAAAACTTTTTCATGCGCATCTCGCCTTGTCTATCCAGGGTTTATGTTTTATGTGTTCCATAATGCGCAGAAAAATAAATGGATAGAAACGCAGCTACAGATACGGCACTTGGGATAGAAACCTAGCCAATCAGGGCTCTTCTGCACCAACATGTGATTGGCTAAAACAATATCATGTAATGATTTAGTGACTGAATATCTGCATTTAACTTTATAACGCAATAAAAAAGGAGAAGGTTCTTCTAAGTTGACACCTTTCCAGAAGCTCTCGACTTATGGCTGTGGTGTTGCATGATGCCATTATGATACATACAGTTATATAATTATCTGAAATGGACATTTAAAAAATTGCAGTTGTGCAATTAAAGTAAAAGTTACTTAAACCTCAATAAATGTAACTCAAAAGCTGTGACTTGGGACTTTCATGAAAAGAGCTCGAATGACATTTTAACTATAGTATTTTTATCTCACAACCATGAAATAAAACAAATATTCTTTTGCCCATCAACTTCTACAACAGTAAAAGCATTGCTTAACGTCTTACCTAGTGAAAATAGATGTTAAATTGACTACTTTATAACATTAATTAAACTGGACCGTGTCCCTCACACAACCTTGAAGATAAAGAAAGTCTCATGGAGCATTTAATTAAAGCTTAGAATTAAATTTATTAAATGAAAATACATCCTTTTTGGAGGTGCATGGCCTTCAAAAAGCACAAAATGCTGTCGCATAAAGCCTTTGCTCTCGCCTCACATAAAAAAAAAAACACTGCAGTTTGAATTTTGTAAAATACTGAAAAAATAAAGGAGGTAAACAGAAGTTTTACAATTTCTGGATGTGGGTTATGTAGTTAGCACTGTCGACTACAAGTGTTGGCAAACATTATCCTCTGTTGAATCCTATTTTGGATTGCCATGTTCTTGGTTTCTTCACCAAATGTTTTCAGGTTACCTTTAAATTTCACATTTGAGCTCCAGTTTCAAGTGACAAGAAATCTATACCTCTGCATCTATGGTAGTTATTGATAGAAGAATGTTTTAATGATTTTAAAGAATTATGTGTTAACTTACAGTGGCAATGAGCTTGTCGACACAGTCTGGAGCCACACTGTGGAGGTGTGTGAGATGGAACTGAAGATGGACCTTGTTGTTGAGCATGTCCTGACACAAGGGGCAGCGGAACATGGGCTGCACAGAGTGCTGCGTCATCACATGCATTCTGAGTCGGTTCAGATCTGTGTTGCTGAACTTGCAGTAGGGGCACTGGTACATCTGCACAATGAGAAGAATAGAGGCAGATGAGAGGAGAGGTAAAATCAAGGGCAAAGCGGTGCTTGTCTTTCTCCCGTAGAGTGAGCAGTAGGCTACTTGAAGAGGCAGGCACTTCAAAGAGCTCTCGCCTGTCAAACATCATATTGATTTTTCACCTTTTGCACAATTAGCACTGCAAAAGCAGCAGAAAAAAAGGAGAAATATCATATTTTTAGAAAAGAAGTCATGCATAATTTAAAAAGGCCAGCAAGATTTGACTGCTCCACATTAGAAAATACTGAAAGCAACATCCTTAGATATTTTGTTAATTAATGGGAGCAGTTAATGAGACTGACGTTAAAAAAAAAAACTCCATCTGAATCTATAAACAGAGAGCATCCTTAAGGTTTAAGAAAGAATGGTTGATTTTTCTTTCATACCTGATCCCCACTGCTCTTCTCAGTGGTCCTCGGCCGTTTCGATGAGAGGTGGCTTTCTCCGGTCTCAGACCTCGAAGAAGGTCTTTTAGAGGGAGCTGGGGAATCTGCCTGATCCTTCTCCGACTGGTTGGACGCTGTGATAAAACAGATACACAAAAACCACGTCTTGTAAAAATAGCACTGATTTGGCAGTCAGGGCATGCAATCAATCAATAAACCAGCCTTCATGAAATAGATGCTGAAGTTTTGTGCTGTTTAATGATACTGCACTAAGAAATGCAAACCTATTAAATGGCATCTATTGTTACTGAGTTATAAATTATTGCCAACATATCTATATTTTAACAACTTTTACCATAATTTCAGACTTGAAAACAGACATTCAGGATAGATATATATATATGGGAATTAGGTAGTAAGTCAGGCAGCCTGCATCCGTGCCAAACCGATTCAGTCTTTTAACTGCTCCACCCATGGCTCTTAAAAGAGGCAGCGAGCGATGCTTTGACGGCTTGTCTCTCCGCATGTTGGATGTTTAGTACATCAGACACTGGTACAGACATCTAATCAAAACATTAGTTTGCACGGCGAGCAGCTTTAGGATGCATGCTCTCTCATATGAAGCCATTGAAGTGTGGCTTCAGTCAAGGGATTCGCCCACTTGAAAGGAGTCAAATATACCACAGGCAGCTTCAAAATGTCGCTAGAAGACAGAGTTCAGTTTTGATTCCTACTTCGATTCTTTTTCTTATGCTTCTTTGAACTTTTCATTGGAAAATGAAAAGTCAGCTCCAAATGAGTTTGGTTTTGAGTGTTGTACATTAGCTTTGAATAATCACCTTTAAATGATGCTATAATTAAGTGTTGGACAGCACTCACTTATTGTTGTCATATGGGGTGAAGATTGCAATTTGTAATACTAAAGCAAAAAATCACATATGTATCAATCATATGTATATTCATTATTTTTAAAGTCTACAGTTCCCCATTGAATGAAACTTTAAATGGAATCCAAACAGTGGTGGGCATAGAATAGTTTTTTAATCTAGAATAATCTCACTGTAACTTGGGGATTGATCTAGCTCATTTAAATTTGGCCAAAAGTACTCGGAATAAGAATATGAAAAATAGTTCCATGCTGAAGTTGGTTTACCTGAACTGACGCAGCTGCGAGGCAAACAGAATTTACGTAAGTAAGAATAACGCCAATTTCTGGTCAATAATCATTTCAGGGTCAAAGGTTTGTGTGACAAACTTTATCAGAGACTTTTTAACACAATGGCACTTCAATTTAAAAGTCCAGTTTAGAGAGCTGTGCTCCATAAACCAGAATTTTTCATAATAAAAGGATGGTATTTGTCTATGAAAATTATAAATAATCTAGTAATCGTAGAATCTGGAAAAGTTTGCTGTTGCAGTCTCGCTCTCAACCAGACTGACCCAGGGGAACCTGTGTGGTTATTTGAAATTAATCAATACCCGCTATCCAATCAGAATCCAGTATTCAGACCATGGCATAAACATATTTATACAAAGTAAGCTCTAGAGACAAGCCTCTATTTCACCTTCTCCATTTTCGTGTTTCTCGTATAAATCTAAGCGCATCACATGACCGTGTACCAGAGAGCCAGAGCCCTGGTTCAATCATATAAAATAAACCTGAACCCGTCCTGATTCGTCAGGTCCCGACTGGCCATGTCGATTTGGGCTAAGAACTTCAGATGTAGTACAGACCCAGCTACCAACCAAATGTAATAGATTAATGGCGATTCTATTTTTATCGCCCGATAAGAGTCTAATGTTAATGCCGATAACGGCCACCCACAAAAAAAAAACAAACAAAAAAAAAACAACACTTTTTGCAGCTTATGTTGGGAGAAATGACTACGAGCCATGTTGCAACAGTGGGGGATGTGGGTCTTTTTTCCTAGTTTGAAGGTTGAACCCCTGCACTTTTTCCATCAGTATTCACCACACTATGCATATTTCAAGTCCAGACTGAAGCATGACAGAGCTTTTTATAAGCATGTGAGTTGAACTTAAAATTTGTGTGACACTCCAAAGTGAAAGTTTTATTTTAACGTAAATCCAGAATAAAATAATATTGTAATGACCAGATTAAAAACAAAACTTTAGCTCACAGTAAATTGCATTTAAATTAAGGCACAGTGGACATGAGTGAACACACAGCTGAGGTAAGTTGAAACACAGTGAAACATAAGATTGGCCCTCTCACTTTCCAGCCCATAACGAGGCTATAAAGAGTTAAATTTGGCACAATTTGTGTAGTCCTGGAAGGCCAAATTGAGAGCATTGGATTGTGGGGTCAGTTTAAGCCAGGCTGACCATGTTCCTCGGACAGACATTAAAGTGTCAAGTTTAATCAGGGCAGGGCAGCTGAGCACAGGCTTCAGCTGGTGGGGGGACTAATTTGGGAGCACTGTCTTAGAGACCTCCCCAATCAGCCAATGCTCCCCTATTAGGTCCGGTCAAGGCCAATCGTATTAGACACATCCACGAATAAACAAAGGAAGTGTTAAACAAAGGCACCTCCCAATTGTTGCCATTATCTCCACTCTCTGCCCTGGCACAGTTCTTGGAATTCCTCCTCACTGCTCAGCTCCTACAGCCAACGGCAATATCTGTGCCAAGCTATTGAATCCTATATACAATTCGACTGCTCAATTTCCTGTGTTATACTTACAGGAGTTGTGAATTTACAAAATAATAATGTTTATGATATAAATAGTTAATGTTACATTGTTGAAATCATCATATCCATGTTTTTATGGATGATTTAGTTGGTATGACCAATCCTCATGATGAGATTATTCCCCATGTTTCACCATTGAAAGCAAAAACTTTTTGCGCTGTAAAAAAAGTATTGTTTGGTTGCTAGCTCTGATAATAGTTAAAAAAACAAACAATATTTTTGTGGGTTAAAATGTCAACAAAATGCACCCGCATTAACGGCAAGTACATTTAAATATCCAAACAACCTGCAACTCCAATATGACCATTAACTGATCAACTGAATAGCAAAGTGGGTTTAACAGACAATTGTTAGTGAAGTGGCTGAGGTCAGGGGAGCAGCTGCAGCTTGTGTGATTGGGAGCGCGTCTTGGTTGCCCCCCCCCCCCCCCCTTCACTGGGCACTAGCTCACCTCGTCACGCCCTGTTAGGACTCCATAAATCTGATCAGCCGCTTGCTGTTAAAAAAAGGCCTAAAACACACTCCCTCCACTGTGACAAAGGCCCAGCTACTGTATCGCTAGAGAGCACAGTGAACAAAATGGAGGCCAGAAAACAGGCAAAGAAATTGACTGCTGGTGTGTGCAGCAGTGATTGTGTTTGGCACGGGCGGCCGACTGCAGCAACAAGCTTCAACATCTGACCACGTCTGATCCATTACAAGAGACCATGACTGAAAACTGATGTAAGGGCTTTGCTTTTTGTGAACATGACCAATGTGAGTTCAATAGGATTTTTTTAACAAAAAATTTACAAAAACAGGATTCAAAGAACATTCAAAGTTCTAGGGATTCAAGTTTTTAAAGCTAGTTGGTAGACACTATATGTTAGAAGACCATGTAACAAGGTACCATGTACATCAGACATCACAAAGGCTAAAGAAGAAGAAGTGAAATAAAGTCTTCAGAGTCCATTAGGTGGCTATTGATTCATGGACTTTTGCAGTAAACAGAGGTCTTTTCTCTGGAGAGTTAGATGGAATTTGGCACCCTGTCAAACTGACTGCTAGATGTTGAAATAAATAGCATTTTTATGTAAAGGAAGCAACAAATATGTCTTCTACCTACACAAAAAACACCAAAATAATGCAACAAGTCCACTGCTGCCGAAAATGTCCAATAATATAAAAACGGCGGCCATCATTATATTACCCAGACAGACATCTTTGGAAAGTCTATTCCCAAGAGTCTAGCTGGATACTGGTGTGGGTGGACAAGGAAAAGGAAGCCAGTTTATTTCTTATGGTGTTTAGAGTGCAGTGTGGGCATTAGTGAAGACTCGTTTTGGAAACGTACCACCAAGAGCTGTCTATTGAACGGCTGGACCATGTACAAACAAGTTTTGATTTAAAATTGGCAAACAATAATAATTTAGAAAAAAACACAAAAAAGAGCAAGGTAAAGTAAAACCAAAACACACACAAAATGATAAAACAGGTGGTAATCCCAAACTGAATGTGCTGATTTGATGAAATAAGCATTTTCCTTTCCCCATTTCCCTAAAGATATCTTTACTGAAAGGAAGATGAAAATCACATATGTTCCTCCAAACACTTGCTTGCTCCTCCTTTAACAAAACAGGCTCTGATAATAGGTCAGACAGTTGTTTGTAGCTGTACGACCTGGAACAGAGCATCTTAGTGTAATCCTCGTGTTCATACAAAAATCATATTTTATCTCATATGTAGCTGGCTGTGGCTTTGCCTTTGTTTGCCCGATAGCTTTTGCAAGAATGAAGGTGGAGTTGTGTGTATATACTGTCACTGCCAGGGGAGGTGCAATGTCCTCATGCAACATAAATGGCTCCAATAAAAGCGTTTTGGAAAATGTTCTGAAACATTTGGGGTAGCTTTGTTGTTCTATCGTACATTGTTCCACCTTTTGGTTTCACAGTTAGAAGAATATCCATCTTCACAGAAAAATCCTAAGAGTAAAATTAACTCATTCAAATGAGTCTGTCTTAACTAAACAGTCTATTTTAACTCTGTTCGGAGTGCATTTGGACCCTCTTTGAAATTTTTTATTTTAGATTTGGAAAAAAAACAACAACTCTTTCTCTTAACTCTATATAGAGTGGAACCAAATACACTCTGAGTAGAGTTAATTTAACTCTTATGATTTTACTGTGTATATTTTTCATGCACACCGATGGACCAAACCAATCACTGTAGTTCACCAGTGTAAACCTATTAGTTATTTCCTATTTGACACTTACTATAAAGGAATTGGCCAACTCCCTAGTGCTATAATCCTTTCATTTTTACCATGGCTAACAATAACCCAATATCATCTTTTAGCACTCTTTCCCTCCCCCAATTTCCCTCCTTTCAATCTGCAGGCCATGACTGTGCCCTAAGCAACAAAGGTCTATATTCCATTCCACCCAATATTCCTCAGGTAATTACTCTGCATCAATTAATTTCAAATAAAGAAAATTATAACCAGACCCTCATGCCAATGCCACTCCATATTGCAGCTTATCATATCCCACACAGTTCCCTTGGTGTATAACCCACTACTAAATGAAAAGACCACCTCCAAGATTCTCATGTAGCCCCACAGGCCTGGCTGCTACAAAGACAAATTTAAAATGAAGAAATTAAAGCGAGATATCAATTAGTGGAAATGTTATTAATCTTCTGATGGCTAGGCGGGAACTAACCCTGCACCAATCACCTTTAGAGGACACACTGATGTGATTCTCTCTCTCCTCCAGGACAGCTTGCCAATTAAAATACAGCGAGTCCAATTGAAATGCAGGATTTTGTCAGTGCTGGGACACAAACAAGGGCAATTTATCCCCCATTAGTACACAAAACAATATTAACTTAAAGGATGACATGATTTTATTGGGCACAAAATGAATATGCAAATTTTATCGTCTCTTTTAAGCTCAGAGTGAATCTGAGACTGGGTATTTTAGTTAGGAGGAACTTCTCTGAGAAGCTTTTCTGATTGTGATCTTAAAAACAGCTCGGGATGATGCAATAAATAAGGAATCACAGAAAATAAAAATGACAGTTTTCATCCATGCATTCACAGTCAGCTGACAGCCTGACAGATTTGGACGCATTTACTTCAATTATGACACGCAACACCAACAACTCCTGTCTGTTCAAATCAACTCTTAAGAAAAGATGTAATATTGAGGGACTTATTGCAGGAACATCCTACTTGCAATACACATCATTCACTTCTAGGGGGTGCTAATGTTCATCTTCTAATACAGATCTCTACTGCTGCTCATCTCTCCCATCTTGCATATACACAAACACACACACTCTGCCACACTTAAAGCTACTGTACGGTTTAAAATTACCTTTTCAAACCAAATTCAAACTACACACTTGATTCCAAATGCAAATCTTGACTTGGTGTCTTAAGATCATCTCTTTGAAAATAAAGTAATTTTATCATGATACGATCACAATTCTCTCAGGATTTGCATCTGTGATGTATTATATCTTAAAAACTAGGTGAAAAACAAAACATTCCAGCTTTTATTAGTTTTTAAAATATTCAGTGACAGTGACAAAATTAAATGTATTTAAATAGATGAAGTATTACTACATCCATCTTTAATATTGAAGTATATTATGCATGGTTGAATCTTCACACAGAATAAAATTGGGACAATATTTCAAATAGCAGTTTGAACGGCGACTCAAAATAAAAACAGCTTTCTGCACCAAGACAAGCACAGCCACACATATAGCCCATCCCCCACACATCCAATCACTGGCATTCATATATTTAAGTAAATGTATAAGGCAAAAGAGATGGAACCAATTTAGTGGGCTGGTGCTGCTGCTGTCGTGTCAGATAGCTCCTGACCTGCATCAGATTATTCTCTCTCTCTCAGTATAAACCCAGTAATTTGAAAGTTGGGGGATGAGAGGAATTATTCATAAACCTGCGGCGAACAGCACACCCCCTCTGTCAGTAAACCATCCCATATATATTTATGTTAAACATATCAAATCATATTGTGGTTGCTCTTCCAATCCTTAAGTGAATTAACAATCCTCCTGATATCTTCCGGCTCCTATCTCTCAGGACGTTCTTATTTTCTGCAGCGTGTCTGATTTAAATCATCCCTCTGCATTAATGCAACCGTGTACTAATCATAAATAATTCACTTTTTATAATCCCGCCAGTTTACCTGCTTCTAGTTATTTTTGTTCGTTGTAAAAATAATCCATTTGTGTACACTGAAAAATCAAAGCATATTTACACACGCAAAAAAAAATGTTTCACAGAATCAAGGAACGTTTACGATAGAGGTCAATAGTTAGAAGTTTCCAAACTTTCGGTAGGACTTTATTGACTGTGATCAGCGGGTTCTTTATGGAAACGATTAAAAACTTTTGATGCTAACGACAGTTGTAATTTTTCCACCTCCTTAGCACCTCATCTTCTTTGCACTGTGCTGGGTTTAGTGGACTTAAGGAGTTTTAAGAAAAAAACTTGAGTGGCGTTTATCATGGATTGGAAAATACCATACAAACCAGGACTGCATTGCATGGAAAGTATTGTGTTTTTGGAAAATTCATTATGGTGTTTTCAAATGTAAACACTTCAGATTGGCACTAACAGATTGTGCTTTTTGGAACTAAACTCCTCATATTGTGCAGAATGGCTAATGCTTCCCAGTTAGCGTTAAAAAAATGAAATTTGGTGAATTGGAGGGTGAATAAACACTGATAACATTTGTAATTCATATGCAAGATATAGTGATTAGACCTCAAGCAGAAACTTAATCATAAGACATGCACATAGAAGACTTTCAAGCTGATACAAAATAAAATCAGTGTTTGTTTTTTTTGTATTATTATTAGTTTAGTTGGTAAGTGCTCTCAAAAGAGTAGAGTTTTTAGTTGCATTTAAAGGTTGAAAGAGACTCAGCTTTCCGGATTGGAACTGCAAGATAATCGCAGTCCTGCTATTTAATGGTTTCTAAAATGGGGAAATGTTCTGTTTTTAATGAATAAAATCCCAACATCATATTCATCCAATGTGAGATATAATTACTAGCGCCAGTCATTGGCTGACGACACACCCGCAGTTCCCCTTTTTCTCTCATGTAAACAATGGTGCTAGTTTCTTACAGGAATTTTTACCTCTAGTGGTATATTTTTACCTCTACACTAACAAACCCCAGCAACCACCTGTACATGACCTAAATCTGCAAGTACACCCTTAAATGATAGGGTAGCCACGTCCCCATCTGACGCTGACGCACTGACGCATTCTTTACACACATACACATTCTCAGACAATCTCCAGCCAAAACAAGACTGTTCGTGTTTACTAAAAGCATTCCAGGGCTTCCCAGGCTGGGATTCTTCTGTTGAACATAAATTAAGGTTTTGGGGAAAATGCTGAAAAAGCTCTCACATTAAAACCTTTCGTTAGCTCTTTCTGGCATGGTCATGAAAAGTGATTTTAATATGTTTCAAATACATCATCTGTGTTCTGCCTAGAAAGCTTACGATTCATATTTAACCTTTGTCTTACTTGTAGACTTTTAAGTATTGTTGGGTTCTCTCTGTCGACCACTGTACTATTACCAAACAGTACCACTTGTCTTCAGCATCTGGGGGATCTGGTCTTATTGACAAGCAGATCAGTGATGTTTCTATAGGTCTTGTTTCTATAATCTCTGTCTGTTTGCAAAGAATCTTTGAAATATTCATGCAAACCGGAATTGGCTACTGCAGTATAATAGTACAAAAGATATTATGGCATTCAAATGGTATACAAACTTCACTGTTTGTCTGTGTTATATGAATATCATTTTAACATTATCTTAATTTGAATTTAAATCTTTGAGAACCTGGTACCACATTATTGCTTCAACTGCGGCTGACTGATCCAAAGTTATCGAATAGCATTCCAAATATTGTTGATTGGAATTGGTATGTTTGACAATATATTTTATTCAATTTGCATTACGTTATGCTTATTTTCTTGCAGCACCTGAATGCTTGTTGTCAATTTAAAGCTGTTATAAAATTAGCTGTACAGATAAACTGGTATTTTATTATTACTGAGTTGGTACACAAAATAATAACTTAGTGTTTTGTTCCTAATCAAAATAAAAAATAAATAAATAAACATGTTTTGGAGCCAATATGAAAATGTCTTTTAAAATATATGTATATAAATTGCAACACACTTGTTAGGAACTCAAACAGGTTTCTAACAAAAGAAAGAAGTCCAGAGCCTTTTCATAGTTGTTTAAACTATTAATTTAAAATGACAATTAAAAAAAGAATTTCAGACAAAAGTGCCTGAGTAAAAGATTTACTCTTTTTAAAACTGGTTTACCACTTTAATGAGAAAAAAAAATAGATCCTTGTTAATGTGATGTTTTCAAAAAATCGATTTTGTTTGATGGAGAATAAACAAATGTAAAGACAAACTTCTTTTTTCTCGTTTACTGTCCTTTTAAAGCAGTAGCAGTGTCTCAGATCAAAACCCCGGCAGGTTTCGACCCCCCCAAACCTATCCAAGCCGTCACTCTAGGTCTCCTCAGACATCAAACACCAGCCTCGAACCTGGCTTCCTAATGCACGCTATTTTTAACTAAGCGTTCCTAATAAGCTGCTGGGAAGCCTGTAAATTTTTCATCTGCAAGCACATCTTTCCTTTGTGAAAACACAGAAACACACTTATTTGGTGATTAGCAACTGACAGGGGGAGGAAAGGAATTGAATATTCTTGTATGAAATCGCATGCCTTTCAGAAAAAAAAGACGCAGGGGCTCCTAATGCGCCGAGTCGTCTTCTTCAGCACCACAGGTAACGGTTGAATTATTAATCAAGCAGCTCATTTTAATGCTTTTTAAAGTGCTTTATTTTGATGTGTTAAAATATACTTTTAGCCATTTCAGGCGGGAGATGCATATCATTATTTCTCCCCATCAAAGCAGAGTGGCACTTGCTCAAAGTGCACAAAACAACTCGGCCTCATTTTAAATGAAAGTTGAACAGGAATCAAAAGCTTTGCCTTCAAATGCGCACAATGAACTTTTCTGCTGTAGTTTCAGAATTTAATAAAATGTAGAACAAGCAAAAGACTAAAAGTGGTTTTCGTATCATGAAGAATGAAGTCGTGTCCTCTTAAGCCCTCCATCTCTCTTCTTTACTGATGGATTCAGTTTTTACCAAGTCACTTAAATTAACTTTATTTGTGTAAAACATCACACAACCAAACCAGTCAAAAATACAAACCTAAACTGTCCCACAAATATAAAAATGCGAAGAAACATGTCAACCAAAACAAAAACCGTTTTTTGACTCTCACCCATATATTCATTTTTTGTGTTAAATGTAAAGAATTTGACAATGTTTAAGAGGAACCAACAGTGAGTGTGTCATCAACCAATGACCTATAAGTGCTACATGATAACATCACATGATCCTATGTCATATGACCATCATGGGGACAAAGAAGTAGGGATTTTATTCTTTTAAAACTCAAAACTTAATAAAATACTGCAATATTTTGAAACAATATAAGGTTGCTGGATCTATCACACAAAGCATGGTGATTTCAAAGCTACTCTAATTAAAGCTGTGTTTAATTACTGACTACAATATAATGTTCTACAAAACCTAAACATCTACTGTATTAATCATATTTGTATATGTGCAGAGCATCCACTTTGTTGTCAGTATGCCTGACAAACCAAAAGCAGTTGGATCACTTGCTTTCCTTTAGCACTGCTCATGATATTGAAGAGTGCACACATCAAAAAGCTTAGACCCGCCTCAAGAGGAGAGATAACACAACAGGAGATCCAATCACAGCTGAGCGATTTGCTGTATGGGTAAGTTTTACAAAACCGGTTCATAACACACCTGTGTTCCTATTGAAAAACATTAAAGGGCTCTCTGCTTGTCAGAGTTAGCAGTTACCAAAAGGTGGTGGAGCTTAGCGATTGGTCAATCCTCCCCAAAATCATGGGGACAGCATTTAGACATCTTATACCATTGGCAAAATCCTTAAATCAATAAAACATTTTGACAAACTGTTTATTTCACATCATTGAAGTTGCAGTAGTTTTGCATTTGTACACATTTGGACATGACACATGGCTCGGGTGTATTCACTGTAAAGTTTGACTGCATGTTGTTAAAGATGCAATACAAAATAGCAATTAATTCATCTGAAAAAAAAAAATCTTAAACAGTTGAATAAAACTACATAAGCTTTATCTAAGCTAGGCTTTCCTACTTTCTCCTGTTTTTTTGCACACCATTTGTAGAAGAGAACAATTTTGTGAGTCACAACAACGTGACTTCTTCAGTTTCATATGCAAAAAGTAGTGTTGCTATATCATGTGATTGGCGTTTTACAAAAAAATTATATGAAGATGAGATTACTAGTGTTCCCACAGGATTTAATGAGTTTTAAAGGAACTTGATTTATATTTTTTATATTTCACAAGTATACACAATTTTTTGTTTCTGCATTAATTCATTTTAGTAACCCTAGTCATATCAAAATCTAGTGCATATCCTTCACACGGTGACAAATCCGCTTAAAAACACTAGATATAACACGTGCTCAAGGCTCCCTGCTCTCTCGTCACATAAGGGCTACATCAATGCACCACTGATCTCCTCTTACACCTCCACAAACCTCGCCCTCCCTCCAAAAACACACCCCTTCGTGAAACCTGACACCTGCACCTGCCACAACACCCCCCCTCCCAATCCGCGCCTGCAAAATACTCCTATCTGATAGCATTCTTCAGAGGTGTGTGAGTGTGTGTGTGAAACAGGGAACATGGTCACATGTGTTAAGACACATGGCCGCCCTGTAACTCTGCACGCAGGCCCTGACTTGTGTTTTTGTCACTCGGCAAGATTAGCTGCAATCAAGGATAATTTTTACCTGGGATTTCCAACAAAATCCACAGAAATGAGTATAGCTGATACTTAAGATACAAAGCATCTTTAAGATCATTTTTATTAATTCTAACTACGGGGTGTTTGTCCTTCTCAAAGTAAAAAAAAATCCACTCAAAAAAATGGGAAACCACTGTGAAGAGAACAAGAAAATAGGGCTTACCTGTCCCTTTGGTGAGCTCCCTCTCCCCCCCACTCTCTTTGTCTTTGGTTTGGTCCTCCTGATCTGTGGTGGTCTCACTGGCAGCCTCCACATCCTCATTCAACTCTCCTGAAGGGGGAGGAGAGGAAGGGATATGTAAATCAGCACTCCATCAGAATTGGTGGAAGCACTTAAAGGGACGGCAACATCTTTTTTTTATCCGTAGGAGCGCACAACAATTACATTCTCTGACAGGCATTTACAAGGTTACAAGATAAAGCAGCCGCTTCTCCCTTCCACATCCTGGAGGAATCCTTTTATGGAAAATAAAACTTAAAATATAGCTCACTATGAAAAATGGGATTTTTGTTTAGAAAGCATATGTTTATAATAACCTATATATGGATAAACTACAAAATTATTGTTTACTCATTTTAAACACTAATTTCCACTGTGGAGTCATGATTGTCCATTTTTACTCACACATTACCAAAACTAGCCAGTTTCTGTGGTCTCTTTTAACATTTTCCATATTTATGAACTCATGATTTTTCAACAATAAAACATCTGCGCCTCCCAAATCCTTAAGTGCAATTGCAGAATTCAAATTTTATATTTTTGATGGCCCAATGTCATAGAGATTTCTTTTAACACAAGCCTCAAGTCCACAGTTATAATTCTTCATTTATGCAGGACCATGACACAAATATCTTTATGGTTTCCTCTGTTTAATATGAACATAAAACTAACCACACACATGTGGTAGAGACATACACACATTTTCCACTTTGGCTCTGAGTATTCAGACAGGAAAAATAATTGTATGAGTTTCGAGAGAGTGTTTCTGCATGTAAATATCTCTAGTACCTCTTCCAATGCTCATAATTACAGTCCCTCGCTGCAGTTTGTTGCAAAAAAAGGGTTCAACCTAAGAAATGTGTCCATTTTTTAAACTTGAATTAATCAATAAAAAAAATTAAAATTAATCATACATATTTAAAAACATGCTTGCATTTCATTTTGTTTGGCCTCGTCAAACACAGAAATCCCATGAAACCATCTTAAAAGCCCCCAGTTCAATATATTAGGCCACTTAAAAGCAGCAAACACTCAACAATGGATCTTCAATACTGCCATGTGTAAGTAACACAGGAGAAGATGCTTAAAAACAGATAATAAAATGGGCATCAATCCTTTTTATTCCCACCTTGAGCCGCCCAAGCACCCCCTTTCCCTGGTCAAACTTGTTTAAAAGTACCGTGGCTAGCACACGCAAACATTGATTTTGCAACAGTAAAGTCTGTAGCAGTCAATAAGCCTTATCAGTTATTACACAAGTCAGCTAATTCTCAGCAAATGTACTTAAATGTTCTTTTGAAACTGCCTCCTCTTGCACTCTACACACAATCAGGTGGGTTATTGATGTATCGACAAGACAACAGCGGCCGCTGAAATATCCTGTTCAAATATTCATCTTCGAGTTCAAAGATTGCTATTCAACGACAAATTTCAAACCCTTCACTTTTATTGTCCAATAACTTTCCAGCCACTTTAGAAGCCCGCCCGGGACACGACATGAACCCGGACCAGCCGGTTTCAAAAAGCCTGCTCCGCAATCCATTAAAGTTTATTCTCATCAGTGTTGGGTTACTAGAATTGTTAAAGCACACCCTCAATCCATCATTCTTCAAAAATGCTTTTTTGGACTCTGTTTGAACGTGGAACAGCGTATTTAATAAACGCCTCTGCCATAATTCTCTTCTTGCAAGTAATACATCAACATCTCTAAACATTTCCATCTCCTTGACTTAATGTGCTACGAGAAACCATTTGTGAGTGAGTGTCTCAAGCAGTTATAGCCATTTACATCTGATGCCCTTGTGCGGATTGCTAGGTGTAATTCTGCATTTTGTTGCATTGTTTTAATTATTGATGCAGAGAGAGGAAACATGAATGGGTTCGCCAAAGCCTACACTTGCTGTGGTTTCCGCTGTGGCATTCTGGGAGAAAGTAATTACACAAGAAAACACCAGTTTCTCTGCAACTGCAAAGTTATAAAATGGCATGCGCTAATTCACAGTTGGTTTTAGGGAAAAGTCAATAAAACCTCAACGAGTATTAAATGATACCATTTGTATACAAACTGAACAGCTGTTAACCTGCTCACAGTTTTTTTTTTCTTTTTTTTGATCGGATGGTGGATTATACCACTAAATCAACAGTGTTTGAAAAATTTATAAAAAATTAAGTTAAACAATGCTATTTATAAATTCCATTTGTTCATGAATGTGCCTGTTTCTGTTATGTTCCTAAGGCAACAAGCAATTCCACTCCTCCATTAGTCAACAGTACCCACAGTAGGGCTGAGAAATGGTATGGAAAGGCTAAAGAAATAATAAATAAACATGAAACATACATAGCAGCCTAGATAAATCCACCTCTGCAGTCAGGAATTATTGTATGATCTGAATTCAGAAGCAGCGAGATTACAAAATAATCCCAAGGTACATTTTACACCTTTGTAAGAGCCATCAGTGTGTGTCATTTCTGTTCTAACATGCTTCTTTATCCTAATGGAGGGTCGCTTCAACCAACAACTGCCACACTAAAATCATCCCTCACCTCTTTCTTGACATCTCGCTCCTCAACTGTACACCCTTCCCCCAGCGGTAGCACATAGGTAGACATTTAATTCCACCCATGGCCATGTGTCTCAGAGGCAAATGAATGTGCCTATTCCTCATCTCTGCCACCACCGCGGTACACAATGATTAAACTCGGGCCAGCCATAATTAATGAAAGGTCACAAGTGGCCTTAGAGTAGGTTGCAAATGAAGACCCGCCCAGATGTAGTAATATATCTGGCCTTGAAATTACGGAGAAACACTGTTAGCAAAGGCAAGAAGCTGCTTGCTAACCTAAATCCTAAAAAAAGTAAATGACAATACCCTGAAGGTTAGGCTTTCTAATTAATCGTCCTCATTAACCCACCCTTGTACAGTGATATTAAACTTTTGCCTTAATCTAATCAAGCCAAATGAATAAGCCCACCACAGAGGCTGAAATTACAAAGCACTTCTGTTCTCTGAGGAAACACAATAGCATAACATTTGAACAAAGCCAGACATAAAGGGATACAAAATGGACTTCAATTTTGTACGGAGATGGTCTCTGCGGACACAGTAAGGCATTAAAACGAGAGAACTGCAGATGAAATGTTCAAACCACATGCCCAGCACACACAATCCCTCTCCTGGCATGCAGGATCTCAAAGTGACCCATAGGTGTCACCCTTTACAAGCGAGGAAGAGATTTGGCAAGTCGCACAAGCATGCTGCAAATGAAGGCACAGAGGTTGGAAAGGCACAGACAAATATATACAGATCACGGACAGAGAAATATGTGAAGATGACTAAAACAGATGCTAGACAGGAAGTCCAAGCCAAGCGATGAGACTCAGAAGACAGTGCGATTACCTTCAGATGAGCCCGAACTCCCTTCCCGTGTTCCCCCAGAGGAACAGTGATTGCACACATACTAATCTTACTGACAGGCACAAACCACCAAATAAATAATAGATATTAACCAGTGCGCCATACAGGCCGAATGGCCTGCTGGCAAATTCATACAAACCCCTAGCATTGACCTCATCAGAAATCAGCTGGGTGCTCTCGAAAACATATTCCCTTCGAGGAAGCGTACCTGAGGGATGCTCGAAGGGTTTAAGGTAGGATGCTGAGGTGATTCTCTCGCACCAGCCTGCCTCCACCAAGAGAACAGCAGAGCGGTGTGAGCCAGTCTGCTCCTTCTCATTACTCTCATTAGGATTACTGAAGCACTGGTTATCATTTTAACCAGGTGTCAGAGCGCACATCACTGTATATCTGTGAGGCCACTTTCCCCCTTCTCCCCTGCACCTACCTCAACCTCCCCCTCTTTCTGCCCCACAACAGACAGCTTCCTTGTCTTTAATGCTGCACCGTTGGATAAAAAAGCAATCTTATTTCACACCTCACAGACTCTATCTCTCTTTCCCTTGCTTGTCCTGTTTTTTTTTTCAACCACTCCCCCCGTCATCCACTCCCGCACCCCTTCCCTATATCAAAGCTGTCCTTACTTGGGAGTGCGCAGTGTAAAATGAAAGTGACAGAGGGGTTCTGTGGGACAATGGGACATAGGCTCCATGCTGGGGGCTTTCATGCTTTGTCCGCTCTTCATATCAGCATTTCTGCGGCCCCATCCGTATGCCTCCTGCCCCAAACAGGACCCCCCTCTATACCAAAACACACACAAAAACACTGCCTCCACCCCGGACCTGCTATGATCAGTGTACGCAATTGGAAGTTGGGTTAAAGGACTGTACAACTGCTTAAATTACCCTTGACTTTAAACTTTAAACTGATGATAAACACGTCACATGCATTAGTATGACTTTTAGGTGACCATAACAAAAATTCTCTTTTACTTTTTTTAAACTGGATATATAGGCAACAATAATATTTAAAGATAGACGTGCCATTAAAAAAGAACCTAAAAATAAGTAAAACATGCGAAATTGTCCAGTAATTCATATTTCCTTCATCATCATGAAATAAAACCTTTCTGTCCAAAATATATCACCTCTCAAAAATGGCTTTCAAAGTTGAACAGCCCACCCTTTTGAAACAATGCAGACTGGGTAAATCACTCCATTATCATAAACATAGAATTTGGGTTGTAGAGACGTCAGCAAGATCGACCCAGTGTGCAGCAAAGTGACCACACTCTCAAAACGCAACACCCTCACTTCCTCTCTCTCACTCCAAAACATTCGGACAATCTCATGTTTCACCCTCTCTCTCTCTCTCACTCTCTCTCTCTCTCTCTCTCTCTCTCTCTCTCGCAAGCATACACTCAGCTCTAGCAAGAAAAAAGCAAAGATAAGTACCTCTTTGGTTTAAAGGGTAGTGGCTCTGGTTTGAAGCAGGGTTGAGTTATGTGCTAGATTCCTGACCTGCCTTCCAGAAGCCATGGTGTTCGCTCAGCACTGGCCCTGTCATGACCCCCAAATCTAAATGTGAATGAATACTTTGTGTCTCCATGGGGCTGTGCGCCAGAGGAGGAGGGGGGGGGTGCAGGAGGAGGAGGAGGAGGAGGAAGAGAAGGAGGGTGGGTAATCTAACAGCTAGAGAACTTTAAAACAGCAAGTTGATTACAAACAGAGGAGAAAGTAGACACTTCTTTGAACAATCATTCTCCATCTTGCACCCTGCGCTTTGATTCCTCTCTGCATAACACTTTTTTCCCCCCAAGCCTCATAAATTACAGGCCAAAATGGTAGGAGATGGCTAATTAAGGGAAATCTCATTTACACCAGTACTGTCAAATCTGTATCTTTCGAACAGATATCATTTCATTTCAGTATCTGTGACATCACATCACAAGCATGACATTTCCAATAGTTTTTGATCTGCACCTGTCATCATGAGGAAGTGACTTGAAAGTGACATGCATCACACAGCTTGCTCAAAATTGCTGTGAAATGCATAAATAAATAGATTTACAGGGTCATGGACAGCTTGAGCATGATGCATACATTGATCCAACAGGATTTGAGTTTTTTTTTCTTTTTAAATGTGTCCTTTCATTTTTTAGAAAAGAAAGCAGTGGACCAATTAGAGTTCATTCTAAACATTTAGAGATTTAGAGAACTAATTGACCATTAAATCCACACATTTTCATAGAGAGATCGGTGTATGGTTTGAGTAAGCCTGGAATGAAATGGACTCAAGTAGGTTTGTTTTGTGAAAATACCATTGTAAAAAAAATCATGTGTGGGGATGTTTCTCTCAGAGAGCTTGGACTAGATGCTTACATATTGAGCCAGGAGATATATCCACATAAGAGATGGCTAATTGTGTCCCCCAACAGTCACCATAGTTCCACACTGATAGCCCACTGTTCTAATTCCACTTAACTTAGCTTTCACGTTTTTCTCCCTTATCTTTTTATGTCCTTGGATATTTGGGCATTCAAGAAGGACAAAAGCATGCAGCCTGATATATTCACCAGTGGCTTGGAAAATGTGATGTTACAGTAGTGACAGACAGGCAGAACCCCACCCCCAACCTCCTCCCATTAAGGCCAAGAGCTTGATGGTGCTCTGAATATGTATAATGTCGGAAATAAAAAAAAAAAAACATATTGATTTTTCATTTGCTAAGAAGGGGAATAAAATCATATAACCTGAAACTGTCAAAGTACTTCTGTTCATAGCTCATCTCTCCCATGTGTGGCTCAGAGCTCAAACCCAGTTTGAATATTTAGTAGAAAAATGCTCTAGAAGGCATGTATGAGTAGAATTAACATATTTTTATTGGTTTGTAGAGTGAGATGCTTTAAAAAAAGCAAAAAATAAAAAAAATAAAAAAAAATAAAGAAATAAAAAAAATAAAGGTAGATGCTTTGTTTCACAAACACAAGGCTAATCATGAAGCAGATGAAAATTAAACACAACATATTTTCTTGAAAATTATACATACACTTCAACCAGGTAGACTGGTTCATGGTTTATGATGCCTGCCATTTAACCAGTTTGACCTCAGAAAGTTTGTTGTGGGAAGAAAAATAATGAAAAAAATTTTCAACTGTATAATAAATTGATGTAGTATCTATGACATCATCCGTTGGTTTCCAATCAAGTGGCGGGAGGCTTAAATAAGGAATCTCCAGCCATGAAATTGTATCACTACGACTTAATTGGGACTGGACAAAGTGTGCACAGACTCCTCAGTGGCCTAAAGCCCTTGGTTGATATTCATTTCTCTCAACTACCCCTACACATTAACTCATCCCCTACTAGAGGAAAGGCTGAAAATATACCCCAGGTAGGAGTATCAATCCAAGTAGTTTTTTTTTCTTTCAAATTTTAAACATAATTTAAATAAATGACAATTTGACATTCCATACACAAATTTATTATGTAACATTAATGTAACATTGTAATGTATTGGTTATGACCCATATATGGACTTGGACATGAAATCTAACACAAATCAATGTTTTTTGTAATATTAAAATGCTCATTCCAATGTTTGATGCTGATTGCCTCCTGACACTCCCAAGAAATGAAAAGCCACACACCCCTTTGTCTTAACCTGCGCCTTTCATTCAAAAAAGAATTGGGATACCCCTTTGCCTCATGTGACATGCCAAATGGAGGTGGAGAGAAAAGTCTAACGGGTCGAAATGGAAGCTTTAAAGATGAAGCTTTGAAGAAGCTTTTCTTCTACAAAGTCAATGCCTTTTAATATATGAGTCAAAGAGAATCTGCTCAGTTCTCATTTATGTCCTGTTTTAACTAGTTTTCATAATATCGGCTTTCTGCTATATTCTTTCTTTAATGCCAAGGTTGTGGGTTTGATTTTCAAAAAAAAAAAGCACAAAAGTCATGTATTATTGTAAATATATTGTATATGAGAATCAGTGTACATCCTTTATTTGTCAGTGTATGAGTTGTCCTTTAAAAACAAACTGTGTTCATTGCAATAATTTTTAGATTTTTACAGAGCAGGATTGTAACAACCGGATAATGTGTAAAAAATTACCAATACATCTGTATTTTAACCAGGCAAGGTTTGACCATGGAAGTCCAGGAAGGTTTCTCCAAAGTTTGTATTACCCCGAGCATGTCCATTAACAGCTACTTATCTGTTTACATCTCTCTTTGGGCTGCTCGGCATGGTACAGTGGGTTGTCTGAGAAAGATCTCCTCTTGTCGATATATTGAACCTGGTATTTGCATATCTTTGTAGTACATCCATCTGCCTGTGGATCACTCTGTCGAGGTATTACCTCAGTAAATCAATGCAGTCTGACCGTATGAATGCACACATGTACATAGCGCCCACCTTGGCATGCGCTCATTACATGTTACATTAAACAAGTCTGCATGCTTCAAAAAACAGAGAGTGCAATCTTAATCACGATGGTATAGGTGGGCATGGAAACGTGTGTTCTCCAATAGAAAGCCCCATGCAGCACCACCCACTTGTTTATGTAAGCGGACCAGGAGTTAAAAGAGAATTTTTAAGGCTTATGAATACCAGATGACTTAATCAATTTTATTTTAGAAATATAAGTAGGGTTCATATTGATGTGTTTGAGACCTGGGATTTCTCTGCACCCTTGCAGATGGAAAGGACGTGAGAGATGTACATTTTTTTTAACTTTACGAAGCATAACTTTGAATCACCTAGTACACATACATACCTGTATTCTGAAGTGAACTGGGTTGCATTACTATTTGGAGAAAGCTGGCCATGAGTAGCATTCATAAGTGAATTCAGGTTGTGTGTGGAGTAGAATGCTCTATGACTCCTGCTTTGCATGCTGGGTTGTTGCCGATGCCTTGCAATTCCATGGTTTTTATTTGGGCTGATGGTTTGTAAAATACACCTTTTCACTATTTGTTTGAGCTTGGTTTATTTTTAATACTTACTGACTGGAGTTTGTATGTTCCTGTGCTTTAGCAATGACTGATTGTTAATCAATTATAGATTACTTTTGTATGTACAGCACCTGAACAACTACAGTCTACGGTTTGGAAAAATGTTCAGTTCAAATCAGTGTTGCCTTAGGGATGAATGGGTTGCTGGTACTGGCTCTTAGAGACCATGTCATCTCTTTCTTAAGGATTATGGGGAAATAGATGACTAAAGGTTGACTGGTTAAAATAATAAAATCAGTGAAAGGAATAAAGTTGAAGGATCATTAACCAAAAGTCTGACACCCCTTTGCCAAAATCTAATAATTTTGATTCTCATTCATTTACAAAATAAATGATATTCCTCAAATAGCAGAAGAACTAAGAACCTTCTTCAGAAAAATAATGATAAAACTGAAGTAATGAAATTTGGAAAGTTCTCAGGTTGGAATCTGATTTTAGTTTTAATGTTCATGCCAAACAAAAGAGTATATACGCTTATTATCATCTTAGAAACATTAAAAGAATTAAATTTTCTTTACATGCAAGCTCTATAGAGCTTTGCCCATGCTTTCATGCCTCTCAAATGTTCACTTCCATTAGATAGCTTCAGCTCATTCCGCCCAGATCCTGACCTGAACTAGAAAATCTGAGCATATTACACCAGTACTAAGATCTTAGAATAGATTGTACAGCTGCCAGACTCTAATTTTAGCAGCAAAGCAGATCTTACTCACTGTAAGAAAACCGAATTCAGCTCTCAGATTAGTAGGGTCAAACTATTCATTCCCTCCAAGACACCAGAGATGTTAAAATATAAGTATTTAAATATTTATAAATGCTTATTTACTGACTTAGAATTGAACAGTTCATCTACACATATTGACATCATTCAATAATATGCTCATAATTTGTTTAAATGTTTTTTTCAGTATCTCTTTCGTCTGTCAGGAGATAGTATACTGTGGAAGCCAATCAAAATTGATAGCCATATTAATAGCAGTACTGAGAATGCAGAAAACATACAGCAAAACTATACTTTTTAGAAGAAATTATGTAATAACAGTGTTATTCCGTGCTAATAGTGATAAGATATACATATTATCTGTTTCAAAAGTAGAATGCAAGAGAGGCATGGAAGAGTACAGACGCACTAAACTCGAAGAACAACCAGAAGTACAGAAATGCTTCCCCCTGCACACGTCAGATCGCTGCAGTTCCACCCCCAGTGGCAGCTAATAGCAATCCACTACAGAAATCCAATTGCTCTATTGTGCAGGCACTTAAAACTAGCTCAGTACCACCACCAGTTATTGAAAAAAGGGGATATATGGTTCATCCATCCCACTATCAGGCTATTTTCTAATACAAATCAAACACTTGCTGCTCCCTTCCTCAATTTGTCTTTCTTTCTGGGCCTTTTTGCATAACCCATCCATTATGTTCACATGAAATATGAAAAGGCAATATCCTCTCTGTGTTTGTACTGAAGCGTAATGCGATTGTGTTGTCATTTATAGGAAATAATCGCAAACCTCTCTTTCATTTTCCAGTTCAAATAACCATGAAAAATTAGCCCGCAATGTCAGGAGGGACAACAAAGGAAAGCACACAGACTATCGCTTCACCACTGCGCTTGACATTTCTTCTTAATAGGAAAATGTCTGGTTGTTTCTATCTTTCGGTTTTATGTAACAAATAAAACCTTTTCTATTCTTTAATTAAAAGTTCTTCACTTTGATCTGGAGATTGCCACCTTCCTAACTCTAGTGACTAAGGGGCTGTTGGGTAAACCGAGCTTGAAGGAAAGGGGTTCTGTAGAACAAGGGTGCATCTAATGGCAGCTCGCGGAAACTATTGTCACCATGCTGCTGAATCTCTGTGTCTAGCATCCTACAGTCAGGATAAATTATTTAGAAGCCATCAGATGCTACAGTGGCTTGGCAACCACCAGCCTGCCCTCTGATCTCAGATCAGCTGATCAAGACATTTCTTATTTTGCTTCTTTAATGGGATATCTCACCCAAGTAATAAAAAGTAGGTTAGTAATTACTCATTTACCCTCACATGTTTCCAGACACACACATCTTTTGTTCATTCCCACAATACAATCAGGGATATTTAAATCAAATCATGAGATATTTGGCTCCTCTATTGAAAGGGAATGTAACTAAATAATGGACGCGTTATATGTGACTCCACTGCTTCAAACTTATGTTCATGTGTGGGAAAAATTACCAATGCAGAGAAGTTGTTTTGGTAGTCACTCTGACTTGTTATGGAAAAATAGCCTATGCTAACTTTAAAAAAGGGGTTGATTGAGTATCTACTACAGATGCTATCATGACATTCTATAACCATTAACCCTTATAGGTCTGGGGCCTTTTTGAACATAATTTTTAAAACACTTTACTGGAGCAAATCCCCCCAAAGGCAAAGACATGGTCAAAACAATGTGAAAATTGTATTAAAAAAATGAGGAGACCCTCACCTAAACCTTATACACAGTTTCACGCACTTTTTGTTTGTGCTGTGTGCTTTTTTTGTGCTAGAACTTTGAAAAACATCTCAGAGGTCTTACACCCTCTCACATCCAAGGGTTACACCCCCTTTTCACCACTAGATGGCAATGATGGCACCGATTTGGAGTCATTAAAATGAAAACTGAAAGACGATTGCACATTTTCTCACATTTAATTTTAAATTGCCTTGCAAATTATGTCAAGTTTTTATTATTTGGGTTTAACTCTTTATTAAAACTAAAAATATCATAAACTAATAACATTTTTGAAAGCTACACATTATATTTGAAAAATTAACCAGTACGTAAGTTGCATCATTCCTAAACTGTTGCTATTGACACACGCACCGGCTTCTAGCGACGTAAACCTTAATTTTATGCATGTGTCTTCTGCTTTTACACTTACTGAGACCTACCCCAAAATATTTGGATGAAATTCATTTGTTATAAATGTAATCAACTTGCCTATCAGTTTAAAAGAGTGTTTGCTCAGCCACTTTAGATGTTATCATGCTATTCAATGACCATTATCAGTAATTTTAAACTCCAATTATATGATTCAATAGGTTGCACTTCAAACTATTGGAGGTGGATGAATCTGTAATTGCAATGTTTCACAACATTTCAAGATATTGAAAAGCATTTCTTTCAAACCCAGTAACTTGGTTGAAACAATGTCTTAGCTGGGGGAGTGGCCTAATCAAGCACATAGTTTAATTGGCAGGTTCTCTTTTGTCAGAATAAACAGTTTGTGATCTTGCTTAGGTGATTAAATATTTCATAAATCATGGGAAACATCAAACATTTTGAAGTAAAAAGATCTCAGATCAGCAACAAACACTGATAGTTCTGCTCATGACATGTCAAGAGACGCCAGACAGTCCACAACTGCACTGTCTCGAATGTTCCTATTTACAGTGAGAAACAAACTAGTGGTAATTGGATTGCTATCCGTGAAAGCTCCATAATGACGTTTAATAGACATGCATTGTTTTTCTGCAGTAATTATGCACAACATGATCAGCCCCATCTCCATTTTCTGATGTAATTACTATAGATATGTTTATCCGGCTGACAATTAATATTTGTGTTTGGTGCCCAAGTATCTATACCAAATGCTTTCTGAAAGCCTAAAGTAAATTCTTATTTTTTCACAACTAAAGTCACACTTTATTTTTTTATTACTGGGTTATAGTGCACAAAGGATGTGGGGGAAATGTTAAAATAGTACAAATGGCAACTACAGAGAAACCATTGGGTCCTTGGATGAGGCATCATATTTTAGTCTTAATAGAAAAAATAAAAAATAAAACGAGGGATAATAAACGAAAGCAGTTTTAACACCCAGACAATGTTTTGATTTCAGTGCACACAGCAGTCAAAATTCATCAAACTGCTACTGGCTGAAGATCGTTTTTCGTCACGTCGAGACAAATGAGCTGCCCAAGGAAGCAGAGAGTGAACATGACACAACGCAGCTCAAAAGTATCTCTCCTTCTTCTTGTCAGTTTATTTATTTATTATTTCCATGATTGCAAATTTACATATTTCGGAAGGAGGATTATAGTTTGTGATGCATATAATGAGATTTCCCCTCAAAAAGCTAATGAAAAAAGACTCATCTGATGCAATTAGCCGGGCCTTATTTATTCTCCTGCTATTGTGTATTAATTCATTATCGCATAATTCAGGAATTCTTTATTTATTTGATTACACGCGCACCTTAAAGCCTTAATTACAATAGAAACCGGGGAGGTCGGGGAAGAGAGGCGAAGCACAAACTCGGCTATCAGTCGATCTAGTTATCCATTTAATCTCAAGAGTATATCCATCCAATCTCTTATCAGCAGCCTCTAATCTCAGTCTAATCAGTTTACCAATTTACTCTATGGTGACTGCCTCACTGGAAAGAAAAAGCTCAAAATCACTCATTATGAGACAAAAATAAAAGACTTGCATTCTAAAACGCCACTCAAATAACTTTGTGTAAAGAGAGCAAAAATACAAAAAGGATAATTTTGTCACATTTTCATTAGTCCTTTTCTATTTGGACCTTTGTAAGTTAAGCTATGCTACAATAAGTTTATTTTGTCAAGCAAGAAAAAATAAAAGCCCCCAAAGTTTGAAAAGGGATAGTTCTGCTTAGAAGTAGAAGACCCAGAACTTCTTATTTCCTTAGTGGCTGAACATAAAGAGCTTAAAGACAAGCAACTGAAGAATATAAGAACACACGTGTGGCTCTTGTTCAATGAGCACCGCCCAATGGCAAGGAGCAACACTGTATCCACATTAAACAAGTTCCCGGGCCAAACTTTGCAAACAAATTGAGGTTAAGGTAAATTGATCTGGCACAGCAACAAGACACAAGGTAGTTATACTGCATCAACAGGATAATGGAGGTTTGAAGCTGCAATCTGGCAAAAAGAGTTGGAGAATTGGTCTGAATCAATGGTGTTCAAAGTGCTGAGAAATACAGGCAACTACTTAACCACCAGGGAGGAGTATGATTGGATCCAAATATGTTCTGTAGCAGGACATGGATGCCAAACGTACAGTCATTGAGAACCATCATAAAAAAGAACACAAAGTATTGGAGTGATGGCATGTCCTCCAAGAGATTGCTGATCTCAACACCTTTGAGTCTGTCTGCGATTACAAGAAGAGACAGGTGACTGTGAGAAAGCCCGGTTTAAACACTGTATAGGGTGGTCAAGTATTTGGTTCACTGTATTTGGTTCATTGGTGAAAATAATTGTTTTATGCTCCAATAGTTGAAAGCATTCTTTGTTTATAGCATTTTCACCCCTGCCTAAAACATTTCCACAGTACCATACATATGTACAAGTACAACTTCAAAGGGGTTTCATATAAATGTCGACTGAGTATTGAGATCAATATTTCGAAGTGATCTATTAATATTTTCCAAACTTAGAGCTGCTAGTGATGTGAAGATGAAGCAAAGAGATCAACCCAGCTCCTGAAGTCAGCCATGTGAGCTAAATATTCTTATTAATTTATGCAGTGTGAGAGGAAAGCTTGGCCATGCAATTAGTACTACTTTCCAGCTAGGAAACCACAAGGCTAATGGTCTTAGGATCAACTCAGCAGCATTTTCTGGAATGAACAGTTCGAGCGAGTGTGGGTACCTTCATTATGCTGACTCTGCAGAGCAATATATGGAGAAAGAGAGCCAGCTTGTCACCGGTCTCTGTTGGGCGAGCATGTGATCATCTATTTTTTTGCTCCTATGAGACCAATTCCCTTTAACTTCCAAGCCTTTACACCAACACCTCAACCAAATGTTGCCATCACCAGTAGAGCAACTTAACCAAGGTCCATTTTTGCAGTTTCTATTGTTGCTGTCATCCTCACATTGGAGACTTGGAGCGGAAGACTTCTCTCTCTCTCTCTAATTAGCCAGAGGTCTGTCTCGTTGAAATAAAGGAGCAGGTAGCTCACATTAATTATTCATCTCGCAGGTAAACACTGGGGCGGCCCAGCTTGATGAGCGGACTGAAAAGATGAGCTGGAGGCATTCACTAACTAATACAGGTCTTTCTCCCTGGAGTGATGGCTAGAAAACAAATAGAGTGCATTAGATGCTAAAGAATCCTTTCCTTTTGATTTAGCTCAAATCCAAACAATGGTGTACCTAATACCAGCAAACGCATTGGCGTGTTAGTAAACCTTAGTTTTTAAACTAAAGTTAAAGGTTTTATCAACTTTCCACTGAAAATAGAGGGTTGCAGTACTTGCATATTGCTATTTCACAATCTTTGTAGAGCTTTAAATTGATAGTGTAATACAGCGGGAGTTAATGACAGAACTCATCTCTTTTATTTAAATTAAATACTCAATCTTGCACTGAGGATAAAATTTGCTGATATGTGGAATAACGTGAGGGTGACAGAATGTCATTTTCAATGAACTGGTCTTTTTAAGCCCAAACCGCAGATTCATCACTTATCACTTAACCAGATTCTAACAGAAGCCTGATCCCAGTTCTTCATTTCTTCTTCTTTCTCTATGTCTGAGAAGAACAGCCTTGCATGGCTCCAGCCAGGACTGGCGGCCTCAAGAGAAAGCTGTGATAAGAATTCATTTCTCCCAATTATTTGCTCTTGTCCACTGCTTCAGTTCATCAGTTCAGTGCAGCCAAGTCAATGAAAGGGCCTGTAATGAAGCAATCAGATGCAGCCTGGCTCCCAGGGCATCGGCATCGGCTCCTGGCTTCCAGAGAAGGCCATGCTGTCCTGCTGGGGGGAGTTGGAGCTCATAGGGTTTTTCTTTGCTATATAATGATTAGAAGATCAAGATCTTGATTTAAAAAGTACACTGGCTTCTGATCAGCAAGGCAAGCATTGCTATTCAAATATTTTAAAATGGTTTCTTTGTCCCCTTCAATTGATAAGAGAGTAGGACAGTAGAGAGACAGTGTTTCGAAGCACGTTATGTGTCCTGCTCACGGACCACCAAACAAGAGAACAGAACAAAACATTGCTATTTAAAGCAATAATTGGATTTACTTCTATTAATCGCATTTATGGATAAATATGCATCACTTATTTTTCTTACAGTTTTATTTGCCTTCAGATTTTAAAGTTCCAAAGGTAAAAGTGAGATTAAAGAGACAATTAAAGTTAATATTTACAAATTCTTCTTTGGCAATTCACTTTTTTCACATGTTTCCATTTTAAGAATGAAAGAGAGGCTCCCACGGAAAGAAACCAGGAAGTAGAGGTAAACATCAATGGCATTGAAAGCAAACCTGGAACTAAGATATTTAATTATTTATGTTAAAATTGGGCTGAAAATATATGTTGAATCTCACAGGCTGCTATATTGACGGCTACATCACCAGTATAGAAAACAATGTTAAATACATTTTTTTATTGGTTTGAAAAATGCCTACAGCATCGAGATAGTAACTTAGACAACAGTAAAACATCCTTTTCCTTGATTTTCATCGTACTATTGAAATAAGCAAATAAACACCAATATTAGACAAAATTTTGGCTAGGGATTTTTTGGAGCCAATGAATGGCTGATTATACAAAACCTGATTTGAGTAGTTATGTAAACACGTATTGTACATCTCATATCATCAAAGATAATTAGCACTCTAACATTTTTAGTCACATGGAACAAACGAAAACCACGAACTGTCAGTTTTATTTCCACCAGTTCATAATGCGGACTCACATATACCACTATGGATAATGCTTTATTGACAACTCATGTCATAGATTCACACAATCCATAAAACAAATCGAAAAAAAAAGTTGTATTCATAGGTTCTGTAAAGAAATCTCATGTGACTGCAGCTTATGCTCTGACACCATGACACCACTGCCGGTAATATATCTCTCAAACCTAGATTCACTTGCAGATTTCCACCAGTTTACTGATTTAGATGTAAACACACAAAACCAGCCATGTAAATACAGATTTCCACCAGTTTACTGATTTAGATATAAACACACAAAACCAGCCATGTAAATACAGTCACACAGTGTTGACATTTGAAGTCATCAAAACAAACACGTCCCTTCACACCTATTGGGATAGCTCCGTCTAACACACCAATGACGCTGTAACCCAGGCAATGATCACGGTGTGCAAGCTGTGCATGCTGGCTGGGGCATCATGAATAAGTGAAAGCAGCGTGCGTTACTTTGATAATGTTTGATGGTGAATCATTAGGGTGAGTTTCACTTAAAACAATGGGCACAAAAGACAGAGGGTGGAATATTGCAGATAAATGCCTAGGAAGACATTTTCACCATTTTCACAAACAAAAGCGACACTTCCTGATAAACAGATGGCAAATATCAAAAGAAAAACCGAAGTTGCTGCATTAGGTGAAGCCTTCTTTTCGTATTTAATGCGTGTTAGAACACATAAAAGAAACGTAATGTACACAGTCATGTCATCTTCCTGATGACATGGCGGGAGACTGTGCCTTGGGAATGCAACCGGTGAAGACAGTTTGGGGAGGTGATGATCCCAAACCACTTTAATGACAGGCTTTGGCTAAGGAATTTTGAAATGACCATGACAACATTTCAGATGTGCAATGAAATTGGTCCGTTGGTTAGTACAATAATGCCACTTTATTGCGCCCTGGTTCCAACAGAAAAACGCATTGCATTAGTTTTTATTTGGTAGTGACGCAGTATTGCAAGGAAATGTTATATTATTAGTAATTATTTAAACTAATGTTTATTTATTATGTGCATCTTCTGTAGTCATAAATTCTGCTTCCAGTTATCTGCTTTCTATGTGTAATAAACCTTTTGCACAGGTAAACCAGCATTTTTGTAGCAGCACAATCACCTGTAGCATTGTGTCAGAGAGCATTCAAATACAATTAGATCCAGCCAAACATTCTCTTTCTTCTTTTCACAGCTAACTCTCACCCTCTCCCTTTCTAATTTATTTGCCCTCTCCCCTTGCAACATCTTCTGGTCTGTCCCCGTCTAACATGTGGAAAGCATTACAGGGAGTCAGAGAGAGGAATGCATGTGTTGAACTCTAATCTGGACCTTAAAGAGCTGGATTCACTTTTCCTTTTGTCTCGTAATACTGTGAATGTTCTAGCGAAATTAAAACAAGACCCTTTTGATCTGTCTCAGATGATGCCCTTCATCTCAAAAGACAGGAAGTCAAGGTCGCAGCACTATCACAGATGTTCTCATAATTTGCTTTCTGTAGGTTCATGGTTCAACTGCGGGTTAGAGAGAAAGGGCAACTAGTCGTCCTAAATCAACACTACAAGCTTTTCAGCTGGTCTCTAACAAGTGTTGCGCTTCAAACGTCTCTCCACTTTTGTGAAATATATATGCAAATGACAAAGTGTGCAGCATTTATTTACTTCACAAATGTCATGGTGTATAGTTTATATTTTTACATATTTTGTTTTGGATAACTTTAAGTGTAGAAATGGAGATTTCCAACAAAAAAGGCAATATTCAGCTCAACAAAATAGAACCTGTGCTATGAATTCAATAATATTAACACTTTGCAGTTGGAAAGATAAAATACTTTCCAAAAAAAAGCATTAATGAAGCCGTTGAATTATGTTGACCTCTTAATTTCAAACGGAGAACTTGTCAAAATAATCCATAATTGACCAGACACAGTATAACAGATGTGGTATTACTCAACTATGAGCCTCAAAGGCTATATCCCTGTACATTTCGAAAAATGTTCAGGAATGAAGGAGAGTCGAATCCTGTATTTCACTATTTTTGGATCAATTATAATTTTTATGGCCTTTAATTTATAAAAAAGGATGGATTCTTTAAAGCCATAGTTCAAAACAACACATGTTGAACAATGCTGGAAGCATTACAATTGATTTCTATTGTAGATAAAAAAAAAGAAAAGAAAAAAAGAGTTGGATATTATCTTTTGTTTTCCAGTAAGATATTTTTATTATCTTTGAGATAAAATGAGATTCTATATCTATAGAAAAGATTGTTGGAAAACCTAAAAGGAGAACACAGACATGATGACATTGCTTTAAATGACTTATAAGTCTACATTGGAAAAAAATGTCTCTCATCCTTCCTTTCTTTGAGTTTGCAAGTTGAATCTATGGCTGGATTCCACCTGACACGAGCATCTCCTCAGGCGCCAGTCATTAACCTCCGGAGCAGGCTGCTGCCATGTGATGGAGCGCGCTCACCCAGCTGCAGAAGGGCCCTATTGATCCTGCAGATACTTGGTGCCTTCCTGGATGTTTGTAATCAATATGCAAATGGCCCACGGCATTGATTCAATATTAATTTTCAATTAGAGTATCCTCCGGGGGTCTGCTAGGGTCAATACACAACCGTTCAGCGTGCAGGCTTGAGCAAGTTGCGAGAATTGACATTCCTCCACCACTGAGACACCTTACTTACTGTTTATTTGCTCTGCCCCGCTGTAAGCACCAATTAGGGGTATAGGTTTCATTCTGAGAGATGGATAGAGTGCCGCCTCTCTTGTTCTACACTCAAATGCTGCTTTTTTTACTTTTGTAGTCAATACGATTGCTTTACAATCTCCACCGCTTCTGCTAAACACTAATGAGAATGAATAGAGAGAGGCTTTTATCTTGTAACACTGACATTTAACATTATATTTTGAACTCAGATATGCTTGTAAGCACAGAAACTTTGGTGGCAAAAGTTCTGTCTTAGATGTATTCGAATGTTTGTGAGCAAAGCATTCTATTCAAACTAGGAAAAGGAGAGAATTTTGACAAATTAACTACTTAAATAAACTCATAGATAAAAATAAACATTCAATTAATGTCAAATAATATGAATAAAAAAATAGATATAGTAATAATTTAAAAAGTAATACAAAATATAAATGGTTCTCTCAAGCAAACCAAAAAAAAAAAACATCTTATTTTTTTTTCCTCTAATCATGTTTTACTAATAACAAAAATATGTTGGAAGTCCTGGAGGTCAAATTCCGACAATAATTTGAGCTTTTCTCATCAAATGTTTCAAGCGCTGTCTGGACCGCATTCAATTCATAGCTTTATGAAACTGCTACATGACAACATTCTTGTTTTCTGTGAGGAATCCAAGCAATTGCAACTCAAAAGAAACCCTACCATTAACTCCATTAGGTCTCTGGAGTCATGAAAGAACAACCTTTAAGCAATCAAAATGCCCTCTAGGATATTTACACATCCGTATTCATATCCCTTTGTGTACTTTCACATGTCTTCCAAATAATTTCATCCAATATCGCAATCATCTGCCGGCAGCTTGACAAGAGTCCCCATTTCCTGTCCCCAGACAATATGCGAAACATGCTAAACCTAACACGTTTTTGCTCCTCACATAATCTTCCACGCAAAAAAAAAACAAATACATAATTAAGGATGACCTCCATAATTCATGAAACACAATGAGACATACACAACCCGTCACTGGGCTGCCTCTCACATTCACTTAAAGTGCATAAATTCATTACAAGCCCTTGGGAGGATGAACCATAATAGCGAATAAACCAAGATTGCAATCATCGCAGAGGCCTGATTTCCTTTCATTCCAAATACAGTCACCTCTCTTGTGTCTTTTTCTAGGTGAGATTTACAATGTTACACCTTATCTACAATATCTATTCCTGTGGTAATAACCTTTTCTTGGATTAAATGAAGAAGGAAAAAAAACTTTCTTTAGTTACATCAGTCAGAAAGGGTCGAGGGAGGGGAGGGAAAAATGTCCTGTTGTATCCTGATAAGTGAGGTAATGGATTCCAGGCAGGACTGGACCTGCTCTTCAATGTGAAAACAATAGTATTGATTTATAAGCGTGTTGTGTTTCCTGTACAGACCGGGTGTCTATCACAGACCCTTTGATTGAGTGCTCGGGATTGTCACTCTGTCTACATAGCTGCAGTGAAGGGAGAAAGAGAGAGAGAGAGAGAGCTTACTGGCCAAATACCTCCACAATAGACAGGTGAGCAATGATGTCACAAGAGTGGAATGTGATTCTGGTTCAGCCATGAAACCCGAGACTTGCTCGTAGAAAATAAAGTGGTAGGCTAGCATTGCGAACATGTACAAGCACTGATTTCACACTTCTGAAATGTGTTTGACGATTATATCTGAGGCTATAAACTTGCCGTTTGTCTGGAAGCGACAAGTTTGTACATTACGTAATAGTGTTTTGTACTTTATTCCATCAATTCAAATTTTGATTAGTTGGATTTATTTGAATTTTGAACAAAATCTGGAAAAGAAACCTAACTTAAAGTTGTGAATAATTTTGGAAGAACCAGCTTTATAAGCAACAACTATGGAACTATTTTGTGGCGATTTACGAATGAAACATTTGAGAAAACAAACAAAAAACTAAAAAACATGAATGACACTTTTGTGAAAACTTTGAAAGTGCGGAGGAAAAAAGAAAATTCTTCATTATTGAAGACGGCATTCATTTAGTTTCATTGTATGTTTTTGAAAAAAAGTTTTGTTGACTTTTGGTATAAAAATAATTCCATAAAGTTCAACATTGTATCAGGTAAAATTGTGGTTTTGTTTATGACTCCCCTCAGTAAATGAACTGATCAGTTTCATTTAAACTGCAGCGAATGTATAATTTTTTGCTAATGAAAAACTAAAATTACAATAACAGAAAACAATGTTCAAATTCTAATTTTAACTTGTAAAAGTGCAGTTTAAAACTATTTTTAAAAATGTGCACCTTGGTACTTACCCATCAACCAATGATTTTCCTGAGCTGAGACATAGATCTTTTAACTCTTAAAAGATCTATAGTTATGTTAAACAGCCAAAGTCCCATGTCCATAGCCTTTTCTGAAGCTGAGATATAGATCTGCTGATTTGGTTGCTAGGGTAAAACATTTAGTTGCTATGGAAGAGTCAGTGACATAACATAATGTTCCATGTGTTCCCTTATTTTCAATAATGGGCTCAGTGACATAAGTAATATAAGTAAAATTAACAAACCCTTCTGTCTATTATTTTCTAAACCCGAGGTTCTCAGTTTGGGTTGCAGTTTCCCAAAGTTTGCCTCCATGTTAAGGCAATGGAATCTTTCCAAACATTCTCATCAATTTCCCAGTATTCTGAAAAGAAGCAACTTGAGTCAGACCAATTTGGATGTCTTGGAAAAGGTGGCTATAGCTCGAATCGGTTTAGGAGGAGATACATTTAGAATTTTTATGTCCGAAGCAAATACAAATAATATGTTGGCTTGTACATTTTAAAATATATATAAATAATGAGGTCAAAATCTGAAACTTGGTTGACCTCCTGAGTTCAGGCACCTGGGACATTTTGTCGGAAGTGATGTGTGAGTCTGAAAGAGCAAGGCATCGGGCAATAGGAAAAGAGATAAACTGGACAGGACCTCTTTCAGTTCTTACCAGCAAATGCACTAGCCGCTCTAATTGGTTTAGGGCTAACATTAATTACCACATTGCTCATTAATGGATGAAGCCTTTATTGGTTGCATTGATCAGCAGGACTTGTTAGCCATCATCCTAAGCAATGGTGGATGTAACAAGCTTACATATTGGCATATCAATTAATGCAATCAATTCCTGCCGAGCAGCTGCCATTCCTCCCTCGCCAGGCCCTCGTTTGCTCCCTCTCATCCCCATCATTCCTTTGGACAGGCCAGACAACGGCCTGATGGCACGTGGGGATAAAACAAGCGATTCGTTCATTTCTGCTAAAGAGGAAATGCATGCCTACTTAGCTCAGACAGGAAGCAGTAGCAGATCTGATTGGCTGGATGCCAGGTGTAATGAAAAAAGCAAGTTGGCATTGTGACACCAGGGTTCTTCCGCAAGTCATTTAATACTTGAAACAATTTCTCTCAAATGCAAGCGTTTTTTTTCTTCTGTTGATTTGAATAAGATAATTCAAATCAACTCACAAGAATGTTTCATTCATGTTTTTGAGGCCTTCAGTTTTTTTGTATTTTTGGGAATTTAACAGTGGAAAGAGAGCACAAGGTGGAACTGGGCACAAAGATGCCATTTACATGAACCAACATCTTGCTTGGTTTTATATGGATTTCAATAAATATTGAATAAATGTTTTCAAATGCATTTGTTAGTTTTTCTTAACCTGCTATTTCCTGATTAATCACAGGTTCTTGCTAGTCCCATCTGGGGAACACATCCACAGGAAGCCTCTACCTCTTAGCCCTTCTCATTCCTGTTAACCCTAGAAAGTGAGGGCTAATATACCCCTATGAATTGGGACACCCCTGCAAAGCGATATGCCCATGCTAATTGATCTGAAGTATCAGCAAATACATTCCCTGATGTCCACGATACGATATACGTCACAATATTTTACAGCAATTTTTTTAACCAACTATTGATACCATCATGGTTTGTATGAGAGCATTTGATACCATACATCCACTAGGGGGCAGTGTTATTGCTAAGTTAATTTTTTACTCTAATTGATGAAGTGAGCAAGTTTCAGAACCTTTCTTGTTTAAAATGTGAGTAAGGGATAATTGTCTCCTAGTAAATATTACACAAAAACAAGAAGACAAGGTAAAGAAGTTTCAGAAGTGACTAGAATCACAATCAATCTGAGAAGCAAATACACTTCAGCTCCCAATCCCAGCAGAACCACAAAATTCCACATACCTTCAGGTAAGCATCAGGTGTACAAACATTGACGTTTGGGGTATAGGTCCAGACCTCACTAGTTTCTGAGGACTTACGTTTTGACTTATGTTGTCCCCTTCATTTAAAAGAGAATAGGGACACCCCTTTACCTCACATGAACATGGAAATTGGTTGAAATGGAACTCAGCCTAGAGACAGCAGCATTATTCTGTTAGCTGTTGTGCTACCCACATGCTTAAAATATCATTATCTGAGATGAAAGAAGCTCATAAGCCTTGTGTGTTTTTGTGGAGTAACCTGTACCCTTTAGTTTCTCTAAAAAAAAGGCCAGTCTGCAATAAAAACAGAAATACTTACCGCTACTTAAACTCATATTGGATGATTCCATAGACTTTCCTATTATCTCTAGAATCACTAGCGTTACCCATGCACTACATTCGATCCCTGAGATGCACCTTTCCAAAATTCCCTCTTTCTTTATCTAATTGAGATCAATGCTCCTTTATAAGAGACATTGATTAGCACTTAAAATCCTCTCTCTCTCTTTCATTGAAGGTTCTGCAGCGGATGCAGATGTTAAATATTATAGCAGCTTGTGGATCCAAACATGGTGTACTTTCAGAGGTAAATAGCAAAGATAAGGTGCATGTGAATGATGAACAAATGAAGGAGGTTTAATGGCAGGTGTGCAGCACTTCATTTGACTAATAACAACTTATTTGAATGGTGTAAATATGGAGACAAGCCTTGCGTCACCTGCAAATTACCTTTTTTTCAGTTTAGAGGCCTTGCTGGCACTTCAAAGGCAGTTTGTTGGGTGGTGCAGGAAACTGCTTGAATGAAAATATATTCATTTATGTAATATACACACTTATTAATCATGACTTCCCCACCTCACGTTACCCAGAAGGCCTCCATTACCTGTCTCCATTCACAGTGACAATCACCCCTGCTAATCTGATGAGCATGATTCAGATTCAAGAAAAACCAAACTTACTCTTTGAAAACCAAATAAAAACTAGTTTCTGTGTTTTCATACTAGATAGCTGGGTTGGAGTGTAAGTTGACTTTGCAATTTAAGTTGATCATCATTTTGTTCCATTTCTGAAGAATATTCCTGTTTGTAACATGTGTGTATGTCAATGTTTATTTGAAGAGTTTCTTTGTTTTCCAAAACGTTTAACTCCATTTTGATGAAATTGAATAAACATTTGTTTTCTTTAGCACTTAAGTGGTTTGAGGAAAATCAAAATTTTCTTTTCCAAACTCTCATAAAGCACTTCAAAGTTAAATTAAATCCAGATTTTAATATTTATGGATTTATTTTTTAAAAAGTAATCCCCCACCCTCCCAAAAAAAAAAAAAAAAAAAAATTATAAAAATGTATATACAATTCCAGAATAGATTGGTAGAACACATATTGGACTTATCTACTGCCTGGTCAAGTGAGCCACGAAACCACAGTTTCATCTTTCACCTGCCGGTGACTTTGGGACATCTCCACTGGACTTTATTGACTGTGAAAATGGTCTGATTCTGTTCACCATTACACAACAAGTATTGTGTTTTTTTTTTAGAAAATTGATTATGGCCTTTGCGAACTATGAACACTATATACTTCATATTTCGCACTTATTTTAATTAACTTTTTATTTTATTTTCACAAAGCATGCATACATATTGTACTGTTCAATAAAAGGCTCTATAGAAAACATAAATATTTTTTATGTATTTTGTACATTTCCAACAATGCAAAGTGAGCAAACAACAAAAATAAATAAATAAATAAAATCAATATTGATTTGGATGAACTGAAACAGAAACAGCTGCGTTGGAGGACTAAACTGTGTGAGGGACAACCAAACTGCTACCAAGCTGAGGTTGAGAAAATAATTTCTTGTCAAAGCAAGACTGAGCACAGTGATAGGACACAAGGTAGTTATACTGCATCAACAAGTTTTCAACAAAAATGAGATTTCAAGGTATTTTTTAGAAGCACAAATAAATACTTCACTAATTGATGCACTTTCCACTTTTGCCTTCAACATGTGCACATAATACATTTACATTTTATCTATTATGACATTAATCCCATGTTCTTTAATCTAATCTTCATAAAACTATAGCAACTCTAATGAAAAGCACATTTGAAACTTAAATGAGGGCAAGTTCAAAAGGTACTTCCACTCACATTCATTTGAGTCTCCTTCAGGTATTCTGACATTAGATAAGGTCACTGCCAAACCAGAGGTGCCTCATATGCACACATTAGCACAAGTAGCGACTCCAAGAGGAAGCTCAAGGTCAGAAGAACGCTTGATGCAAAGGGAAACGCAGGATTCGGGCTAGTTTGCTTATGAAAGCATTTGCACACAGGCACATTGGCGGGCACCCAGTCACTCACACACGAGCCGTGTCCTTCAGGCGGATCCCCAGACTCTGTCCCTTGGGCGACACGTAAGTGGGCTGAGCAATTAACAATTTCATGCTGATTGCCTGAAGCATGCTTTTCTATACCATTCAGATAATAGCATGAAGGGCGCCATACTCTCCCCCCACCGCACACAGACCCCCCTCCCAATCCAAATCCCTATCCATAATTCCCTACAGCCACCAATGTGGTGATGCTTTCCCTTTTCGTAGCACGCTGCCTGCTGCCTTCATTACAGGCACTCTGCACTCACGCAGCACATTTATGAAAAATATAGAAATGACTCCCTGAAGAGTAAACAGGTATGATTATTAAAGGATGTGAAAAAACAGGGAAAAAGATGAGATTCTCAGTCTCCCACTGGCTTCGGGTGATTTGAAAGTCTAATTTGGTTGCAACAAAATAGTCGTACGGGTTGTGCTAAACAAATCACTTTGGTTCCCTCGATGCACAATGCACTGAGCATGCTCTGTGCAGAGGTCCGGTGACAGGCCTATTACATACTATCAGTGGATGCCAAATGTATAACTAACTAATCAATTGAAATTTGTGCTGATTTCACCATTCTTTTGTAAGCAAAACAAGCTTGCAAAATCAAAAGTCATTTTTTTTAACCAATGAATGCATTAATACAGATTTTTGGGCAAATGTGACGAAGTTATATTTTCCAACTAATGCATTTGATTCATAATTTTGTCAATATTGATGTTGGGAACAAGATAACTTCTCACCTGTGGACTTTTGATGATGAGAACTAAATAAATGCAAAGACACATCTTGCATATTCCACTGAAAAGTGCAAGGTTCTGTGGTTTCTAAATGTGCTGAACAAGCAGAGGCGCTTCTGAATTGAGTTGTTAAAACAAGCATCAATACAGAGGTGATTTTCAGAGAGTCACCCTTAATGTCAGAGTGATGGGTGTAAATGAGGACGTGGCGAAAAATAAACACTACATACCAGCCCACACACAGCGGGCACCACTAATGAACACACAAACCATTTCCCAGACAGTCCACTTGCCCCAAACACTCATTTCAGTCTGAAATGCCTAATGATATTTCTCTGTTAATGACTGCCGGGTTTTAAAGCGGCAGCTGCTCGGTGCACTCTGCCAATTGGAGGATTTATTTATCGATTGTTTAATATTATGACCAGAAAAGGGAAATGAATGAACTTGAGACACGGGTGAAAATCAAAACAGTGTGAGCGAACATTAAACAAGTAAAAAGAGCGATTGATTTCTCCGTATTTTCCACTGAAAGCATATATTTACTTCGTGGTATGGCATGTCAACTTGCCCTAGGTTGTTTCTTTTCTTTTGCTGATTAGATTTGCCACGCACAGGTTATAAGGGAATTGATTAAAATATAATAATAAATGCTTGATTGCATTTCTCTGATAGAGTGCAAGTCCCTGATCCTCTTCAGTATTCAAATGACTGAAATAGAAATGCTCCCGGGAGTGATGAGGAAATTGGGTGAGGATCTGAGAAACAGAGTGGACAGAGTGCAAATAAAATGTACAGAAGAAAATATTCACATTCGTTTGTTGCTTGTGTACAATTTAAAGAAGAAAGTGTGCATTAAAATAGATCATTTTGTTTTTTTTATTTTATTTTAGGTAGGTACCTGAATCTATTTTCATGCTCTGATTGATTGATTACAGTTATTCACAATAAAAAGGTGTAAAAATCAAATAGAATCCAGACCTAACTGATGATTTTCAACAACACACTTTAATACCCTCACCAACAAACTTTCAGCGTAAATAAACTGCAAGATCATTTGAACTGCACTGCATTTATCAACAACAACAATTTTGGCACACTGTCATTATTAAAGGTTTTGACAATGTTGAGTTATGGTATAATTCTACAGATATATGGAATTTTAGCTCTCTTTCATTTGTAAAATCTTGTCCTTCAAATTGTTGTTTTCATTTCAGGTTTAACTGAACATATCGGACGTGTTTCTATGTTGAGATGCAACTTTCTGTTTCTAAACTGCTTCCATGTGGGATTGTTTATAATACTATGCACATATATGTAATTTGTTGACAACAAAAAGCTATACTTTTATACAGTAGCAATACCCTTTTTTGGAATAAGCTCTACGTTCAAAACTCCATTATCTTTTTTAACATTATTTTGAGAGTTAAACCTAAACTCTCTTTGGTGAAAAGAGAGAAACATTTTTATTTATGTATTTATTCATTATTTTTATGGATGGGACAGCAGAGAGACGGAAAGAAAGAGCAGTTGGTCAGGAAGGCAATGTGAGAGAGATGGTGGGTTAAGCTCTCCACCTACTTGAGCCCCGTACCCGATCTGGAAAAGTTCTTTAAACTAAGCTCAGGTGTGCAGTTGAAACACACTCCTGAGGATTAAATGAATGACTTCAGAAAAACAACAACCGGGAATGCCTAACTCTACCATTTTAATACCAGAATGGCGTCCAGCAGTCAAATTTCTGACTTGAACCCTCATTCGTAGTCTGGATGTTCCTATGCGTCCTCAGGTGATCATAGCTACGAATGGAGGGAATCACAAAAGGATCCTGCATTGATGCATGCGTGCCTCCCTCCCTCCCGCCTTGTTTCTTACTGCCCCCCTCTATTCCACCTCACCACACCATCTAAATTGCAGTCACAACCCCCAGCTCGTAGGGGATGATAATTGCAGCCGGCCAATAAATTACTACTGCCTCCACATCAATTATAAGCATCACGTCTGGCAATGAGGAAAATGAGATCTTGTGACAAATTTCATGAGGCTTGGCTGCCCAGAAGCCTTTCTTAACATGCTACAGATAGCAATCCCTTATCTAGCCTCTGTAATGGGGAGCTACGGATTGAGAGATGGAACAGCAGCCATTTAATTAAAAAGCTGGGTGGTGGTGAGTTGGGGAGGGAAGGGGTGCTGTATAAGTCATTGTAGGGGTCTATGAAGAAGACAATGGCTTTGTCTCCTATACATATTTTGCTGCGGGTTGCCACTCATCGGGGACCACACTTTTGCCAGTGCTCATCTGCTAATCATTCATATGTTTTTTTTTTCCTTTTCAGTCCATTCCATTTGCCCCCTCCACTCGCTTTACCTCTTTTTTATTCTGTTATTTCCCAAGGGATCCCCAAGGTACTTGGTGCAACTCATTTTAGTTTTTTTTTTGGCTTTTTTAGTACATGTGACTATGGAAAGCGAGCAAGACAGACAGTGGGATTGAATGAAATGGCCTCGCCACCTAATTGTGTTCCCACCTGGGAATGCATGGGTGTGGGCAATGGCTTCGGCAGGAGGGATAGTGGAAGATTCCTGATGAGGATTTATAGAGGAAGGGAAGACAGCAAAATAAAACACCAAAAGAAAAAAGTGCATTGCCTGCCGCAATATTCATTGATGTTGCAATCGGGTGCGCTGATAGAGCGTTGCAAAAACGACCGCTGCGTTCAAATTATAGCTGCACTCTACTAATATTTAACATCATTAGAAAATCATTAGAAAACCATCATAAAACCTGGGATTATGACTAGAGCATTAAACACAATGATTATTCAGGGTGTTCCTTTTCCTCGCTTTTCCCTCGGAAATGAGATTTCGCTCTCCATGCCTGTGCAGGAGCAAGTAAGGGTATTTCTCATAATTACAACAACATTTGAAAAACATTGACCTGCATAAATTACTATAGCATTATTTGATTGTTTTTCTTTCCCCAAAGCAATCTTTTTTAAAGAGGCTTTTCAGACAATGACAACTGCGAGCTGCAATAATGTCATTTTGCCAGGAGAGTAAAAGGCCTAATTCAGATATTTCCTACTGCCTCCACTACTGAAAATTTTCATGTTATTTCTCTTGGTACAAAATGGCCATGTAGCAACTATTCCAATGTTCAGCGGAATTACCTTTCAACCGTCACGTTATTGTGCCATATTTCAATGTAGCGCTACAACAACAAATCATAAAAAAATCGATTATTCTTCCAAATGGAATAAATTGATGGCAAATCTTATTTGAGAGTCGTTGGCAGGTGCAAAATGTGAATATTTAATCAAAGATGCATCTTTAGACCATTCACATGTGCACACACCCATATGTTCCCATACAGCATGGAATGCCCATCTTAGGGCACCATGGGCACTAATGGAAAGACAGGTGACCAGAGCATACTACTAAACTTTAGAAGGTAATGTAATGTTGAGGTAATTTGAAAGATGAAAGATAAATAGTTATTATTTTTGATCTGATACTAGTCTAGAAACAGCTGCAAATTGATGCCATTTTTTGCTGATATATACCCAAAAGCTTGATAAATGTCATGGATGAAATTCTGTTGCTATGTTAAAAAAAATGATTCTGCATTGCTGGCGTTTATAGCCTTTACAATACAGAAATATATTTAAAAAAATAATAAAAAGCAACAAACCTAATGTTACATTTATATTGAATAATAATAATAAAAACATGAAGTTCAATGGATGTTTTCAAAAGTAACAAATAAAATGACCTCTTTAAAGATACTGTAGAAAAGACTTGATAATAAAAAGCATAGAGTTTGTTGATAACTGGAGCAGTTTCTTTATAAATATCCAAGAGAAGGTTCACCTGGAGACTCTGCTGAGTTCAGTGGCACAGATGCATGAGTTCCAGCAATCACAGCAAACCTAATTAGGGTTATACTGCTGAAAAAGATACTTCTGACATGTTTGGTAAACAAAATTCAAAGAACATTGAAAATTTCTGACTTATAAGGGCTTGTCTGTAGATTAGCAGTTAGCAAAGCCCTCTTGCTTCCACTCGAAGCAGCAAAGCTCACTATTCAGTTCAATACATTTCTGTAATGCACATGTTTTTGTTGTCAACTATATTTATAAACCTGGTCTATGACTGATGAGGGCGTCCTTAGGTTTACGTTTTGGTTGGTGTTCAAAAGTCAGCAAGTATCCTAATTTGGATGAGTTATGATGTTGGTGGTACATTCGCATTGGTGTGAAATCTGATAAAACTTTTGGAAAGATCTTGTTGTGTATTTTTAATCCTACGGCTTGCTTCATTATATTTCGTTAGTCAACATATTGTTACTAATCCAACTATATTTTTCTATTCTGTTAAACCGTTTTGCCCAGGCAATCTCTATTTCTCAGTGTTGACACCCATTTTTTTTTTTAAATTTATGATGATTGCTTCAAGGTTTTAAAAATGTAATATTGACAGGCGGCAACATAAATACGTACTCAATTTATACTAATCACCCAATTTTGAAGGATATGTGTTGTATGGAAAAGCAGCCAGATGCCCTTTTGCATAGTGTAAATATAGTTTTCCAAACATTTGAGGAAAATGGTCAGGATTTTCACTTAACAGGAGATCAGGAGGAATTATGGGTTGTGGTTATCGATTCGAAAGAAAATAAAAACCTGTAAAGCATGTTCCCAACAAAGGAGATAAAAGTATCCGGGCTCAGTGGGTTCACAAGCCCTGGCTCCCTCTCTGCTTCTCAGTCAGGCGTGCCACTTTCAAGAGCTCCGTTCACAGAGCTCCCTGCTGAGGAGCGGCCTGATGAAGCTCTTGCCTTCCTTGTAATGTTGGGGAAAGGTACTGACCTCTTGACCCTGTCCTAAAAAGCCCTCCTGGCCAGACTGGTGGGGGTCTCACAGCGGTTGTTGGGGAGCATATCCATGTCTTTGCAGATTTAATCTGCAGACAGACAATGGGCGCACAGCAGTTGCATGGTTTAACACCCCACGCCAGTCTAGAGGAAGAGGCGAGGAGGGACAATCTAATCAAAAATGAATACTTAGGTCCCTCAAGCCCTAACTCAGCATCAAAAGCGTATGCTTACTAAAATACAACATATCACTTGAAATTAAAGTGAAGTTTCAGGAAAGAAGCTCTCGTCATGAAGGATAAAACACAGGAGGTTAAAATAAGAGCAGTCCTTGTCAAGGCTTTGAGAGTAATTCAACTGACACTGATGAGAATCAATGCTCCTTTGAATGCATTACTTGGCAGAAACAGGCCTTTTGTCCCTTAAACCCAGCCAGCGAAAAATGATGCCCTTCGAACAATGGGGGGAGAAGTGAAAATATAGAGAGTGAAAGACAGGGTGAGGGTGAGAGAGAGAGAGAGAGAGAGAGAGAGAGAGAGAGAGAGAGCCTCACTCATTTCCCTTTGACTGAGCCAAATGGATTCCGAGCACTTATGCATTAATCAATCAATATCTCTCACTGTACATCAACGGCCCAACCAAGTTATGAATGACCTTTCAGACTAAAAAAGGACACTTTAATGTGCACAAGACTACATGTAGCTGAGTAACTTTGCCCTATTTTTTATTACGCATGATTACACCTGCACAAGGCAGAGGGCCATTAATAGCGCACTAAATATGACAAGGTTAGTCATTATTCAATTAGCACAAAGAGGAGGGCAAGGGGCGCATAGGCGAGAGAGATGGGGGGATGTCCTTCTTTGGACATCCATCTGTCATTCAGTGAGATAGCACAGAAAGATCCGACTAACCCAGAAATATTGACTCTTAGCCGTTTTCCTCACTATTTCAATTTCTGCTTACTCTGCGTTAAAAATGCAGCAGTGTTCTGAGTCACAGTACATTTACATGTAGCATCTGTGAGAGGATCTCATGTGCTTTGAGAGCACTTCTTTGGTAGCAATATTCAAAAGCTAATTTAAAGATGGCTCCTATCTTCAGATAAAAGATGACTGGAGCGGCTGTCGTACTTGAGAGGACTCGCTCGCAGAACAGAGTCTGTTTATGATCAAGTACAATGTCACACTATCATTCGACTGATCACTCAGATACAGTTAGGACTAGAAATGACTTGGAGCTCAGCCACGAGGATAAACAAGACATCCTCTGCCTTCTGAGGGCTTCAGCCGACAGATGACTTTACTTGAAAGTGGTTAAGTTGAACTTTTTCATCTTAAAGAATAATAAAATCACCAGCAAAGTGCTGTTAATTATCTGCTCATCAGTTATTACAAGTCATAGTCCCTCCTTCTCATACTCTCTCAAAGGATTTAAGACTTTGAAATCTCTTACAGCTGGGAACTGCCTCGGTATCGATGGCAAGAACAGCACTTAACTCTTGGAGCAATCAAAACTCAAATAATTTCTCATTAAAAGCTGAATGTCGGGAATCAGATAACATTTTGTGGGAGACTTGCTTCGCCTGAGAGATGGATTTTTTTGCGGGAAAGAAAGAAAAGGTGGGAAAGGTTGAACCAACAATAGATTTTCCTTTTAATGGCATTGATAAAAAAGGGTGCCTATTAAGGTTTGGACTTCTGGTTCTTGGCAAAGACCTTTTTGGCTCTTTTGGGGTGTGGATGTAAAGCATGGAGACAGAGTGGAACGGACAGGAGCTGACTGCCCAGCTAAGCCGAGAAAGGAACAATCCAGGACAGGAGCAAAAATTAATGCTATTGTGAGGTCTTGCACAATAGCGCTTGCAAAATGACTGCGGAAGACCCTTAAACAATAAAGAAATGGCTCCTTTCCCAATTAGATATTCTCACCCATTTTACATTACAAAAAGGGATCTATTTTTCACCTAATTCCTCCCAGCCATTGACATAGGCACCTCGGATTCTAAACCAGAAGCAGATTAGCACCAGTAGGTGATTGACAGTGACCTGCTTGCTTGTTTGGGACACCTTCACCATGTCTCCGTCTCAACCCCTATTTGACTGCCTCTACCCGCTTTACAGCTGTTTGTGAAATTTGCAAATAAACACAAAATACAAATTTTATTTGTACATAGATGTCTCCTCACTTCAAGTGCAGCTCGAAACATTGTTCTATATATTTCTACAACATAACAAAAGAAAGTAGGTTTGGTTTGGGACTTTCTGTGAGGTAGGTGAATGTGTATGTAGTATTCTTTCTTTAATAGGCATAGTTTGGCGTGTCATTTCTATGGCTGGTCCACAGCACTGCCTCATTAAGGACACAATGTGGAGTGATTCTGGTAAGTTCATGCTAATTTCCATCCCTGTCTGCTCAAATGGCCTTCTGAGACACTATTAGCGCCTGTTTGAATATTCAGAAACTAGGGTTGTACAAAATAACTCTCTTTATTCTGAATAAACCACATTCTATTCTGCACAGGCATCACTCATCTCCATTTTGGTTTGTTTCACTTTTTTTGTAAATGACAAAGTAAGTGTTATCAAACAATTACTTCAATTAGAAGGTACCTACTCAACCTACTGGCAACTCAAGTAGGTGCAGTAAGGTTAACTTGCTAGTATTAACTATACATTACAAAAAAGGCACAAAGAGCCATGGCTTTAGAGTTCATTTCAGAACAAGTGATAAAAATGTTTAACTTTACAGTTCCCAACACTACTACATGTTCCTAAACCACAGATTTGAAGGATGAAGGTACTTCCTCAAACATCTGTCACGTTTTCCTGCTCTTCATGGCTAGAATGAAGCATGAAACTCAGGTTTCTTGAGAAGTTTGTTCCCTCTAACTTTAGCACTCAGCGATTGGATGTTTACATGAGGAAGCCTTTTATTGATTGGGTGTTTGCTTGCAGAGAGGCATTTTCTCTGACGTGTGTGTGCTCTTGACCATGAACAAACAGTTTCCTTGGATTATTGAACTCTTTATACCATTTTTACATAAATATTGGTAACATGGTCACAGAAGAGGATTTTTCCATACGAGATGAAAAATGGACGTATAATAGAGATCTGGGGGAATAGAAGTAAAATGTGGAAAAATAAATTAATCAGGGTAGTCTGACACAACTAGCGAGAAGATCAAAAAAAGATTATTGAACTCAATCAATTGTAAACTGAGCTGTATCCATTTTCAATTAATCTAACCAAAACAAACTGAATCAACTGTAAACTGGAGTGAATCACTTTTCAACTAAACTAACCAAAACAAAACGAATCAACTGTAAATTGAAGTGAATCAATTTTCAACTAAACTAACCAAAACAAAATGAATCAACTGTAAACTGGAGTGAATAAATTTTCCACTAAACTAACCAAAACAAACTGAATCAACTGTAAACTCAACTGAATCCATTTTTAACTAAACTAAACAAACAGAAGTAACTCTAAAGTGAACAGAATCTATTCGCAACTAAACTGAATCAACTGTAAACTGAACTGAATTTCATTTCAACCAAACTGAATCGACTGTAGACTGAACTGAATCCATTTTCAACCAAACTGAATTGACGGTAAACTGAACAAAAATCTATTTTCAACCAAACTAACATTAACTGGACCAAAGTAAAAAGAACATTTAGAAGAAACTTGGAAAATGCTTTGATTTTGATTCGAAATGAAGATCTTGTTTGGGCAAAGCATGTGGAGCAGGAGGAACAACCACCTCCTCATATACAAGCAGTGTCCTTCCATAAGCTTGCCTGTATCCTACTGTATCTTTTCGAAGTGGTGGATAATGTTCACATCTATGATATAACTGCATGATGAGAACCTATTGCACCCACTGATCGTTCAGAATGTCAAAGATGTGCCTTCTAGAAAAATAAACGGAGAGGGGAAGAGATCATTTTTGAAATGCACACCACTTTATGGGATAGAAAAGAAGAAAATAATAAGTGTATTAAACGGCAATCTGTCTGAGGCATCTGTGATTAGAAAAAAACATCTTGAACTCTTGCAAACAGGTGTGTAGACTCAAGGTCCGTGGATAATGTCAGTTGACAAAAGACTCACTTTTTATACTTTATGTCTCTCTGCCACAGAGCCTCAAGACTAAAGCGAGACCGGATTTGCGTGTCGTTCCCTCTTGAGTGTACAGCACAGCTGAATTGACTCGATTCGCAGAGAACTCCTGTGTGGTGACTGAGCAGTTAGCATGAAAATTGACCTTTGCTTGCTTTCTGAACTGTGGATTATTCATCTTTAATGCTTTCAATTGGTCAGGGTGCTTGAGCTGGAACTTTCCGACATATTTGCTTTCTCGCTTCCACCCTCTTTGTCTTTAAAACTAATTTATAAGAGAAAAAAATGCACTCAAGGACCTTAGTGAACGGCTGTGCCAAGAATCCCAGCACAATAAAACAGGGCAAAAGAAGCTTGTAAACTACAGCAAGCATTTGAGATCAACAGACAATGATTACAAATGCACTAAGCGTTTAACAAGCAATGTGTAAAGCAAAGAAAGAAGGAAAATCTGGCACTGAGGTGCTATTGTTCTACTATCGTTTATAAAAGGCCGGTTAAATATGGCTTAAATAAAGGTGTGATCACTGCCAAATGGCTATAAATTGTCACCAAGGCTTGCAAAAGTGCTTTAATTTCTTCTCATGGGAGCTCAGCCTATGATGCACTATGGCAGCTATTATGACTTTCAACGTACTTCATCAAGACAAGAATAAATACACAGCGTTCACTTTGCACTGAATGTCTTTGTCTAAAGATCATCAATCACTGCTTTCTGGTGCATCTGAATGAGCTGCGGAGAAAATGCGCCTGCAAGGAGCTAATAAACCAGAAATGACAGAGACCGCATCCAAGCGGACAAAGAGATAGTGTGAAAACTTGAGACACCATAAATCCAGTCCAGTCAAACTTCAGGAATGTCCCAGTTTGTCAAAAACAAATAGCAGCTTGTCTCAGACCATCGCTGGGCAATGGAGCCCTCACATCTGGTCAAACAGACCTTGCCCTTTGTCAGGAATCTAGGCGAGTCGATTTGGACCAAAGAACAAATGTAGGGGGTGTATTTCTCCAAAGGGATTCTTTAGAAATAACCAGAAATCTGATAAAATATCACATTAGGAAATAGATGATTGTGGCCTAAGGCATGATATTATTATTCTGCTGCAGAATGATAGCAGCCTATAGGCTCTGTGCTTGACCAAGGAACCTTGTGCAAGTTCAAACCTTGAACCTGATACAATTCAGATCAAGGAAATTAGTTATCAGCTCAGAGCTGAAGCCGTACGACCCAGATACGCCTGATCTCGCCAGAAGTGGTTGAGTTGCAGCATAAAAAAAACTCCAATCTCCAACTTCATTTACAGACATTCAGCTCCGTTCATGCTCTTCAGTGCATGTTTGATATTTCAACTCCTCAGTCCAGAGCACCTGCTGTCATTTTTCTGACCCCTGTTCCTATGTTTCCATGCACACTTGAGTTGCATGGCCTTTCCCCACAATGGAGGTGTGCTATTTTGGCTGCAAGTCTTCCACTTCTGCCCAGACTTCTCCAGACACTGGATGGGTGTATCTGGGTCTGGATTGTATCTGCTGCACAAGGTTCCTTGGTCAACCACAGAGTCTATGATCCTCAATGTTGCCTGTTTCTTTGTGTTTTTTTTTTTAAGAGCTTGTCTGCTTTTAAATAGTTTTTTTTTTTCCCTGTGAGATACCTTGGGGATACAGAGCAACTACCTTGTGTCTTGTTGCTACAAACCTCACCTTTGTAGCAGAGTTTGGTTGTTCCTTAATTAGTTTTAAGCCTTGGTATAATTGGTCTTTTATACACTTGACCAAATATTGTTTTGGTTTCGATTTTGTTTTTGATTTTTATTTAGTTTGCAAAGATAGATAGATAGCTAGATTGCTAGACAGACAGACAGACAGACAGACAGACAGATAGATATAGACAAACACTGTGCCATCTTTGAACAGGAATCGCGCCTGCTCCCTCTCTCATAGACCCCTGTCAGAATCCACTAATGTCACATTGATCAGCCACCTTGCCTTCTCTAACATCTCTCAGTCCGTCACCGCTGTTGCTCACTCCTTCTCTCCTCTGGGCTGCGTGTGAATAATCAAGCTAGTGCTGAATCAATGGCTGCCGTGCGCTCTGCAGGTAAAGGTTAGCAGGGTGGAATATTGAATTATTCCTGCTTCTCTCATCAGTGCCATCTGCTTGGCTGCCTCTAATTGACAGGTCAGAGGGACAAGATGGCTCTCTTCAGTATTTATGTGTGTGAAAGCCAGATCCTTTGCTTTTTAGCCACAAACAATAGACTGCGTGAAACGTGGATCTTCTGATCTGAGAAGGACTGTTTGATGTACTGGATGCCCTGTGAAGCAGTAGAGAAGGCATTCAGCCATCAAAGCTGCTATGGCAAAGTTGCTGAAGTCTATGGAATATGATTTTTATCATCTCTAGAGGGAACATGTCTGCTTTTTAAAAATTGACCAAAACAAAACTTTTAGCTTAGCTCTAATCAACTATAAAAAAAAAACACTTTGTTGTGCCTGTGGCCTGAGCAAACTGTTGAAACTCAAACAGAGGGGTGAGTCTGACTGAAGTAGAAGGATGGCATCAAATCTGAAAGAAGCTTGATTCAGTCAGTTTTATACCATTCACCCAACCATTCCATTACAAAACTGAAAAGAATCTAAAAAATGGGATAATTACACATACAATTGTATGCTTAGGCAAATCTGTTGATTCTATCTATTATCTAGTTCATAAAAAACAAGATGAATGTGACAAAAAAAATTGTTTATAAAAATTAAAAAGAGCAAACAAAAGAGCATAAAAAGAGTACCACAGCGCACCAATGACAGGCTGTTTTGGTGTCGAAGGACCAAATCATGAGGGTCAACGGAGAAAGTACACCATACTAGTTGCAGGTTGAGAAGCCTGATTCCAGTAGATCTCATAGGACATTCTCACGACCTTCTCCCATTCACTTAATATCTTTTATCTATCATTTAAAACAAACAAAGACCTGAAATATTAACTTTTTTCTGAATAGCTTGTTGGTTTGGGGTTTTATATTATGGGTTCTGGTGCAAAAGATTTTGGATATGCTATTTTTCACTTAATTATCTGTAGGAATATCCAAATATATACCAAAAAGAAATCTGCATGTGCAGAAATGTGGTGTCAAATGAGCAAATCGTGAGTTCAATAGAGAAAGTACATAACTTAGTTGTATGTTGGGAAACCTGGTTCCAGTAGGTCTCGTAGGTCATTCTCCTGCCCTTCTCCCATTAACTTAATCCTATCTATAATTTGAAACAAAGACCTAAAATATGAACCTTTTGTTTGATAGTAAACTCATAGTCACAATCACATGCTGAGTCTGAATGGCTTGTTGGTTGGGGGTTTCAGATCATGGTTTCTGGCACAATAGACTTATGGATATGCTGTTTTCGACTTAATTATCCTTAGGACTATCCATATATGTAGAGAGAGAGAGAGAGAGAGATGTGCATACACATATTTGCAGCATGATATATATCTGATCATGAGTACGGTTGCACGATTAAGCAAGGTTTTTGTGTGTACGCAGTGTTTATACATGAGGGCCCTGATCCATCATTACCTGGGCATAAACGAGGCTAAAGAGACATATTACATGCTTTACTCTTGGTCCTCTCAAATCATTTTAAACTGCTGTTTCCCATCCAGCTGCAGATTTCTGCTTAGCTTCAGTCAGCCTGGACAGATGACTGACAGTTCCTGTCCTCTGCGGTCTCAGTGCCCTGACAGACACAGGACGGGCTCGAGCCTTCAAACTGCCACCCGAAACCTTCACGTCCTGCTCAATCTCCCCACCGCAGCCTCCAAGCCCCAGAATAGAACTCATTAGCACGTTTGGTAAGTACAAATGAGATGACTGCCTCCTGATGGACTGTCTATCTTTTGGATCAGCTTTCAGGGAGAGTGTCTCATAATGACGAGTGAAAGGAATGAAAGAAGGAGAGAGAGAAACTAATATTATAATGCTCTCTGCTCTCACTCGGGGCAGCGTACCTTGCAATAGCTTGAACTGTAGGGGTTTGTAGTGGACTTGATGGCAGAGAAGGCTTCTCTCACCCACTTGCAGGATACCACTGTGGGCGCACTATACACCTACAAGTGTGTTAATTGAGCGTCGGTGAGTAAGTGAGGCAGTATACTACACAAAACGACACAATTCACACCCTGTTATCAACTCTGGATTGAAATGGAACTTAAATGCACATGTACCAAGGCCCTCTAGTTGACCCGAGTCATTCTCATCTCACTGTGGTCAGGGGGATCCAGTCATGGCCAGAAAAATGGAAGTCACTACTCAATCTGTTTTTGATTTAAAGAGCATCCCAGAATTGTAATGTCCTTCTCTTGTTCAGTTTTCAGTAGCGGGATGAGCCAAGGAAGGAATTTATTCTACAGCTGTCTATAAACCAACCAGCAAAGAAAAGACTTCCTTGTGTGAGCCTGGCGTGGACATATGAGCCCTGCCCAATGCTACGTTTGAGTGGAAAATCCATAAAGCCATCACTTAGGCCCTTTAATAAAAGGGCCAGTTTGATTTTAATATTCTTCAAAATGAAAGGTAATGCTTTTATGAAATTCGTGGCACGCTCTGCGGAATAAAAACAATTTCCTCTGCTCGGTTGTGCCCTTCAGCGGCAGATTAAGGGAGAGACGTTAGTGAGCATGCATGCTCCTTCAGGTCCTTGTTGGGTCTGTTGCAAATCGGATCGCTTCCCTTCACCTCCAGCAGCATCTGTGCAATACCAGACTTTATTAAAAGAAGCCTCGATGATGTTTCTTGCACGCATTGGCAGGTCTAAACTCAGCTGTATCATGGCATGGGTGGAGAGTGGTGCTGGGGACATGGTTGGCGGCTATAATATCCTATTTCTAGGAAGGTTTCTGGATTTTAACAAGCATGAAAAAAAAATGACATTCCAGGTCCGGCTGCTGTCTGCAGGGCTGTGTGTGTACGGACATGAGCCTCAGCTTGAATGGCCCGTACCCAGGCATCAGAGGATCCCTACCACTGTGGAATGCTCATGCATTTGTTCCAGTCAATAAGAAACAGACATGACCACATTCACATCCAGGCCAGTAAAAACAGTTAAAAGCTTTTAACGGCTCTCCCTTCACACACATCCATATGCATTTATATTTATTAAACATAAATAATTATAAACATTGTTAAAGCTGATATGATTCATGGGGCACAAAGAAAATTGTAGGGAGAGCCTGGGCCTTTGTTTTGGGTGTCCACCAATTTAATGCAGTCAAAAATCTTGGTCATATTATAATATTTTAATATTATAATTTAAAAAAATTGTCAGTAAAAAGCATTTTAATTAATATATAAAAAGGCAAATTTCAGCAGTCAAAATTACAGAGTAGAATTTTATGTTAATTTTCGAAGTGGAAAAAGACTGAAAGATCAAAAGTATCCGGATGCAATAGAGTAACATCCTAAAGTGCTCAATGAGTTTTTGGGGGCTAAATAAGATTGTATTTGGAATAAAATACATGTGTGGTCACAAAAAAAAAACAAAACTGCAGAAACGATCAAACCAAAACTAGTTTCGAGAGGAGCTTGATGTATAGTTGAAAAGCTCATTGACTCTCTGTAAATCATTGATGTTCAAAATAGCAAATCCTGCCACCTCCATTGAACAGCTCATCAGAGTACGCTCACAATGCTCACCAAACATAATTGCAAACAAAGGCCAATGCATCCAATAGGGCCATTTCAATGAATTCAAAATTAAACATATATAATAATGGCCACATTATAGTTATTATTTAAAAATCTACATTGTACAAATTCAAGTCAAGCATGAGGCAGAGACATGAATGTACACAACCAATATGAACAGAAATCCACCTGTTTGCCGCTAACATACAGTAGATACAGGAAAACACTTGACTCCATATTCCCCTAAGAATCATAGCACAGTGTAAAAATGACCATCTGAAAGCATCACTCATTTTTATTATATTTCAAAACAAGCTATAGATCAAGACCTCTGCCAAATTAATGCATGACTTTTAAAATTGATGCTTGACCAGGAAGACAGATACGTAATAGATTAGAATAAAAAAAGAAAAAAGTAACCTATACTTCCTAAATTAAAATAAAACTATAAAATAAAATAAAAAACTAAATAAAATATGACTATATTATTAATATATGTTTGCCTTGTAAGCACTGATAGGGAGATGATATGAGGTTGATCAGGAATTGAGGTTGAATCAGAAATCGAGGCACCAGAACCTGAGTAAACATCTTTGCCTGCATCTAGAGCCTGGGATTTCCTTCAGCACGATCAAGAAACTGCCATCTGTGACTGAACAGCCTTTACACCAGCCGCTAATCCACAGCACAAGGGCAGAGTGTATGCTTCACATCAGCTTTCCTTCCAACACACGGCTAACTTTAAGCAATGCCAACCAAAGACCTGCACCACTATCAAAAGGCCAAATGCCCTGCTTCAGATCTCTCTCTCTCTCCCTTTCATGCACACTGCTGTATCTGCCAGTCTGCAATGTTCAAAAAAAACTCCAGTCCATTAAGTCTTCTGAAATGAGAGACCCCAATGTGTCATCCAGCTATATGCCCTGGTGAACATCACTCATAAAACCTGTCATCTGCTGCTGTGGTGTCTCTTCCCACACATCAAACTCTGACACACAGACTCTCACGCAGGAGCCGTCTGTGTGCGAAGCATGTGCAAATGTGCGGTGTACTAAAGGTCTTGGCTTTAGGATTTTGGGAAATGCTTCTTTCACAAAGCTACTTTGTGCTAAATGACCAGCGAACTCTAAAACTTTTACCAGTCATGTAAAACAACAATTACTGTCATTTCAAAACAAAATTATGTTAAAACAAAATCACAATGCAACTGTATTGTTTAAAGAAAATGAAGATAATTCTTTACTTAAGCAGCTATAGCACACCAGCCAACAAAAATCTTCAATTTGTAGCCCCTGCTCTCTCTGTTTGAAATAGCACTTCTCTCACTAACTTTAAATCTAATTTTAAGATTCCTTTCCAGACAGAAATGCTCGCTCTGATGTTGATTCATCTAGTGTGGCTGCCACTTTTGCTCTTTTTTCATTCTTTCTTCTTATTCTTTATCATCACTTGCATTAGTCTTTATGCCTTTGTTTTTAATTGATGAATGATGAGTCCCCAAAAACAAAAAATCTTATATGGTGCTAATTTTATCCGTCTTGGCTGAAAGGACACCCACAGATATTCCCCTTTTTATGAGAATTTGATGTACATTGTTATTGGATAAAAATGCTTTGCTGGCATATACTCATGGAGTAATTGGTAAGCATAATCAAAGATGAACCACATCATATAGATCAGAACTGAAAACAAAGCAAATCGATATTTCCACAATCAATTGTTTTCATCAACAGCATCTGTTATGGCACACTTTCTCTGAATTAGGGATATGGATCTTTTTTTTAAATGATCTTCATTGATATTGTTAACAAATGACCAGAAAATGGAATGTGACAGTTATAGAAGAGAGAAGTAAAATAGCACCCTCAAGGGGTTGAATGAGGGGTGGGGGTGCATGGGGACTGTGCAGCCTTAATTTGGAAACTATTAAGACACTGTATCTATTGGTTAATCCATGTCACTGGAGCTCCAAATTCCATAACCACACTAATTGTTCAGTCCATTTTAATGGATCAATGACCTTTTTTTTGGTTGCCTAGCTTTCCTCTTTAAAAGGACACATGATCCCGCTGTCCACTCACAAAGCTTTACACAACCCTTTATTTATTTTATTTTCCCAAAACCTGTTTGATTTGGGTTTGCTGGAACTAGAATAGTATAAGTATAATGTCATTAATGCAGGCAGCTTTCCTGTACCTCACTCAGTAGAGCCTCAGTAGATGTCTTTGAACACCATGGAAAGCAAATGTGTTCATGTAAGTCGCTTTGGATAAAAGATTCAGGCAAACGCATAAATGTCAATGAACTGCTTTGTAAAAACTGAGATCCAAATAAGATCCAATTAAAATGTCCAAAAAGGCAGCTCTTTGACTTGTTTGGATTTGGAATTGGTCTGCACAATTGGAACGGAATAACCTTGAATCATTATGGGTATGTAAATGCCAAGAGGTAAAACCTTCTTTGTTTACAAAATTTACAATCCAGATGACATGTCAGATGAGACTATGTTGGGGTGGCCAGTGACATGGTGGTGGGTTTGGCGATTCGATCTCTATTCTGCCATTGTGGCCTTGGGCAAGCTACTCTGTATGGATGTGTGTGACTGGTGGAGTGTTTTTGGTGGTGGGCAGGAAGCTGTAGGTGCTAACTGGAGGACACGTTATGTCAGACTTCCCCAGGGCACCTGTAAATTCTGTAAATTGTAAAGTGTCTGTAAATGCACTATATACATTGACTCCATTATTATTCGTTATAATTATATATTGTCTCGTTCAGTCAGATGTGTGAGCTCCCGGTGTAGAGGCCTTTATTCCACTTTTTGATTGAGCAGCTCTGTAACAGCACAGCTCAACTCGGCATGGTTTAAGGGGCTTTTCCACCAAGATCTGCACCAATTAGCATTTCGTTGATCGCAGAAGACCATGTCCAGCAAGAGCTTGAAGGTGTGATGATAAGTGAAAAGGTTCGCTATTATATAATAGAATCATGTCTAAAACAAGCCCACTTTGAGATGATATTGAAATTCTGAACCATAGTGAGTAGAGCTAGACCATACCAAGCCGTTACTAAAATCAGGTGGAATCATATCAATATTGTATTGTATTGGAGAAAATCCAATCAGTGCATTCTCTTCCTAGAATTTCCCCAAAAAAAAAAACTGATGCATATAACCTAAAAACTAAATTACAAACATTGTACAAACTCTACCCTAAAGTTGAAAAACCAGCAATTTCAAACAATTTCACAAATCAGATTATGAGAGCTCAGGGTCAGTGCAAACATCAGGGGATGAAACTGGAGAGAAAGAATGGTGAGCTCTGCATAATGAAGTAGCGCAGCACCTAACACCAACAGAGCTACACACCGCACAGCAGAAGCCCAGGGAATTGCTGCCTAGCTGACCCAGAAATCCAGGGCAAGCTTTGTTTTAACAAGCAGGGGAGCCGTCTACCACTTTAGCGACTCTGCCTTGACCACAAAAAAGAGCTCAGTGCCTCAGAAGAGCAAGCGGGGAGGAAATTAAATATTACACCATCAGGGAATGGTTTCACTCTAGTAACGGAGAGGTGGGGGAGGTTGGGTTCATGAGTGTGGTGGTTGGCGGTGAAGAATTAGCAACATTTCTTACTTGCTGATGAAGAACTATGTTCATTATCAGCGTAATTCGAACAAGATGCTGAAGCTGGGAGCTGGGGCAAGCGAAGGCGGCTGACATTCTTTATTACACACCTCATTTCATTTAACTGACCTTTAAATATAAATGCTTATTTATACCAACGGGATGAGGAAAAAGGCTGTGGCCTCGCTATATGAAGCAACAAAGCCTTTTCAAGTTAAGCCATGCTGCATGGTTTGGCCAAAAGGGGTTTGATCCAACATCTGTAGGGCGATCCATCAGCTGTTCAACGCTGTGACTGCACTCTGCTCCGTTTGGCAAACAGAGCGTCAAACGCTATTAGGACAGCGATTCCTCTCTGAACACCCAGCTTCTCTAACAGAGCGCTCATAAACCTGATCTTGACGTCAGTAAGCATGTATCAGTTATCAAAAGACATCGCATAGGGACTTGCTCTCGCTCATTGTTTCACAAAGGGAACAGCAGTAGATAATAAGAGGCAGGTTGGTTCACTGTGGAGCTTCTGGTCGATTAACACTCACCTTGTCCTTCAGCATTGGGATAGACCTCAGCCTTAATCACCTCCATATTCTCTGCTGATGGTTGAGAAATTCAATAATATCTAGTCTAGAAAAAGCCAGTAATTAAATACATCAAAAAGCTGGCGTTGCTGTGCAATCAGCCATCATCAAAGCAGTTTCTCACTACAAAGAACATCTCATCTGACTAATTCAGGAAGAGATTGGAAAAGTTGTGCTGCATGGCTGACATAATGTGCTGTTTTTGAGTTGTTGGCTCATTTGACGTCAAGGGGATACGACTGGAACTGGGAAGAAAAAAAAACGACGGAGGATTGGTTATGTGTGTTGCGCCTGCACGCTTCTCTGCCCACACATCCCTACTGCAGAAGTCATTACCTAACCTCCAACCAGCCTCACAAACAAGGGAATCCATTAACACACATCAAAGGTTAGCCAAGAAAATATATAAATAAATGCTACATCAACCAAAAAAGAGAGAGAGCGAGGAAAAACCAGACTTGTTTGTGAACTCTTTACCTCCACCTACCCAGAAACACACTCTAAATCTTTTGCACCCCCACCCTTTTAACCTAAGTGGGCCTTACTATTGCCTTTGCATGTTCACTTGTCCACTGTACTGTAGTCATTAACATATTTGGAGTGCAGCGAGCAGAAAGCTTAATTGTCCTTAATTGCTCGGCTAAATATGTTCTCTAATGATTCTCCTCAGATCTGTGACTGCCTTTTGCGCAATTTCCCGGCCGCTGGCTTCATTATCCCTGCCTCCTTGGAACAAAGCGTCTTTAGAGGCCAGCCCCCCTCAGCAGTCTCTTTCTCTCCCCTTTCCCCCCATGGCAGTATGCTAAGAGTCAGTTGGGCTGCATGGCTTGCTCTAGGGTGGGGAACGCCTCACAATGCAGATCTTTTGTCAGGGCATGAGAGTCAAATTGATTAGAAAACCAAATCTATGCTGAAACAGTGTATTAATTGACTACAGATCTGTCGTCTTCATGGCTAACTAACATATGGTCTAACTAAGGCCTGACCCCCCCTGACTTTTGCTGTTGCAACCCCCTCCCATTGCTGTTCTGAGCTTAATGGCACTGATGATTGTTTGTTTAATGGAGGCAAGGCACCAGGACTGTACTCGTATTAATGAATGTACTGTGCCAGTGTCCTCAGGACATCCCTTTGTCTTATCAGACATCACCGGAGAACAGACATAAAGATGTGCTGTTCTTTTTCATAAGAACGTATCCTTGACTCCAGAAAGCCTGATCCCATCTCAGCAAGGTGAACCGCTTTCATTTCAACAATCATCTGTAATATGAAATTATCCATGTTACAGAAAAATTACTAAAAGAAGCATATTACCTTGATTTAAAAAATATAAATAAACGATCGGAAATAACTGGTTTATTTCAGTTATTCTTTTCATTTCGACAGAACTCTGGCTGGTGATGGGTGAGGGGAGCTCCATTCTCAAACAGAAAATATATCACCTCCAGAGTCCAGATGACTATACTTCAGACTTGAACCCCACAGTTTGATTCAGGTTGTTTCACTTAAGGCCTCTACACACCGATTCGAATTTAGAATCACACAACTCTTCATCTGGGTCGAGGAAATATTGATGCAATGATGCTCCATGCCTGATGATGGCATTTGCTGTGGAATATATACACTCTAAACTACACGGAGAAAGAAGAAGACGACAACAGAGAAGATATCAAAAAGCAAAGAAAAAAAAACATGGATGTCGAGCAGTTTATTCTGTCGGTGGCTCATCACAGGGAGCTGTTTGAAAAAAAGGTAGAGAAAAAAGATGATTTTGCTATGAAAATGTGGGATGAGCGCCACCGAGCGGCTCTTTTTTGTCCTATTCACGTCATCAAAAGTGCCAGCTTTTATCGGCGAAAAATGATCAGCTTTTCTTTGCGAAAAATGAATCCGATTTGGCTTCCCGAAACTCTTTTCCGTTGGCAGTTTTCAATAGAGTCGCGTTCTCATGGTGCAGTGAGGTGCTGAAAATTTAGATTGGTGTGTACAGGCCTTTAGTTTCAATTCAATTAATTTCATAGGCGTCATAATGCGTTAGAAACAAAGAAACGGCAAACAAGAAATTCATCACAACTAAGATGGCAAACTTTCTTTTGAAAACTTTGCAAAAAAGCATCTAGTCCTCACACTAATATAACTGAATTCAATCCGTTGAGGTTATCTAGGGTGCTAAACAGAGTTAGACAGACATAAACAGAATTAACCTTTACAATTACTCAAAAGCACATTTAAATGACCAGTTCCAGCAAGTTTGTTTTCAGATGGCAGTGACCCACAAATACTTTGTTTCTTTTCTAAGGAGCAGTTTATTAACTGTTAAAAATTACGCTGTGTACCACCGATAGTTCACTAAGGTACAAAGGTGCAGTGTCTTGTAAAAACTAAAGTAAAGACTTTGAATTGTAGTTAAACTGGGAGCCAAAAAAGCTTTGTTCAAACAGGAGTTATGTAACTTTTTTTCCTGGTTTGAGTCAACAATTGGGATGTGACATTCTGAACGGCCTGCAATCTGGCTAACAGTGACCTGTTAATACCAAAGCACAACGCATTACCGTAGTCTGGTCATGAGTAGTGCTTGGATGACACACGTCTAAATTACAAAAAAAAAACAAAAAACTATACAAACTGTCTCAGTGAGGTTTGGTATCTGTATTTCAGAACAGACAGCTCCTTATTTTGAATTCTAAGGTGGATTACCTGCACCATCATAGAGGTGGATATAGTAGAGCTGCCACTTGCCTCCAATAGTTGTGCTCATACCAACAGACGGACACTGCACAGTTTAAGAGTGGAACTCTGCTGACTCAATGATCCTCTAGCTTGGTTCTAAATGTGACATCAGTCTGATTACCCAAACATAAATCAATGCCAGAGCTGAAGAGAAAACCATGCGAGTGCATGACTAAAACAAGATGATTCAATCCTTACCTGTGTCAGCAGATGGACACTTGCGAATGGTGAAGATGGCACTCAGCTCCTCTTCCTCCTCAGGTAGGCCCTTTTGCAGACGCTGGAGTTTCCTCAGACTCTCGCTGCGCTGATGCTTCATAGATCGCACGTGTTGGATCAGGTTCAGCTTGGCCTTGGTTGAGTAGTTGCACAGGACACAGTGGTAGTAGCACGATTCTCCTTCAACAGCGTTCTCGTGCTGTTGTAAATGCTGTTGGCACAGAGGGAGGGGACGAGAGTTAGCATCTTCTGGCTGCTCTTTAATCCAGCCTATAGAAACTCATTTTTTGAGAGTAAACACAGATTCTTAATGTAGATGCAGGTAACTAACCTAAATTGTGTTAATGTCAATTAAAAGCTGTGACTTTCTAAAGGAACAGATCATTTTTTGTATCACACCCATCATTTTATTCTCAAACATTCTAAAATGTTAACAGTATAACATGTTGAAACCCCATGTCTATGTTGAAATCTTTGTCAGGGAGAGACCTTATTGATGTAGTGTAACTATCTTGTGTCTTGTTGCTGCATTACTATCTTGCCATGATAATAAACAGTCTTTCCCAGCCTCACTTGGTAGCAAAGTTTGACTATTCCTGACTCAACCTCTGGTTCACATCTGCTTCTGTTTCAATTCATGCCTGGGTTTCAACCAATAAGTTTGATATTTATTGAAATGAACAAATTATTTAATTTAAAATCCAAGAAATGTATACTGAAATTAAATTCAAATTGTAGCATGATTGTGTTTGTCTCCACTAAAAAGACAGTGGCATTTTGGGGCAATCTGTGAGAAGCTTGTCAGCATCTCCAGGAAGAGTCTAAGCTTGGACCTGCGGAGGAAAGTGCATTGATCCATTTCACTCAAGAGAAGTCTTTCGTTTCAGAAAAGGAAACTCCAAACATCTGCCTGTTTCACGCATGGGATACTAAATATTGATCACCAGCGAGACAAATCCTGCTCGTTTGAGAGCAATAAAGGAAGATTGAGAGAAGTCGTGAAGTGGTTGGGCTCTCTGACCATGTACAGAAGAGAGAATAGAAACCTTGGGGGGACCAGGAACACCTCAAAACCGAAAACAAGACAACTGCACAAGTCCACAGCCAACACTACAACTCCAAACTGAGCTTTTGTACATTGAGCACAGCACCCTTAACCAATGAGATCAACACATCTATCACTATTTTGATTAAAATTCATCTATTTTCTATTGATTTTCTTGAATGCTTGAATGCCCATCCTCAGAAAATAAGTGAAGATTTTGAATTCTAATATTTTGTGACCTAGTAGTGAACAACAAAATGACATTTTAAAGTAAAACAAGTTCACAGTGCAACAAAGTCACACCGCAAAAGAACAAACTCAATCTACAAAATAAACAAAAGCAGTGGTAATCTCTCACAATTTTATATTCTTGCCTTGATTTTGCAGTTGCAATTTACATTTTGTACTGTTGTGCTTTCGTGGCTTCTAATGAGTTGGTTGGCAGATGCATAGTAAAAAGCGACTGAAACTGCAATTCATTGATTGACCACTTGAGGATGGTGTCAGATGGCAGCAGATTCCCATTGACATCCATTTAAACCCTTAGAAGTTCAAGGCCATTTTGAGCACTTTTACTACTTTGTAATGTGCTATAATAAATTATCTTTCAAATATTTTTTGTGGCAATGCTCGACATAATTTTCTGTTGTAACCCCAGCTTCATTTTTTACATTTTTTTTTCATTAAATTACACAATAGTTTTACAACAATCCTGAAACTGTACAGAAAAAAAAATTGAGAGTATTAAATTTTTTCATAGCAGAAAAAATTTATTATGTAATTCATTAAGCAAAGACAAGGTCAAACAATACAAAAAACCTATTCAATCGTCAGAGCACTTTTTTTCCATTGTCCTTTTTGTGCCAGGACATTGAAAAACACAAGCCATAACACAGGTCTTGTATTTCCAAGAGTTATCCCTTCTTTCTCCCCCTAGATGGCACTAAAGGAACTAATTTGGTCTCTGTACAACAAAACTGAAAGACTGATTGCCCATTTTCTCAGATTTTAATTTGAATTACCTTGCAAATTATGTGTCATAACTCATGTAATGTTCATTAAATCCAAAGGTTAAAATCCTTAATCCTGTACTGTAGACAAATCTACAACATTTAAACCTGGAACAAACACTTAAAAAATTGGAATCATTAACTTTGGGTATTGTAGAGTAACTTCCTGAGAATATCAAATAATGAAATCCTGTGTGCTTTGCCTTATTGGCATATTGAAGTATGTAATTCAGTGGAGCTCTGTATGAAGATGGAAATGATTCTTTAGTGTATGGAAAACATAAGAATAAAAACTATCCTTGAGTCGAGTTCATGATTGTTTCTTTCATGCAATATGTTCATAAATCGAATGAACTCTTGTAAGAACCATTATATCAATGACATTTCCCTCAACGTTTTTCGTGGCCGTCGCCTCTCCAGTGGCTTGCATGACTCATATACGTCAAGCTATACACATTCAACATAAACCCACTTTAAAAACACTTGAATTTAACAAGAATTCTGGGTTCAGGAACAGAACAACCTTTAGAGTTGGTACGCACATGAAGGTCATGGTTAACTTCAAGACATTGATATCAAAAAGGCAAATGATTGGAACTTATAGTTACTGCATATGTTTCAGCACATTAAGCTCCGGTGGTTAAAGGTGTGATGTAAAAATATACCGACTCAGCGCTTCCTGTCCTCTTTCCACTGGAGGATTATAAATAAAAAGGCCAATTATGACCATACGACTGGACAGCGGACTCTCTCCAAAGACTTCTGGCATTTGCTGTTTACCGTCCTTCTCTTGTGTATCATGTAAAGAAACTAAATTGCATCATGAGGGAGATGATGCAAATCTATAAAAACATCTCTCTGATTTTTTGTCTAGTGAAGGATATATTTTCTCTCTTACAGAGAAGCTCTTAATCTTCTGTGCAGACCACCCCCAAACCCTGACAAAGGTCGGGGAAAACAAATTGATTCATTAAGACGAGGCTGAGTTGGCTTTGCCCTGCAGCACAGAGATGAGATCGGCTTCAGATGCACAAAGCCAGAGAAACATTAGATTTTTTAACCCAATTAAGTCTACATCAGGTGTTGACAACAGCAAGAGAAGGAAAAACCCTGAAATGTTTTTCTTCTCTTCATATTTAATGTTCACTTAACATGGCCATAAGACTTTTTTTCCCAAAGCAAATGGGAGATGGTATCAAATGTCACTATGCTATACCTAAGATGTGCATTAGGGCCAGTGACTTCCAGGAATGGGTTTTTGCTTTTTGCATGTGCCCCTCAGCTCCTTGTAATGGAGTTATTAGGTGATCGTAAAAGGCTCTGTCTTTCTCCTCACGCTCACTGCTTCCCTCTTTCCCTCCCTCTCCTGTTTGAAGTGGGAGTATGATGTCATTGAGTAGGTGCTGGTGGATTTTTTTAGGCTTTGCTTGAGGTTAACTTCATCACCTCACCCTAAAGAGCACATATGCAGAGTATCAGAGTTAAGGCGGACTAATACGTCGCAGACTTTCTTACATCAAACACCAAATCAGTCCAAACCTTTGTTCAAATATGGAACTTTTTTATTGTATCAAATATAAGTTAGTTACATTTACAGTAAGGCCAGGACAGATTGGAGGTCAAAAAATGTAGTTTCTACTAGTCATGTGAACCTGTCAGATATGTTTCAACTACAATTGTAAAAAATCTGACCAAGACCTTTTCATTTAAGGCATGTGCGTATCACACGGGTTGTTTCAAGTTAAGCAGGAATGATCCAAATATAACATGTAGGTTATTATTAGTTGAGACATTTTTTGTTCCAAATGAACATTACAAGAGTTATGGGTACATAAGTTGCTGGGTAATTCAAATTAAAATGTGAGAAAATGCACGACTGTCTTTCAGTTTGGTTTTACAAACTCCAAATCAGTGCCAGTCAAAAAAAAAAGAAGTGATGCCCCTTGAAAGTACAAGACCTGTGAGATAGATTGCATTTAGCAAACTTCAGGCAGAAAAAAAAACGTTGCCAAAAAAAACGGTTAAAAAATATAAAAACGGTTCGTTTATAAATTTAGAGTAAATTTTAAAGTAGTAAAAGGCGCCCAAAAAGGCCTTCTAAGGGTCAATCATAAATAATAATAATATATAAACACCAGCCAGGTATTAATTGTAGCACTGTGTGAGTTAAATTAGTTGAATAAGTTTTAAAACAAATGAGGTACTTTTTTGTGGCTCAGTCAGTAGAGCAGTGGGTTAACAACTGTTTTCATCAGCAAAAACTGATGAAATGTGTTAATTCCTTGAAATGTAAGTCACTTGGATAAAAGCATTCGCCAAATGCATAAATGTTCTCACATCCTGGAATTAGAAGTAAAATATAGGTAAAATAGCATGTAAATGCCTGGCAAAGTTAAAATAAAATGTGATGCAGATGCTTCGAATAGAGACAAATACATAATTTTTATATTACTTACTATTGCAAAGGCCGAGCATTGATGCTACAAGTGCAAGCTGAAAACAGAACCCTTCAGTTGTACATACGCTAACACAGCTCAACAGATTCACACTAGTTTAGACTGTGGACTGAGATATTTGCAGTTGTAAAGTATTTGGAGCCCACAAAATAATGCAAATGTTTTTATTTCTTTGCAGATTATTCTATTTGTGTGTGCGTGTGTGTTTGTGTGTTTTTATTGCACGTAGTTGAGGTCTCTCAGCCACCAGAAAATCATGAGAAAGTAAAAAGACGACACCTGAACTAAACTTCAAAGATTAAAACCGGGGGGAGTTTTACTGCACTCATAAAAGGGGCAGGATTTATACGGGTGAACCTCAGCCGGCTCAGCCAAGAGCAGAGCTATAGATCACTTTTTCCCAAAACAGAAGTCAGATATAATGCTTTATTTTTCAGCCTTAATAATGCAGTGACATCATTCTCATTATGGCAATGGCACCTTATTTTTAAATAGTAAACCCATTCATATCGAGGGAGTTTTATCACCTCCATCAAACAACTTGGCAAATTACTTTTTGAAAAGGTACATTATATGCTTTAGGACTTTCCAGCATGCAATAAAATAAAATATTCCCGAATTTCCTTATATTGATATTCACCAGAGGGCTGAACAGTCCAGTGCAACAGCACTTTCTCACAAACACAGAATATCAACCCGGTTCCATCTAAAACACACGACGGACCCCTGAGATGCTCTCTACACCCAGCGCACACTCACATGCACACCCCTAGGTCTGAACGTGAAACACAATAACGCATGAGAGAGCGTTTGTATGCAGCGTGTCTGTTTCCTATGATCCCGAGATGAAGCTCCATGCTGATAAATCACCTCCAACTGAAGTGCAGGAATTCAGCTGCTTAATGAAAAAGTCATGTTCGGCGAGCAGGGAGGGAGCGTTCAGGGTGCTGTTTGAGAAGCTTTCCCTCCGCAGGGGCCTCAGAGCGGCCGCATACAGTCCCCTGGAGCCAGAGAAGGCCACAGAGTCAGCATGGCTTACATTACTACTCAAAATTCATTTAATTGGCTGGAAGTTAATGGCAGACTTACAGGAGAGAGCAGGAGCTGTGGGGAAGTGCAGCAGAGCGAAATCTGAGTGGGCTGGAGGGAGTGTGTGTTGGTGTGTGTGTGAGAGAGAGAGAATACAGATGTGTACATCAAGTGCAGTCCTTCTCAACGCCAGTCTACCCAAATGCGTTTAAACCTATTCAGGGCCCTTTGCCTTCATAATGAATTGAAACGAGACCTCAATGTACACCAGAGGTGATTAACACATCGCTGATTACAAACCAACCAACCAACCAATAGCTGTGTTCCATTGCCGTTCAATCTCAAAATTGGGTTCTATTCCAAAACATGCAACAATCCCAGACCAGAAACGAAAGCCGGTGCAAAACTGAAACTAAAATTTGAGGCGGAATAAACTTTTAAGTACAATGGAGTACCAGAAAAAACGTAGTTATATGTTTTTAGTATTGCTATAAAGTAGAGTACAGTTCACCCTTTTATAATTTAGATTAAATAAGTAAAAATCTCAAAAATGGACACTTTTGATCACGAGGTACTTTAACAAACTCCTCCTGGAGATTTCATCTGTTCATCTCCAATAGTTTTATCTAAAGGACTTTGTTAAACTATATGCACACAGCAGCCTTCAAAAATTCTAATTTCACTATAAACAGGAAGTTGCTAATAAATCAGCCATGCAATGTCTGATAGGGTTAAAATTTGCCATGTATTTTAAGAATCCGTATCTAAACAAATCCATATAGCGACCTACAGTTTCAGCTCTAACTAGTGGTAACCTGAAATATCCCAATTCTGTTGTTTTGGACTGCTATTTGTTTTAGTTTAAAGTAATGCTTGAAATTTGGAACATTTATGTAAGGGATAAAGGCCTACAAAGTCAACTGTAGTGGTTTCCTGAATATACTATGCATAAATTTAATACCACCTAAATTTACTATGATTACAAGCCAGATTTTCTTAAAAAAAAACTCCTATAAATTTTATTTGATCACCCTGAAACTCTGGCAATTGCATCTAAAAGCCTTTGCAATGTTATATTCCAAAGCTGTTTTGAATTCGTTAAGCAGTTTGTGCTTGGCGGATTGCTGAATTTCGATGTTTCGCCATGAATCAGGAAGTTGCTAACAACTCCGCAAGAACTAAAAACTAACAACTTATACAGCAACCTACATTTGCAGCTATAGCGCCACAATGTGTTTATCAAATTACCCAAAGTGTGAGGTACTCAAACCCATTGATTGCTGCTTGCAATTTTCCAATAAACATAGTTTTTCCTTAATTAATTAAAAACTACATCAAATTATATATAAATGATTCCCATTCGCAAACATGGTTTTCACCCAAAAATACCATGAGCATGTCGAACAGGAAGCCCAACCCTAAAGTCATGTCAGCCAAACAGAAGTTTAAAAAAGGATATTGCACATTGTTTCTCAATTTACACAACCATACATTTCCCAAAATCTCAAATTTTTTCGAAATATGTTTGATTTGCATGCATTTGCTTGCCAACTCCAAACTGTTAAGAAAAAGTTGCCTTGAATTCCATTTGTGTGAACTGTGCCAGGTCTAAAAATTAGGAACAACAACAACAACAACAACAACAAAATCAAAGAATTTCATAATTTGGAAAAGGCTCCCCTCAATCTAATCAGAACAAAATGTACGGAGTTAACTTGAACCATTTGTGCCCATGTACATGTGTAAAGTATATTATGGAACTTATTGTTGCTTTGCTACAATCCTGCAGTGACCCTGGGCCTTTGGGGAGGTTTTCACAGGGTATTCTAAGTGCCCTATATTCAGCTTTCAGGCAGTTAAAGTGGCAATAGGTGTGAAAGGTGTGTGTTTTTTCAGCCCACATAAGTGGATCCTTCTGTAGATCTATGTGCAGGAGCAGGTAGGTGTTGAAAGTGATAGCTGAGCGTGATGGAAGCGCTAGTGTTGAGTTGCAGCGGGGGGACTGAGGTGGGACACCCTTGCTTTCCTCACTTACATGAAAACAGGCGACTGATTCATGCTTTACTTGGGCTTTTATGTACTTGTGTGTGAGAGAGTCATCAGAATTCCTTTTAGATCAAGCAAAGTAAACACTGCAGGGATTTTTTAAATCCCTACCGATATTGAAATAACAGCTTGTGACTCACTTCAAGATGTTTTGTGATGGACACAGTGAACCCTCCAGTATTAAACGTGGAATAGCTAAAGTAAACAGAACGGTTAGAGATATTACTACCATGAAAACAATGTGGCAATATGCGATTACTATTAATATTTCCGAAAATGTCATGGTTTTAGGGTGATGTGGAGATAAAAGAGAAGTAGAAACTTAACTAAACTACGCAAAACTCATTTATAGGTTTCACTTGACAAGAGCGACATATTCTGACAAACCAGGGCATAAAAAAGCAGCCGCAATCAGGAGCTAATGCAAAGAACATAAGTGATGGATCTACACAGAAAATCTGATAAAGATATGGCAGGGATAAACACACCACTAGGAAAGCACATAGCCAATGAGACACCGGCAGCCATGTGCTCACATGCTCAGAGAACAAGACAAAGAGATGTGCTGATTCCCCGACCATGTGCTAACTAACCAGCTATGCTCACAGCTAGTGAATGGAAGTCAAAGTGAAAAACATGAGAGCTCTCCACAAAAAGAAGACAACTCAGACTCTCATAGAAACAAGGAAACAAGATATAAAACACATGATAGATCTGACGCCAGATCTCCTACACACAACACAACTCAGCAGGACTTGAAATTAAGTTGTGGAAAAACCTGACTTTAAAAAGGTAAAAGAGATCAAATACATACCGGTAAGTCATTTGTATTTGTACTGCCAGGATTTTGCTACAATGAGAAAATAAACACGGCAGGCAGTGGCAGATATAGAATTCTACGTCCATTTTACAATCCAGCAAGCAAGTTCAACCACAATGTCCACATATTTAATTTATGTAGTCTGACCAAATAAATTACTTTGAATCATGGTAGACAAGCTAACCCAAATACATAGAAACACCATTTTTAAATGTACTTTCTTGAATATGTCTATTTTTTCCTGGCTAAAGCCATAGTCTAGTCAACATCTGCTGCAAATACAGCCCTACACTCCTCCTTTTGATCCAATCCTTCCTTTTCTAACAAAATTTGCCAATGCTCTTAATACAAAATTAATGTGCTAAAACAGATGACTAGCAACGGTTAAAAAGCTATCAATTCCTCCCCGAGCTGACAAATTCCCACTGTGTGAGAGGCGGAGAGTGTCTGGATGTGTATTGCTTTGTAATTATCCCAATGATTCTCGGCACTTAGTGGTGAGGCCTGGTGAATTCCCCTCAAATACATGCATACATCAGGCTTTTAATTCACTTTTATGGTTAGCTAATGATACTTTCTACACATTTTCAAACCTTCCACATGGTCCATTGTGTTTTTTATTCAAAAGGAATGTTTATTATGCAATTTGTTCCTAGGGATTAGGCGGAAAGGGTTCTAACATTACATTCAGATACACACAATGTCTGATGATAATACCAGGGGGAGGAGAGAGTGAAATACATTAGATCAATGCATTCTATATCAAACTACTTGGTTTCATGAAGCTATGGCCTCAAACTTATGCCTTGAGGGCAGAATGTTAAACTGGATTTAGCAAGATGCAATTTTGATGGATATGGTCAAGTGCATTGACATCTTTGTAACAAGCCTAATGATCTCATTGTTTATTGAATAGCCAATGAGATCATTTCTATGCAACAAGAGACACTGATACCTTTAACATATAAAAGTAATTTTGAAAAAAAAAATCATATTATGTCAAACAATCTTATACGTATTAATGATCAAGGGATGTAAATTTAGAATGATGAAATTAAAAAAGTTTTGATCCAGTACAAAGTAAAAATAAGACTTCGCTCTCATGATCCGGTTTATGTTCAGGCAAAGCTCTTTTAATTCAAACTATCTTTATATAGAAACAAACAGAGAGGTGTTTTATTAAATATGGCGACTTTTAATGAGAACACTCTACCTTGCTCACACAATGTCAGTGTGATTCTTTCTATAAATTAAGACAATTTCTTTACTTTCTTTTCTTTTTCACACCATGCCACCTTCTATGACTATTGATTGAATGGCAATACATTATAGAATTTGTTCTATTTGTTCTCGGTACATACCAGGCATGAATGAGTTTGTCCTTCGTTTTACCTCGTTCACTCCTGTATTTCCTTCTCTTTATCTCATTTCTCACATTGCTACAGTAGTGCCAGGAGTAGCAAAACCGCGACCACAGAAGCAGTACTTGATGCCAAGTCAAGCGGCTGGTTCAAATTAGCCACTGTAAGAGGCGACATGCCCAGACACTGCAAAGCTGCTGGAGAGACAGGGCTTCCATGCTCTTAAAGGGACAGGTCAAGCAAAACTGACATCCCAGGATTTCACTACGTTACATTCAAAAGATCTAAAAAATTTGTAATAATGTCATTTACGATCATACTTTCTTTTAGAAAACAGAAAAGAATTAACTGCAATTCTTAGTACATGGCTGAACACTTTACACAACAGAAATACTGCAGTGTCTGTGTGTTGGTTTGATTATTTTGTTAAACTTTAACTGATATTATCTGTAACCACTGTACCAATGAAGTGCATTTCAAAGATTTAACTGGCACTGGTAAAATGAAATGTGATGATTAATGAATAAACAAAACAAACGTATAATGAAGGAATAAAGTCCATCCAGGGTTTTTTGACAGCAAACCTTTATGTTAAACCTAACCATTTTCAGATTGCTTTGTTTGTGATGTTACAAACCTTAGGATCCCACCCCCATTTCATGATAGACACGTCTTAAAGATAAAGCTCAGTCCATTGTGATAAATATTCATCGACCCTTTGATCTGAAAAATACTTTACAGCTTATGCCCTTTTTGGACCGCTTATGCCCTTTTTGGGGGTCTCAAGCACACATTGGGCGAGAGGCGGGGGTACACCCTGGACAAGTCGCCAGAGTCCATCGCAGGGAAAACATGAGTACCTGTAGAAAACCCTCACATGCACGGGGAGAACATGCAAACTCCTTCCAGGAAGGTCACTCACGAGCCTCGAACCGGCAACCTTCTAACTGGAGGTCAAAGTGCTACACAGTGCCACCCAGGTGAAATTATGAAAAGTTGACAATCTCAATGCGTATAGCTGAAAGTTGAAAATGGAATCTGAAATGTGGAAATTTGAAAAAAAAAATAAATTAAAATAATAAAAATAAAAAAATAATAATACCTACATTTCAAAATTGCTGTAAGAAGACATAACTGAAAGCGAAAGGGTGAAAATTAAATTTAAAAAATTGGTGAAATAATGCATATAGTTGAAAATTGAAGCTAAAATGTGAAAGTAAAAAAAAAATCACACAATTGCTGAAAGAATAGTTACAGTTGAAAGTGGAAAGGTGAAAATTAAAAGCAAAAATCTTTACAATTTCAAAATGGCTAAAACAATACAAACATGCAGTTAATTAAATCAAATAAATGAACACTGATATCACTGTACAGACTATTTAAAGAAAGTTGACTCCTTGCAACAATGTGCAATACTGGGTAAATATTTAAACTTTAATAAATAATATTTCATGCTACTGTAAGTAATTTTTTTTATTTTGAAAAAGCTGCAAAGTAAAAACAGCTATTAATTTAATTGATATTTATTAATAACTAAAAACTACTTACACCAAAAATCAAGTGCCTCCAATTCTATAAATTCAGTATAAATGATGATACTTAGACTGCAATTTAACTCTGTCAAAGTCATAGTTGACAATTAATCATACATGCAGAAATCCAGACAGTCCTGGGTCCTATAAGCAATTCGCGGCAGCCGCTTACACCACCCCAGAGCACTTTAACAGTAAATAAAGCAATAATTATTGAATTCCACTGGAATAAATAAGCAGCTAGAGAGTAAACAATAGGAACATAATTGTAGAAAGAAGCCAATCAATGCCTGCAGTCATTTGCCTGCTGTTGATTATGCGTACACTCGTTTGTGTATGTTTCTTTGTGTCTTTGAGTAAAAAGCAATAGTGGTTAGAGGGAGGGTGTAGTGACAAGCAGTTAAATAATACCCTCTCACAAACACACGGAGCAAAACAAGCACCGGGTAATCCTTCCTCCAGTAATGCCCCTGCATTTGCAAACAATGCTTCTCAATCAGCTGATCAATGTGTCCCGATAATTCAGTCTGCGCGAGGAAGGAGTGGAGCAAGGGAACACTTTATAGAGATCAGAAAGGGAAAACTAGTGGAGATATCAATATCCAAATCGAAAATAAGTACTCTTGTGTGCTTTGAGGTAGTAGTTGTACACTTTAGGGGATTTATTCTCAAAAAGAATGAGGTTGATCTGATTCCCAAAGGCCTCCTTTCTGTCTGACATGCTCTGCACATGTTTTCACGAGTCTCCTATGTGCTCTCAAATGTCCCAGAAGGTTTAGGTTGATTGGTGATGCTAAATTCCCCATAGGAGTGAGTTTCAATGGGCTCCAGCAGACCTCTGATCCCTAGTAGACATAGGTAAGCATAGATAGATGTGCTTGCAAACAACCAACACCTCTGAGTAAAACAATTACAACCAATGATAACATCTAATGACATCATTTTTATACTCTGCAAATCAGAAATCATGCAGGAAATTAAGTTTAATTCAAGGTTGGGTGAACTATAAAGAGTTGCAACCCTATATTAATCATGAGATGTTGCCTTGCACCATGAAGAGCTAATTAACAGCTTAGCCTCCTGTTGTTTTTATGAATGCAAGCCCTGTAGCATCAAGCTGTATTCAGCCCCGCAGTACAAAAACACTGCCTGCAGGAGGCGACAGCTGTGTGGTGCTTTAAGGGCAACACATAACTACACAGCTGTTCCAACTGTTCCAAGACATCTGCGACGGCCTGGTGCCATCTGGAAATTCATAAGGGCAGTTTGGGACCTGTTTGGAAACTCCTACTCCCTGCAAACTCTAGCCTTCTTCCCTTGACTAACCCTCTTTTGATGAGAGCCGGTGTTTCTAATTATTAGGACAGGGCAGTGAAAGAATTTAGTGCAAGTTTCAGAGACATTCTAAGGTAATTTATTGTCTTATTTGTTATGTAAGGAAACATAACAAATTGTTTTATTTATGATATCAATGGTACATCATCTATACCATCTGCCTATGAATATTGATCAGGCTCATGAGGGTTGAGTACCGTTCCGAGCTGACATTGGTCGGTTGTGCACTCTGTAAAGAGGATGTTGGTGTATGTAAATATAACAAACAGGTGCTAATAGATGAATAGCTCTGTTTAAAATGGGTGAAGAACAACCAAACTCTGATATCTAGTTGAAGTTTAGAAAGACAGTTTCTTGTCATGGAAAGTAACACGATCAAGCACAGCACCAGAACTCGAGGTAGTTATACTGCATCAACAAGGTCTCTACTAGACAAAAGAGTCAAACTGGGCTTTCAAGACGTGCTCTTCAAGCTTTTTTAAAGATACACAAAGAAACAGACAATGTCGTGGCACAGACACAGTGGTCCACCAAGGAAACTGGTTCTGCAGCAGATGCCTAATAGCCCTTGGGTGGATCAGGATTTGTTTTCTTGATTGTGTAAGGTTTTACCAACTATTTTATTGGTGACTTAAGTCCCAACCGCATTGAGAAGACTGACAAGATTCTTCAGTGAAGCTCAGTGTTGATTCCTAAGAGTTTTTAGGGTAATTTACTTTATTTTGTGTTTTTTTTTAACCTCACCAAATATGCAATCTCACCAGTCTTGTGTACGTCTACAGCTTTAAGGCTGCTACACACTGATCTAAATTTTTCACACTGATCTGAAGTTTTGTGCGACAATGCGCCTCGATCAAAATCCATTGGCGCGAATGGGACGTCACACAACTGGCGTAAAAGAGCCGCTCAGTGCCGCTCATCCCACAGTTTCATAGCAACTTCGTACAGAAAACAGGAAAGAAATCGTTCACCACAAATTTATTTCTCCACATTTTGGCAAACCGCAATGCTCTGAGAAGCCGTCCGAAGATTCATGTGAATCTCGATACAGATTGGTGAGCAGAGGCCTTTACATCTTGCATCCATGGACAGCATCTTTATGCAGGAAGTGAGATGATCATTTCTGTAGGAAGCCTCTATTCTCAGATAGTAACCTACATATACCACCCCATGCCCCCGGGAAACGATTTCACTTATGCAAGTGCAAATCACTGTTTAAAAAAAAAAGACAGTTTTGCTGTTCTTCATTAGTTCTGTCTTAGAATTCCGGTGATCTCTTGCCAAAACTGTAAAATCTGCCAAATCAAATATTTCTGTCATCATATATATTGAATCCTTCAATGGTGTACTTATGTCTATAGGCTAAATCTGAATTTAGATACCTAAATCTGAACAAACCCAATCACCCAATTACCAATTGCAGGTTTATATTCTAACCACCTAATACATGAAGATCTGGTGAAAAAGGGCAAGAACTCCTCAGGTCTGTATTATCTAGCTTTCACCTCCAGCATTTCTTGTTAGTCCGCGTGAATATTTCATTAGCACATAATTGGTGGATGCTTGAGGCTAGGTTATAAAGCAGAAAGAATGCTCCCTCTTCCTTGTTCTTCTTTTCTAAAATTCACAAAGGGCAGTCTGCATTTGGCAGCATGGTGTGTTTGAACTGGTCTCAGATGAGGAAATGTTTGAGTTGCCAGGCTCTGCCCCCTCTCTCATCTGCCCGGCTTCACCTTCACCCACAGGACTGGCGTAATGAGAGGGCCTGATCGTGGCCTGATGCCAGAGCAAATATTTAAGCTCAGCATTAAGAGCCTTGCTTTTATTAGCTGTGTTGGGCCTACAATGGCGCAATGGGCCATAAGAGTTCTCACCTTCTTAACATGCAAATGAAACAGCGGGGGCGGGCTGGGGGTGGATACTTCTCAAAGCTTATTTGCATAGCACATGTGCGTGTGAGTGAATGAGGGTTATATAGTGGGAACACAAACTTTGAGCACCTATCCATGTCTAGTGGCTCTCTCCCTGTGTTTCTAAAGATACACTTTGTTCAATTGGCCACTCGACTGATTTGACTTCCACCGCATGGAGCCTAAATAGCAGTGGATCTGGAGATAAGGATGTATTTGCAACTAGATTTGAACAATTTAGTGCAATTAGCCTTGGTATACAATTATTATACCGTGAGACTAAGCTTAGATTTCACACCAGACAAGCTATTTAGGTTTGGATTTTAACCCATTTCTTTTTTTACATTTCATGCTTGTGGGTTATGCAAACAGTTTTGACCAATTATTTCAGACTTTCAATAAAAAGTCAAAATGCCCCTTGATCATAGTGATCGAGAACAGCTCAATATCCATTGCTCTATTCATTCCAAGTTATTGATGATTAAAAAAAGATGTTATTTGGACAAGCCTCTGTAGCTTTTAGTGTCACTGGCCTGAACAGATACTTGAATAGATACTACAGGGCCCTCTGAAGGACCTCTGCGTGCACTTCTCAAAATAACTTGCTCATGCCATCAGTCTCTATGTCATAGTAGAGGTTGTGCTGATGGTATTCAAGTGCACGCATTGCTATTGCGTCAGCACAGCAGAATTTTGCATCATTCTTTATGTAAATTGAACATTAGCTACAGGATCACTTTGATGCCACGGGATGCTATCAAAGGGACACCTTGTTATATGAATAAATTAAAAGTCATGGGAGTGAGTGCTCTGCTCAGTAGATCTGTAAGCAGTTCAGTAAGTAGTCACAAGAAGTGACATGTCAAAGGACAATCCAATACTTGTTTCTTTTCTGTACTACTACAATAATTCAATCCAGACATTCATGTTTTATACAACTTACTTGCAACTTAATTTCATTAAATATCTTTTTTTTTTCTTACAACCCCCTTCCCCAACATTTTATTTAAAGGGGCCCTGATATAATGGTACAATAAAGCTACAGCAAAAATGTCAGTACTCAAATTGTTTTTGAGTGGTATAAAAAAAAGCTTTTATTAAAGTCTGTAATACCTTCCCCACTACACAGCTTCCAAAAGTTTATTTCTTATGATGGTCACGTAGATTAAAAGATGTTATGTTTCCAAGCGTAACAGCAACCTACCAGGAGAAGCTATTGAAAAAAGAATGAATAAAGTCTGGGGAGCAAGCCAGTGTTTAGAAGAGCATATTTGTTAATCATCTCTGTTTTACAGAGAACTTTTACTTTAAGGAGCTTAATCGCTTTCATAACACATTCCTAATACACTGACATTGCAAAAGCTCACATAATTGATGTTCAATAGGCATAGATAGTAGATAGTGTGTGTTTAGTTCGATTATTTTAATAATGAAGTAATGTACCCTTCATTCTAAAATCTCTATGTGAACTATGAGAGCAAAAATAATAATTAAAATAAAATAATGGGCGGTTCCAGCTTTCAATTCCAGGTTGGCAGTTCGAGACTCGCTGGTGACCTTCTTAGAAGGAGTTTGCATGTTCCCCCCGTGTGGTTTCCCCCACAATCCCCAAAAACATGTGATTAGGTCAAATGAATAACTGTTTTTCTTTTTTAATACGAAAATCAAAAGTGTTCAGCAAAAAAAAAAATTGTGAAACGATGTGAAAATTGTATCAAAAAATTAGGTGACCCTCCCCTAAACCTTATACACGGTTACAAGCACTTTTTGTGCTATTATGCTTTTTTTTGCGCCAACCTTTGAAAAACACAAGCCATATCGCAGGTCTTTTACTTTCACTGATTTGGGGTTTATAAAATGAAACTGAAATGCTACATTTAAATTTTAATTATGCGTCCTAAACATAACATTTTAATTAAAAAATCAGCAGTAGGTGTGTTGAATCATTCCTACTTAATTCAAAGCAGCCAGTGAGATTGGTTAATGCACCAGTGCATGCAGCGACTTCTAAGGGCTTCAGTGTTAAGTCTGAAGCCCTTAGAAGTACAATATAAAATACAATATTGCCATCTCGGAACACAAAAAGCTTTCCATTTGCTTCATAGCTTTAAACTACTCCAGCATTGATTTATTCAATTCAAAGTTAGTGGTTGAATCACTGATGTTCACTGATCTTGAAATTTGAACAAGATTAAACATTTCTTTATTTATTTTTAGTGCAAAACTGTGATTTCTGTCTCATTGTAATGGCCCTTATACAGCACGTGGCATATTATGACAGTTTTGATGTTTAACTCATTGTGAATGCGAACAGATGGAAGGTTGCACAGTGTGCACAGTGCTAACAGGTAGAGCGTGCTAGAAAGTGCATAACTGAGCCTGAGCATGCTGCTAACAGCGAGGCCCTCTCTGTCCTCCGGCTCAAGTTTCTGTGTCACTTCACTTAGCACTGCATGCGCAATGAGCGGCTGGAGGCATAAGTGCACTTGGCATCGGTGTTACAAGAGAAGTGTATACAGTTTCTAAGCTGGCTCGATGTCTCTCGCTCTTGGCTTCTGCATTCTCCACCAAAGCGCCGGGAGCACCATGCTTGTAAAAGTAACCACAGCTCTTTAAGAGGCTCATGTATTTACAAACGGAGGTATGTCGAAATCAAAGGCATTACCACATGACATAACACATCAAGCAGCCAGCGGATAGAGAATTTATTGGGCGTATTCGAACATGGGTGGTGAGCCCAGGAACGATGCCATTGTTTGATCATGCACAGCCACAAGCAAGAACAACTCACTCACCTATGACAGGTCCTGAGTTTTCTCGCTCACTGGCACCAACCCCCACCTTCACTGCTTCGCTCTCAGTCAGGTGGTTACAGGTGCTAAGAGCTATTGTTTCTACTTCCTGTTGTTCTGCTGCTCACTCTTTTTTTCTTTGCAAGGGAAGCTTTGTCTGGTTACATAACCCTAGAGCATGAGCGGTTCTTACTACTCCTCCAGCACCTCTTACGAAGTACAACTGTTCAATCTGTTCTCTCTCTCTCTCTCCTCCCTCTCCCCTTTGGTTGCTGTTCTGCCTAAAAATACATGATAAATGGTACATGATATTTTAAAGCCTTATCTCTTATCTGTTCTTACATGAGGATAATAGGGTAGTTAATCCTCAAGATCTCCCTAAAACTGATTAATCAGCACATACGGACAATCAAATAAATGATTAATATTCCCCAGACCTGCAGTTGGACAGTTACCCCCAAAGCATCAGTAATAATTCAGTGACCATAACCCTTCACAGACCAAAGCTGTGTCTGCCCGTTCAGCAGCAGATCTCTGATGCAGTTGGAGATATTTGAAGATGATGTGAAACAAAGCCACAGTTCTCTACGTTAGCTTGATTAGCAAATTACAAAAGTCAGGAATGCACTGTGCAACATGTAAATTGTACGATTGAATCATGGGGGTTAAAATTTCAGAAGCCACGATTCATGTTCTGACACTGCACGTCACGATGCTTGGACTCTTTATCTATTACTTCTCCACTCAGAGTGTATTTGATCCCACTCTATATAGAGTTAAACAGACTCTGAAGAAGAGTTATTTAAATGAGTCTATTTCATAATTCTTTTCCAAATCTCTGAATAAAAATTCCATCTTTCAGTGGTGTTCCTTTTGTTTTTGTATTATATTTCTATAGGCTTTCTAATCATAAACGCTAATCATCACTAATGATCAAAAATATCTAAACAGTCTATTTTAACTCTTAACTATTTTTACTTTTGAAGTGCATTTTGTTCCTATCTGAATAGTTAATGTGGATATCAGATTTGGAAAAGTATGAAGAAAATAGACCAGGACCAACTAAACTCTGAGTGGGGTTAATTTAACTAGGATGTTGATAGACACTCACTTGAAAATGCCCCAGAAAAGTGTGCTTCATTGCCAATTGTCTTTGAAGAAACTTGTGGAAAGCAAAGAAAAAGATGCATTCAATCAAAGAAATGGCCGGCCAGACTATCTGCCTGTGTTTTAACTGAAATGTAACTTGAGTTTATGTTTTACCTCTGCCTGAACCCAACTAACAATAACGTCTCCAAGCATCTCTGTCCGTGTTCCTACAGTTGCTGTGGAATCAAAGGTAGGGTAGGTCATTTCCGGGGGCCAATATTGACATTCGAAACTGTAAACATACCCCGACACCAAAACTATGTAGCCCCTTGCTCAACCACACTTATACATTAGACAATCCCAAGGAAAGGAATTATAGAACCTCTCCTCAGCTGCTGATTGGCTACAAACTTTTTTCAATGCTCTTACAATCCCAGTAGCTGTGGAATTAAAGGCAGGGTTGGCGCTTTCCAGGGGGCCAATATTAACATTTGAAATTACAAACATGGCCCAGCACCAAACGATGTAGTCCCTTGCTCAACTAGGTTCATAAATTAGAGACTCAATAACCTAGGGAATCTGTTCTTGGCTACTGATTGGCTACAAACTTTTTTGGAACATCATGAAGCCAGCCTTTAGTGCACTTTTAGAACAGCAAAAGTAAAAACAAAATCATTTAAGGTTGATTTACCACTTTCCTGTGTCTTAGTCAATACAGCAAAGTACTAGCATCACAAAGATTCAAGTACCATGGAAAGCAAGAATAGACCGAAAGTGTTCATTCCTTGAAATGTAAGTCACTTTGGATAAAAGTATGTGCCTCATGTATAAATGTAAGATGTAAGAGTGTTTGTACGGCTCATTTCAGTTTAACCATCAAGTGTTAGAAGCAGTGTTGATCCAGGAGGTCTGTACCTTTTACTGTCACCTGTATTTCCACAGCTTAAATTTATTCAGTGATCCAGTGCTTATAATATTCATTTTTGAGTTAGGTTTAGCGAGGCAACATAGACAATTTGTTTTAAACGACCTTTCTATAACTTGTTTATGCATGTCAAGTTGTTTCTATGCAATTCGAGCTTGTTTTCACAAACCAGTTTGTCAAGATTGAGGAAAATTTATCAAAATGCAAAGGTGGTGAAGTCAAACATGTGAATAAACCTTAAAAATTGCTGTTAAGAATGCAATCTTTACATGATTTTGCCAGAAATTCAGCCTGGACAGATGTCTTCAGACTCGCTCACAGGTCACCCGTCCCAATGATGGATCCGCTGTTTATTCTACTATTTTAGGGACAAAAGCAAGCGATCTCCATAGAGAATGATTCGCTTTCTCTGCCATTACAGAGTTCGCTAACCTTCCACAGGGGTCAGCAAACAGCCCCCCTCCCAAAGCCAAGCGCATCTGCCAGATTGCGCCTTTATTAATTCGTATGGAGTGACTCCGGGGTATGCGCATGCGTGCATCTGTGCAAACATATGTTTTAGTCGTCCTATGCCAGGAATCACCCTCAACAGCCCACCCCCCACCTTGGCCTTTGTAGGGTCGCCTGAATGGCTGACAGGCTAGAGTAGCCCATGCAGCTGTCTGACGTCCTCTTCCAGGACAAGTTCTCTCTGATCTTCATGCTCTTGCACTTGGCTATACATAACATCACAGGACAAACTTGTGAAACCAAACCACCACCTGCATTATGCCACTCAAATGGTGTTACCACATAGGGCTATGCAGTTTCATTAGCACAAAATACACAGCATTAAACTAATCCATGGATCTCTCGTCCTGCAGAGCTGAGCCTGGTACAGTATCAATAGGGGCTCCATTAGATTTTCAGGCTCATCTGAACCCCTGCCAATATGTCTGCTGATGTATGGCCTTGAGCTCTAATAGGTATAAGTGTAGTGTGGAGGGCGGCATAGCGAGAAGCCAGGCATTTCCACAACCGATACAACTTTGATCTTTAGCAGCGTGGCCATTTATAAATCCGACATGTAAATATTTACGAGCTGAATGAGAAAAAAAAAGGCTGGTCTGGTTTATATCTTTGCCGTTCTATCCTTACTTGTCTCCTCCCCCAAAGCTCTTGTGTTGAGGACGCCACGGCAGTGGGGTGAGAGAGCAAAGGCCCTAGGCCACATCCATCATGAATACACAGTCTAGCTTTATTGGCTGGTCATGGAGTGCAGGTCAAAGGAACTTCGGGAACAGGGGAAATCAAGATGTAGATGATACAGAGGGTTCCACTGGAAAGAGCTTTCAAATAAGGATTTTTGTTTTAGAAAACCTCTTTGGCTCAGTGTTGAAAGCAAGGCAGAATCAGGGTCTCCTTTTGGGAGACTCAGTATCTAACATGAGATTTTGGTAAATAACCATAGCCTTTTTGCGTGCACCCGGCACACCTATTCGTTTCCACCCGCTGTTCTCACAGTGGGACAGGCCTCTATGGCAGATGCGCGGGCTTTAATTGTTCCCCCCAGTCCTGACCTCTGCTCCTGATTGCCCTCTGATATACAACATCTCTATTAAGCTGGGAAGTAGGTAAATATTCTACTAAAGACCCTCTATCTTAATGGCATGACTGCAAAGGGAGAGAAAAAAAAATCAATTGCCTTTTTTTCAGTTTGTCCTTTGCCAAGTCTATTAGTTTTACTATGTAATCTGATGTCAGGATCTAAAAACGGATAAACCAGCAGACAGGAGACTGCTCCGCATGGGCTTGTTTAACAAACAAAGTTGTTTGAACAGATTTTTTGGCTTTCCTTCTAAATGATTAAAAAGTTTTGTTAAATCATTCATAAAGACTTGTTTTAATCACAATGTCCTTGATGGTGTACAGTGTGGAAGCAAATAAAAAATGGAACAAAGTGTTCGAAACTTTTTTAAATTGCAAGTTAAATAGGGCTGTGTGATGGTAGTGTAGGACCGGCTTGTCGATCGATGCTGTGATTGGCAGTTAATGGCTTTTCCTTTTCTGTCTCCGTAACCTCACTTTGATAGCTGTTGCTTCTGATCAGAGATGGCAGATTAGGTTTGGTTTTGGTACCTAAACCCCTGACTTTTGGAGATGGCTTCATTATGTTAAATCATTTAAAGCTAAAGGGAGTTCCACTGCAGCAGGGCACACAAGTGACGTTTTGGATGCTGGACAAACCACTAGGATTCTTTGGAAAAAGAGTGGCGACCCTTGATTTCAAATGTACAGCATGTACAGTTTTTTTTAGGATATCACAATGAAAAACTGGAGGTTAGATAAATCATGTCAATCAGCTTGGGTAACCCTTCCATAAACCAGAAGAAAACATTTCTGACCTGAAAAGTAGAACAGTGTACTATTCGGTGATGGCTATTATATATTATATATCTGCATATTTAAATATATCAAATATACAAATTTATGAAAGCATTTTTTTTACATATTGAAATTGTCTTGGTTGAATATTTTTTCTTTTAAAAAAAACAAGTTTAGGATGGAAACATGCTACAGCTAAATATTGTAACATTTTGGTTTCTGAGAACAAATAATATATAAAGTTTATTATTAAGAAATTTTTTTTGTGCGTGTAAATATATATATTTTTTGATCTCCATGAACAGTTCATGACCCCTTTAATATTTAGTGAAAAAACCTAGAAACCATCTTGAGCATATATTTGCATTCGTATATAGAAAGCCCATCGAGACTGCATTAAAACATGCTGCTCCCATTGCAACATCAACCAATATTTAATAAAGCCTGCTTCATATATCTCATTACCACGGCATTCCCTCTCATCTCTCAGTGCTTAATTTAATATTACAATAATTTGAATAATCATTTGCATACACAGATCTCATAATGTTCTCTAGTGGCAAACAAAAATATTTAAAAAATAACTTCTTCCCTGAGACCTTGTTTATTCAAAGATGGGACAACTGTTAGCGGAAAACAAGCTTTTCCACCTAACAAGAATACTATATACATTGCTTCATAACCCAAATGAGCAATCAAAACTAATCTTTGGCCTGGTGCTGAATACATGTGCTGCTGTAAAGATGGAGGAAAAAAAAGAGAGATTTAAAAGTTTGGTCGATCCTGTGGGGAGTGGGTGGAGGAATGTAACGGCTGTGTTGAAGACTTCCTTTGCTGTCTCCGTGTTCTATCTCCTCACCGACCTCAGATTCATAAAGCAGGACTGCTGCTTAACAAATACTTGACGATACACAAGTGTGTGAAACCGCTCAATAACAGACCAAACGTGTTTCCTGTACTTTCAGCAGCTGCAGCTAGTAAAAGCAAGCACCTCTGAGAGGGTGACCTCAGAATTCACCTCATCAGTGGGAGGGGAATCAAAGAAAAGGCCCCAAAAGATGGGGTTTGGGTTTGTATCTGTGAGTGGTGTGTTTTAAATCCTAGGTGTCAACTACAGCCTGAAAGCAGTGAAAGTGAAGGTTGTAAAACTTGAAAGTTTGACCTTGAAAGAAATGATGGACAACTCTTTTTCTGTATCTTTAATTTCTGTCTCTCAGGAAAAAAAGACTGAGCACATAGAAAAGCTTAAGGGAGAATTTTCATTTCCACCTTTTAACATAAGCTATAATTTAATGCAAATTTTACTGCAGTGATTTAATCTGTTTATTTAGCTACTCTTGTTCTTTCCCAATTGTTTCATGCATAAAAGCACATGATGAGAAAACAAGGTGTGAAGTGATTTCTTTTTTTCCAGAGGGGCCTCAATAAAAACCATATGACACCACAGGCCGAACTGCTTAATTACAAAGGGATGAAAATCTGGAGTCTGCATCTGGTGAGAACATTCCGCCATAATACTGATAGATTTACAGCTTCCAGTCCTAACCTTGGGACTCCAGTGTAAGGTAATTAGGCCAGGCATAAGATGCCTCAAAGGATGACCCTATCAGAAGGGAAAGCAGCTGAAGTTACTCAGATGTCTGAGAATTTGCCTTTTTTTAAAAACGTGGATAAACAGCCTAAAGCAATGCATATGTACCCGAAACCAAGCAATGCCCTGGACCTATCCACACGTATCTACTTTGAACAATTTGGCTGCAAACTGGTCACCAAGCCCCGCCCACTTTGCAAATCAGTGCAGAACTCTTTATGATTTTGAATGCCAGTAAATATCTTGACAGCAATGGAGCAAAACTCAATTCATATTTTATTTCCCGTACAAATACGTTTTTGGACCAGTAGTCCTAATATGTTCTGATTCTTAAAAATATTTTTGTGATGCCTTGGCTTGGTAAGGCTTAGCCTACTTGCAATTCTGTTTCCACCGAATTCCAGTATTGCATCTGAGAAGGCCTGTTATAGAAACGGCTCTCAAGAAGCATAGCAAATGTTACAAAAATGGCGGATTAACACTGCCATCAAAACCAATAAAAGAAGAAATGCACACCTTGTGGCCTGTTTTTAGAACTTCCCACAAAAGGGTCAGAAAAAGGCACCTCGATAGAGTACAGAACACTGTGGAAAAACTGTGTCGTAACAAAACAGGTTGGAGGAAAAGTGTCATTATAATTATAATTCATTTTCTCTCTCGTCCTGATTGGTAAGAATTTTGTGGACCAACCAAACAACTCCCAAATCCAACATTTACCTTGGTTTTGGGAACGGAATTAAAAATATTTACACCGTTTTAAGAATTTTCTGAAAAAAAAAAAAAAAAAAAATAAATAAATAAGCAAGCTGTAGGTGCTATGAAGAATATGGAACTAATATTAGCTGGTTTTCCATCCACCAATTTTATGCACATTTTGGAATATCACATAAAAGAAATGAGGATGGAAACACCAAAATGCTCAAAACTTTGAAAATGATGTGTACAGCTGAGTAAGATAAACTTTTTATCGGATAAGAAAAAAAAGCCTGTAAACTTTGATGGAAATACATTTATTGAATAAATCCCAATGCAATGCAATCGTGGGGTGGCATTATTGTACAAACCGATTTCATTGCAAAACAATCTGAAATGTTGTTTTGGTCAATCTAAAATTCCTTAGCCAAAGTCTTTAATCAAAGTGGTTTGGGATTGTCACCTCCCAGAACTGCAAAAGCAACATGACATGACTGCGTATATTGTGCAAGAAAGTATTATATGAATAAAAGGTCTTCTCCTAAAGCATTAACTTCCATTTTTATTTTGATGATTGGCGCCATTACCTCAGGAAGAGACAATTTTGTTCTCAAGGACTATTTGGATGGAAACGGTCCTTTATTCTCATATAATTTAGGCGACATTTCAGTTTTGTACATGAATTTAATTTGCCTCTTTGGATGGAAACATGGCCATGGACTAGTCTCTCCCACTTTTGCGTGAACTGGATCAATACCAGAAAGCAAGCAGCCAACTGTGTTCACTAGATGCAGACTGAAAGCTGTCTTCTAGGACATGCCTTGCTTGCTCTGGAGCACATTTTGAGCTCTCATGCACAACACTTCAGGGTGCCTAACACACGAGGATACAGATTTCCTAACTTCAGCAGAACTTCATTGAGAATATTCAGAAGAGAGACATTGTGGCTTGAGTGAAAAACAGTGAGGTCCAAGGGCTCATTTCATGTGTGGATTTATTTGTCCCAAGACTCTCTTCAGCAGCCCAAAGCTAAACACAGTGTGTTTTCCAGTGTTCTGTGCCGAGAGCAGCCTTGTGGCCTGAGTCACTCACAGGCCATTAATCTGGTTGCTAAGTCACTGATGTATTGATGCTGGTGAACCAGTATGCCGACCTGTTGCTCTCTTTACCACCTACTACTTTTCTCCCCAAAACACTTAATTCCTCCCTTAGGTTCAATCAGAGTCTTATTGGTCGGCTGGCTACTGTGCCACACTCTCTGAGACAATTCAGCCTCACGTATGCTGAAATTACACTTTGTTTAAAGTCATTTGACTCACATTTGACTAACAAATGCATGTAAAATGTACAAAGCATGTGCCAGGCTTATTTAATTAGGCTATTAAAGGGTATATCATTTGTGTAATCGCCCTCACTGTTGATGAGGCTTGTAAGTTGAGAAAGGTAGTCCAATAAGTAGAAATGAGGAGTTTGGTTCCAAAATGAAATAAACAGCATTTTGAAAAAAAAAATTTTTACATTTGAAAAGCATATAATCATTTTCCGGAAAAAAAAAAAAAAACTAATCAAATTCAAATGCAGCAGTCGCAAAGAAGCTGCTGAGGAGGTGGAACATTCATCAAAATGGAGTTATGGCATTTTGGATAAAACTCTTCAAATATTATATATTTATAAAAAAAGAAAGGCACTAATGCAATAAGGAAGTTACTAAAAGTCAAAGTAGGAAAAGTTGCTAAACCATATGGACTGGGAATCAAGAAAGTTCCAAGAAAGGTTCAAGAATCACTGAGACCTTTGAGCATTGTGCTCTCGAGCTCACCACTTAACTTCACGAAGACTGTATCTGTGGAAAGTGAACTTTTAAAACTGCTTTGATGAATCTTCTAAATGTCAAATTACTGCATAGAAAGAAATCAGGACAGTTCTGCACACGTTTAATGCTCAGCAACATAAATGCACTTCAGAAACCGCTCTTCATCAATTTATAATGGATTAACTGGTTAATGTCTTTGTGCATGGATTTACTTCTGAAGATCTTTTGTATGTCTATAATTCTACTGTTTTATATGCTGTGGATCTTTGGGGAGCAAAAAATGAAATGCAGCAGCCTTCAAGAGAAAACAAGCAGCATGAAAGAAGAGTTGGCGGCAGAAATGTTTCGTTTTTCAGGCTGGTTGAAGTAAAGCTATTTAACCTTAAATAGAGATGTGGATTGAGACCACCCAGCAGCTTGTGACCACTGCTTGTTTGCATAGTACTGGTTGGGTCTATTTTATTTATTATTTTTAAAAGGGAAAATGAGTGAAGGATGTGTATTTTGAAAAAGTGGGCTGTGATTTCAAGCTAAAGATATGAATAAGGCTTTAAATCTTGCTAATGATATATAATGTAAATTATAATGTTATCCATTCCCTAAAGTAACATATGCCTTTTATATAAACAAAACACCATTTTTTTCTTGTTACCGAACCTCTTGTTGTTTTTTTTATATAAGTAACAGGACTGAGTTTTTAGCAAAGAATTAACAAATACCGGTAGATGCTAAATGGCCACATGTTGCACATGACTGAAGGACCAGGAAATTCTGCTAATGCTGATGCATTACACTAAACTAATCAAATCTCTGACGCTCCAAGATATCATCAAAAAATCAAGAAATATGTAAATAGGAAATTGAGAGAACTTAGCTTTGCTCTTCCAATAGGCTTCTAAAGATCCAAGTGATGCAACTTCCTACTGAAAAACTTATGGACATTTTCAGGAGGTTGTGAAATGCTGGGGACATTAGCAAATATATATTTGGTTATATGGATTCATATATCAATGCAAAAGAAAGGTTCTTTTAAAATATGAATTCATTCATTTATGGTAAAGAGTAGTATCAGACTGGGGACATGCTATTTTTCAGTGTTTTATGAAGATTTCAAGAAATATTTTAAATGTTATAGATGAAATTTGCATTCAGAATAGTAATAAAATATATTCATGAAACTATTTTAATGCTTATTCTGTCTCAGGGACAGAAATGGCACCCAAGAAACAATACATCAACTCCTCGTTTCATTTATGCCAAGATGTATCCGTATTGGTATTGGAAAGGTACATCCTTAAACCCAACGAATCTGATAGGGCAGATTGGACATTAGATAATCAGATGCAGAGCTTCCTCCGTTGTTGGCAGTAGCATTGCTTAGCTTCTCTAATTGCTCTAACTGTCCACGGAGAGAAAAAAAATCCAAACAACCAGGGCTTATGACACAACATCTGTTCTCGCAGCCAAAAGATAGACTTCACGTCGCTCTTTCCCAACACATGTAATATAGGACACCGCATGAACACTGTACATGGCCTACCATGTGTATGTGGTTGGCTGCTGGTCCCTCCATTGAACTCAAAAACACACATTAATGGGGCAGATGCATGCATGAGCAGCGGCTGCAGCTGTGCAGCATGTCAGAGCCTGGCCTCTCTGAGGTGGGGGCCTGGAGGAGTTGTGAAATTCCAGCAGACTTCCAGACATGGCTTAGCCCGCCCACCATTCAGACAATGCCCCTCCTATTCTAACAGAAAGCTCTCTCAGCAAAACTCAACTCCCAGACCTGGGAAAAGCCCTCTGTCATTGGCTCCTACTCCTCCATAGTAGTAAAGTTAAGTATCCTATGGGTTGAAAGAACATTAGTAGGATCTTACAAGTAAACATACACTGAACGTATGCAGTAATCACAATCTTGGGCTCATGCATGTGAAATAGATTATATTTTTGACTGGCAGGAGGCAGGACGTCTCTGTAGTAACTCTCTGAATATTGAATGGACACTTTATTAGTGCTGTACTACCGGTAAATCAAAGCTCGGCCCTTCCTGGAACAGCTGCAAACCTTTTTTCCCCACTGAGCACTATTACTGAACAATCACCGGCCAGCCATGATAATTAGCAGAGTATCTCTATCTAAACGAGTTCTTCTCTCTCTCGCTCTCACTCCCGGTTCTTCTTTCCCTCCTCCCTTCCATCATCTTTCATTCAAACTCATGTCTAGAGGGAGATCGGGTGTGGTGCTCTCTCTGCCATAGAGGTTGAGCTTCACAGTCCACAGATGAAAGATACAACCACGCAGCTTACCAATAACACTAAAATGGTCCCTAGAGTCTTTGAATGGGAATAGCTCTGCTTTTTTTATACAATTAAAACAAGATCTTACAGGAGCCATGACATTCTAAGTTTATGTGCTGCCAAAGGTTGAAGTGGGTGCTATGACAAGTACAAATTATGCAAAAAAAAAATCTATATATATATATATATATATACATTGAATGCTACGGAGTCAGAGATAGTCCCTATGCTTAATGCTTCTGTGGATTACTGTCTGATTTGTTTTACCGTATTATTTTCATAGTTTCCTCCAGAGCATAGACATATCCTATCCTCACAACCCAGCTGATCTGCTTGGATTGCACTGGAGGGAAAATCAAGTGGAGAGAGTCCAACATCCAGACGTTTTGCTTTGGATATCGGTCCACACTTGGAATGGAGTCAACACACAGTTAGCATAGCTGAGACACATCAACATGTGTCCAGGGCTCTGTTTGCTGGAGCAGTAGTGAACAGATGATAGAAAGTGTGAGCATGTGTTCGGATGCACATATAGAGGGAGTGCGTAGATGTGTGCGGTACACAGTTTGTATAGTTTGTGAGTTTAATGGAGCAAGACCAGAACATTGATGGTGGTAGTGGTGGTGGTGGTGTGAGGCCTTTCTTGGGTAAAGATTCCCTGTGTGATAGTGACGGCACTTTCTTGCTCTCCTTCCGTGGCCAAGCAGCATCTGGAGTGGATTTTGTGCGAGCAGACACCGAAGAACATGATTACATTCAGTTAACTGTGCTCTAAACTGATTATGCATGTGCCAAGCTAATGGACTACATTTGCAAGAGGAAAAATAACATCCAATCAATCTCAATTAGTCCAGATTGTACTGGCCCCTGAGACAAGGAAGGTAGCCAGCCTGAAGCTCCTCCCTTTGCACTTGAAAGGTCTGCCTGGAAGACCTGCCTCTCCCCATCCATTCTAAAGTGGAGAACCAAGTCTCAAGGTTGGCATGAGTGCATTCCAGTTTCTGAGTGATGCTTGCTCAGCATGAACATGAGCCAACTGAGTGTTCATTGTTGTTGCACACAGAAGAGAATGAAGGAAGAAACATCATGAAGAACATAATGGAATGCCAAAAGCATTTAGTAAAGTTGGCTTTGGTTCGATGGGAGCAGTGTTTTGAGAGTGGTGTCTAAAACAAGCCCAGTTAGAAGAGATCCTGAAAGTCAGTGTAAACACGAGGCAAACTGTGGTGAGTAGAGCTAAGGATTCCAATCAGATTCATTCAAAAGTCTCTTTTCCAATAGTCTTGCTCTTCCCTGGGATCTCCAACAGCCCTCAGGTCATCTCAATGAGCTTCCATAACCTGCTCTATTCCCTGGTTTGTGGTTAACGTCATAAAAACACTGTAGGACATAACAATGTGACTCCTGAATCCGATTAAACAGAACTGATCGTCAAATTGTCTGATACATAAAATAAATGTAGACATTAAATGCATTAAAACAGCAAAATGAAATCTCAAAATGTTACCAAAATCAAGATAAAGTTGATCTTAAAACAGGGCTGTTAAGGAACCAATTGTTTAGGTGCAGTACCAAACATCACCACTAGTAAATGAAGACAAAGACAGGGCGATGCAACAAATCACATTTAATCTGTTTTTCCTGTATAATCATTTCTAGCTGACTAATATGGGGTTAAGTTACTAAATTCTAAATTACATTCATTCTGTTGCCTATCAAGATGATACAATGGCAACGTGCAGTTACAATCACACTAAGTTTGAGAAAAGGCTTATTTTTGACCAGGCAACTGTGTTAAAGGTATAGTAGCAGTGATAACTCCTTTAAAATGGTACAGAGTTGAACCATGAGCTTTGTTGCAAGACAAAGGAGTCTTTATGAAGACCATTTTCAGTCTAAACCCAATTCTGACCAAACATGTTACTGCACTTTGCCTTTATACAGCAGTTTCCCCAGATATTCTACTTTAAACCGTTACAGTTAACCCTACACCCTAAACTTTCTTGTGGTGTTATGTTTGTGACAGGTAATGTTTGGTCCATCTGCACACAGTTATGAGTGACCATCATGATGTCATTGGTGTCATAACAAGGGAAAGTTAAAGTAAATCTTTCCTAAACTGTGACTAAGCACATTATGGACCTCTTACTGTACTCCATGTTATGAAGTTACATGGGAAGCACCATCCCTGACAAGAGTTGGTCCATACGATTAGGACAAGTCTACCAAAGTCTTTCAGAACATTCCTATCCATGGGGGTGGAGAGGGGAGGCGTATTTTTAGAAAGGCCTAATATGTGCCGCATACCACAGACTCTCAAATTATCCCATCTAGCTTAGCCTTCAGTTTAAACCTTCCTTTTTAATTCCAGTAATTATAGGCTCCAATTTACGGAGCTGTGCACACAAAGAGCCTGTTTAATGCAAACCAGTTTGATTTGGCCAAAGTGTCCCAAGGATACACCACATCTTAGAGTGTATATGCTGACTCGGTTAGTTTTTCTCTTATTTTGCGCTTTATTTCAGATTACTGCATGGGACACAAACAGAATGTTTTCATTATATGTTTTACCACCTGACAGCTTAGCTGAGCTAGCGAACATACTCCTAGCACGTCATTTGCCTATAAAATTACTCCAAAGTGGTTCTAAAGTTAAACCCTACAGTATATTATTGCAGGATTCTGTCATCCGCTTATGTGTATCTTCAATAATCATATTTTAGGTACAGAAATACAGCTATATTTCTTGGTGTATGGTAGACCTGTCACCTCAGAAGGAGGCAGCATGCTTATAAAGCAGATCCTGTTGTCAGTCAACTCTGTTCTCTCTTCCACAGTTCGGATCTGTGGGGCTTTTAGAGCTGGGAAACCATTTTAAGCCGCTTAAAGCTTACAAATTATCATGCTTGGATGTGTCGAACATTTCTAATCTGAAACAGAGTATTGAACATGTAGACTCGTTCTTCTTAGCTCTCCTTCCTTAAAAGGGATGCTGGAAGTGGAATGTTTTACTGCTTCTAGCACATTTAGGGCAGAACATCGATAAGTATTATATTAAATGTAAGAAAGCTAATGACCCACCCCTACACATACACACATACAGAAAAAGTGAGAAAAATGGCACAACATGATCTAATGCATTGCAGTAATTGATTTTATTTTGTGTCAATCAATGTCCCCAGGTTCTCTAGGTCTGAAACCCTACCTGAAGCTACACGAGGCTCCTGCAGCATTGCCCACACAGGTCAGCCAAGCATGTCAAGAGTCTTGTGTTACATATTTGGATCATTGTGGTATTTGTAAACATGCTCGCAGCATGTCCTAGCTTGCGCTTGAAACCTAGCTCAAGCTTGTCTGCTTTTACATCCAGAGGAAGTTGGACTTTTGGTCTTGCAGTAATTACAATAACAAACTTCGTCAGGGGAACAGCTGGCCAAAAAAATGCCTCAGCTCCAGCCATAGACTGTAAAGAATTATGGACGATGTGACACCGCCAACTGCTAGTGGGCTAATATGAAGCCACCACGGAGCTCTCCTGGAAGCTGCCATTGAGTTGTGCACATGGTCACACACAACTTCCAGATAGTGATGGAGTAGTCGTGGTTTCAGAGCTCCACCTCGAGTCTGGCTCACACACACAGCTTCTCTGAATTTGATCGTTGGCAGCGCAAATGATCTTTGTCACAATTTGTTTGACAGTGAAAAGTCCACTCTGTTCTGTGTAGCTGTCAATTACATGGTCCTGTCTAGTTTTTGTAGGGAAATATTGAGCCATAGTAAACCGCACAAAAATAAGGCCCCAAGATATAGTCGGGCTAACTTTTGAAAATCATTAAAACTATTTGTGTAAATAACGTGAATCATTTATAAACTTCAGCTTTTTCCCATAGACTTGTATTGGCTGGGGATCATTCGCAGTCAACACCATCTCCCAGACTCCCAGACTTCAATGCAGACTGGGTTTCAAGATATGGTGGTAAATCTCCCTTGAACAAGCTCAAAGAAATGGGCAACATTGAGGTTTTTGTAGACAATTAAAGACAAATCTAGCTTATTAACCTTTCAAATTGGAAGATGTCCAACAGCACCATCAGCTCAGAACTGATAGAAACCAGAGGGACCCAGGCATAGCCAATTTTCTATATGAAAGAAGTTGCAAGCTAAACTGGTCTTAATGGAAGAGTTGTAACCAAAAAGGTGAGGTGGGATAAGGCAAGTGACTGAAGTATGCACAAAAGCATAGACTTGGGAGTACTGGACAGGATGGTATTGTGCATACAGAGCTTAGATCTCAACATCATCAAGTGTGTTTGCGATTACATGAAGAAACCATGCAAAAGCTACATCCATAATTTGATATAAATAAAAGATAAACACTTCCATTTTTAAAGCTTGCTCTGTACTCTAAATTGGTGGAGAATGTTTATAAATGGGAAAAAGTGTGTCATTCCTGTTCCAGCGCTCTCAGTTTAGCTATTAAAATGTTAACCAAAATGGAATGGCTTAACAAAAGTGAATATATATGGGGTCAACGTTGGCAGCAATGGCTTGTTTATGTCTTTAAAGACATTTCAGTGAGCAAACTAAGAAAACCCTATAAATGATCACACGGGACAAAAAGGCTTGTATGGCAGACGTGCAGCACATCCGGGTGAACGTTTACTCAGTATCTCACTGAGCATGTGATAGCAAGTGATGGAAAGAGTGAAAAAGAGATTAAGGAGAAAAGTCCCTGTGTGCAGCCGTGCCAGTCTAGGTTAAACACAGCCAGAGCTGGACTCCTAGGATAGGTGCCTAAATGGAATCAGGCCGGTTAGATTTATGGCCATTTGTTCAGAGAGTGTTCATCCATTGGCTATTATGGAATGATTAGAGTAGAAGGTGAAGCTCCAAGTCCGGCGAAAATCAATACAGCTGTCGAGAGCATTTCTGCCCTTCCCACTCTGAACAGTATTAGCACCAAACCTCTGTCTCTTCACACTTCTTCATCCTCTCCTCCAGCAATTTCATCAGCTGCCCTGCTCCCCACCCTGCTGACCTGCCATGTTCCTCCCTCCCTCTAAGTGCCCCTGTTCTCCGCTCTCCATTGCATGCGCATTAGGCTGTAATACACTGTACCAGGACATCACTCATAGATTGCAGGAGAGATGGGAAGTGCATGTTGCAGCGATAGAAGCAATGGAATGGGGCAGCAAGGAGTCCTTCATGTCGTTTAATCGCAAAATCTTGTTTTGATTAAAAAACGGTAAATGCATATGATAATGATATGCATACTGATATTGCTCTTTAGCAATTTTATTTCAGGAATAAATGACTGAAAATCTCGGACACCGTGGAGCTTTGTATTGGTTTGTCCTAAGATTTTTGATAATAAACACATTTTACACTATAAACCCAAAAAGTACAACTTGGTAGAAAAGTGTTGCCTCAGAACATTTAAGTTGATGAACCCTAGACTATAGTAGAATAGTAATATCATAAAGTATAATATGTAAAAACAAAAATGTGCATTTTGAGCACTGTTAAATTATAAACTAAGTTTGGGTGGGTCAACTCCAGGAAAATGGTCAGTGCTTTAAACATTTTGGGTTAAAAAAGTGAAGAAATCAATTTTCATTAAAGCACTTGAGTTGACAAACCTTAGTTTTATTAAGTAAACAGCAATAATGCTAATTGTTGTAATCCAATTTACATTTTTCGGCACTGTTAACTCAAAAAGATGGGTTTGTCAACTTGTCATCAAAGATGGGTAAGCCAAAAAATGGCTTAAGGTAGTTTAAAGTAATTCAGACTTGTTGGGTTTGGAGGGCAACTTTTAATTGAAATATTACTTTCCTTTTAAAAATAGAAATACATTTATATAACTAAGCAAACATTTCAAGGTTCAACTGTAAACTGTGTTGTATGTCTACAGCTTTCCCTACATTTTGAGCTCTGTATTTACTAGTTACATCATTATCTTGGTGGCTTGTGAGTTGAAGTAAAGCTGCATTTAAATCAGAATATACGGTAGTTGTCTATCACGAAGTTACAGTATGTAGACTTTAAAGAAATATGGACGATGCAACTTTTGAGCTTAACTGGAAGCCACCATTGAACGTGACTTCCTCTTAAAGATGAAACCGTCATGGTTTCAGAGCCCCCCCTCGAGTCGGTCGTGGACACGCCGCTCTTACAAGTAGTCTGTTATATACAACTTATTTTGTAATTTTAAACAAGAATTTGAGAATTCCTTATCTAAATTTGATCGTTGGAATCGTAAATTATCTTTATCACGATGTGTTAAAGAACTTTTATAGAACTTTGTTCACTGTTTACATAACTTTCAATAGTTAAAACCGTCCAAATGAAGGAATTTTTAAGGAAATAATTAGTAATGTTCTGCTTTTTCCCATAGACTTGTATTAGCTGGAAATCATTCTGCATCTAGCACCATAGGGGCGTTAGCCACGGTTTGGTGTCACTACACTGGCAACGAGAGGCACACTTGCTACAGTCTGTCCAGCAACCACATCAAATAGAGCATGTGCTTTGATAATTAAAAGTGTTAATAATTGTTTTAATTATTCGGACTAAATTGATTACTGTCACATGCTTGTTGTGTTTTATTTATGTTTTAGTCATTTACAGATCTATCTTTACCCACATAGACAAGACTAGAGTCAATAGATTCCACTGGTCTCCAGCACCATCCTGGCACATCCTTTCACCTAAGGGCCATTCAGAGCCTTCAGTTCAATTGAAGCGTGTTTTGGGCAAAGGCAGGAAACTCAAGCAAGCACCAACAACTCTTAAGAGCACCAACATCACTCCCTGGAATATCCCTGGCTGGCTTCAGACTGAAGCATTGATTACCTTCAAACAATCGAGCAAAAAAGCCCTACTTTTAATAAACAGTTCTAAAAAATGTTTACAAAAAGGATATGTTTTGAGGTAACACATATATACAGTACAGTGTACTTTGAGTTTAATAAACTGCAAAATAGATTTAATAAACACCACTACCCACAGAGTTACATTTGGAATAAAAGACCTTCCATGAGCAACCAAACCATGTGTCATCGTCAACTTCAATTTTTGTTAGTTTTGTTTTTAATTCCTGCAATGACTAGGAGCTCTTTTATTATTCAATGGAAAGTGGATTGCATCATTTGCTTCAATACACCCCCTATACTTTATTTTCACTTTTTATTTCAATTCTCATAAATTGTTAGTGTTGCTCTTACCTTATATAGCTTGAGACTAGCCTCGTGCCGGGAGTTGACCGTGTGCATCCTCAGTTTTTCCAAGCTGTTGGTGTAGTAATCGCAAGCGTTGCATTTGAGGTGTACTGGGTTGCCAATGGCCACGCACTTGAGGCGCCACTCATTGCCCTTTCCACCCTCTTTAATGTGTGCCACCAGCTGGTACTTTTGGACATGCTTGTCTGTCTTACAATGAAGCTGGAAGTTGGCTTTGAGCTGTGTGGTGTAGTGGCACAGCTTGCACTGATGTGAGTCACCAACCACTGCCCTCCACTCTTCCTCTGGTAGCAAGCGCTCTGCATTCATGTGAAGGCCCAACATGTCCAGGTTGTCGGTAGTGAAGCGATTGCACACCGCACACTGGAAGAGTTTAAGGGAGGGGTCGCTGGTCTGCGAGAGGCTTTCACCCAGAGTCATCAGCTCCTCTGAGACCAGCTGTCCACCACCCAGCCGTACATCCATGGCAATGTCCCCCCCAACTGAGAAGAGAACACACAAACATGTATCAATGCTCAGCCAAAGCAAAATCCCCAAATCTGTGACACTTGTTGAAATCAATATAAAGAAACAACCAGAGTGCCCTCATTTAAACATCCTCAAGTTACAAGAATGTCCTGGGAAACTAAAAAGGTGATACGTTCAGCTTTTTTAACAAAGAATCATGTTTGTCGGTTTAGAGAGGATTTGCTATCCAGAACACTGTGCATGTATGTATTTAACTACCTAATTTTATTAGATCAAGATTATCCTTTGGTGAGAGAGAGAGAGAGAGAGAGAGAGAGAGAGAGTAAAGGTGTTGATTTACTCAGTTCTGTACTTTCATACTGTAACTTTGCCATTAAATCAATTTCAGAGGCTGTGAGCAAAGGTGCAAAAAGAAAGTTATTCAATCATTATCTGGGATCTCCAAAGCAGCCCAGCCAGAATTACTGTAAATTAACTACATGCTTATTTCCACTACAAGTAAAATGAGATCTTACATGTTGACTTGTTTTTTTTTTTCATATTAAATTACCTCTGGCTTACAAAAAAATAGTAATTTCACGTTGACAAGTAAAGAAGTTATTAATAAAATTTGAACAAAAGCCCAAAGCATCAAATCTCTTTGTAGACATTGGAGGCTGAGATTGGGTAGGCAAGGGCTGTATAGATAGTGTTGTCTGATTTTTAAAAGTTAAATTGAATGCTACTAAAAGAATATATCACACGGCTTATTTCAACATAATAATGAAATTAGATATGTGCTAATCTTCTTAAACAAGGACGCAAACTGGATTTTATTTTAATTTCTGTTACAGTTCTAAATATGTTATCTCTGCCTTTTGTTCCTCCTTTCTCTCTGCCAATAAGAGCAAGCATGATAAAGAAACTTTTTGATATTGTTAAAGCTTAAACATTGTTTTTAAATTCAAACATATAGCTCACAGCATGCCAATAAAACTATAGCTTTGATAAGTACACAGATAAGCCTGATAACATTCTGTGATTGATCTCTTTAAAAAAATATGAAAAACTTATACTTCAAGACTACTTATACTTCAAGAAGAAAACAACACATTGTGTTGAGCTTTATTTGTAAAATATTCATGTTCAATTAAAGAAGGCAACTGCATGTATTCATCAGGACTGAAAAATTTTGAAAAATTTACATTTACCCACTCACATTCATCACATCAGGTTTAGATATAGATATACTTTTTGGGTGCTTCCACCCCTTGGAACTGAGAAATCTCCTGATAATCCTTGGTTTTAAGAAGATTGTGTTAGCTTCATATCAACATTTTTGTCTTGTTCTTTGATAGATGGTGTTAGATTCAATGAATATTCTGATATATAAATAAGTTTTTATTATTATAAATATATAATATTGTGTTGTGTTATCTTTATGCTGCCGGGTAATACTGACTAGGTCATTTACCCTTTCTTTTTTGCCTGTTATATAATGGTTGCCATTAAAACAGGTGAAGAAAAGACTAGCAGTTTTAGAATAATTTTTACATAAAAACTAAAATGGCTTGTGGATGTCTACCAGGCCATTCGGAACTCTCTGATGGCCCCAGCCTCCTCTGTCATACTATCTCTACAAGAAACACAGTGGCAGTAAAAAGGGGAATTTCCCAGCCAAGTGACCCAGATAGAATGACACAGAGAATGTGAAAAATAAACCAAACCTTGTTAAGATGTGTGTCTGTCTTTCCCACTCATTAACCCTTTGTTTTAAGGAAATAAGCACTAAGGAATCACCAAGGAAGGTAACACTACATGGCAGCTTAAGTCCCTTGATTAATTTTAAGACAAATGCATGTTTTATAAAGTTATATCTATAAACGTATATCTATATCTTTAAAATTGACCCAGGTCCTAATGTATTTACTATGCCAATCCAGTAGGTGGCAGTACAATTCAAACCTCAAAATACTTTTGGCCAATCAGATGCCTCAAAAATAATACATTTTATTAACAATAAACCAGTGTTGAATGAAAAACTGGATTCTTATTTAGTTATTTTTATTCTCTCATTTTGTGGAATAATTCTGGGGAACAGGTGCATGTTAAAGAACAAATGGAACACTTTGTGGTGTATGGAAAGACTACTGAACCACTAAATGAGTGGAAATAATAGCACAGCAACACTAGGTTCACTACAAAAAATGTAAATATTGGAAATATACACATAAAATACACATGATATGTAGGTGTGTGGATCTTATTCTGGGTTGTGGCTGGTTTCTCAATCAACTTAGAGCCAACACATTTTCAAAAAAGAATCAATCCAGTTTAAAAAGCATCAAGCAGACAACATGACAACTGTAAGTCAGCTCAAGTCAGATTAAAATAAATATGCAATATGCTGAAAAATTAACAGAGAACTGCTCGATAATTACAGTTTGTTACTGTATGATAAAACTCACCCAGTGCTGGAGCCAGAGCTGCCATATTGGGGTCCAGATGAAAACCCCCAAGCAAGAACTGGGCATCAGCTCCAGTAGGGTCCATTTTGAGGCCTGGTTGCAGGTTCATGTTTTGGGTCAAGTAGTATTGGTATAACTCAGCCTCCGATGGTGAAGGCATGGCCCCTAAACCAAGCCGGCCATGTTGCATTTGGGTCATGTTCTGCTGAAGTAGCATCATGTTGTGCATGTGTTTTTCACTTGTCATGTGTATCCGCAGGTTACGCGCTACATTGGTCTCATAGTCACAAACCTCACATCTCCAAGTGGGCTTGTTTTTTGGTTTAGTTGGTGAAGGGGCACCACAAGGCCCTGTCATGTGTGTAGAGGACTGGGCTGGATGGTGATGATGGCTAGAATGATGGCTGACAGGTTGAGTAGCGGAAGTAACAGGTACTACCCCACCTGTAGCATGTCCAAACACCTGTTCACCTGTGGTTGGAATAGTTCCTCCATTTTGTAATGTCTGCATGTTGTTAAGATGCTTGTCAGACTGCATATGGATGCTCAGGTTGCCTTTGGTAGTAGTGGAATAGTTGCAGACCTCACAGCGAAAAGGTTTGTAACCACAAGTGTAGCTTTCCCCACGGGCAAGGCGAGGGTGGCTTTGCCCACTGCTGCAGTAAACACAGGAGCCTCCAGAGTCAGGGTGCTTTTCCTTCATGTGAGCCTCCAAGGTCTGCTGGTATTTGTAATGCCAGTTGCACTTGGGACATTTCAGTGTCTTGCACGAATTCCGTGAGTGCATCATGGTCATATGGCCACCCAAAGAACGTGAAGAGCCTAATACAGTGTCACACTTTGGGCACTCTACCCCACTTACTCCGCTTCCACCAGCCCCATGGTTCTGAGAACATTCACTCAATCCTGACATATCACAAGCAGCTGTGTGATGCATGTGTGAGTGAGCATTGGGTGAAGGGTGGTGGTGATGGTGGTGAAGGTGGTGGTTGTGGTGGTGAAGGAGGGTACTGTTGTCATCATCTCCCTCTGCTGGGCATTCATTTGGTTCATGAGCTGTGGCACTATCTCGATTGGCACTTTCTTCAGCAGCTGCATTGGAGGCAAGAGGGGAGGATGTGTTTGCAGTGGAGCATGTTGCCCCATCCTCTTCGTCACCTCTATTGGCAATTGCTGCCATTGCCATGGGTATTGACGACCCCTGGCAGTTAAAGCTTAGAGAGTGTTCTGACGTCCTCATTCCATCGTCTGCAGCCAGCCCATCCTCTGAAACTCTGAGAGAAGAGGAGGACATGGAAGCAGAAACTTTGCTGCCAAGTGCAGGGTTGGCTGCAGAGAGACAAGCAGAAGGCTGGAGAGCGCTACTAGGCATTAATAAAGGAGATTTGGAGATGCTTTGGTTTGAGACAGCTGGTTCCCCCACAAATCCACCACCGATGATGCTATTTCCACCACAGGCCAATGCAGCATCATCATCCTCTACCTCTTCATCCTCTTCTTCTAAAAGCTCATCGTCTTCATCTGAGGGCATTTCCTCACTAGGAAGAAGAGCATTCCTTTCACAGGTTTCTAAATCCCTGTCCCCCCCTCTAAGTATACCTTCCTTTCCCACAGACCCGTCTGTTCTCCTACCCTGTGGCTTTGTCAGAGAGCTGGAGTCTTTGGCTGGGCCTGAAGTTGAGGTAAGCGAGGGTGGTTTGGGACTGCCAAGTGCCCCCAGTGTAAGGAGGGCTTGTTGTTGGACCGCCAAATCAGAGTCTTTGCTCATGAGGTTCTCACTTCCCTCATTAGTGCTGCCACCTTCTAAATGAACTCCACTGAATGTGCCATAGAAGCTCTGGCCTGAGTTCATGGGAACAAGGGTAGGTGGTGGTGGAGAGCTCTTATTTTTTGGTTCTAGGAAGCTAATGAGAGGCTCTTTATCTTTCCCGATGCCCTGTATAATAGCTGATGCATGTTTGTGGCTTAGTAGCCTGCGCTCATCATCACAGAGGGTCATCCGATGGTCATGGACTGCATGAGTGACAAAGGAGCGTGCGTAGCCAAAAGACAACTTGCAAAGGAAACACATAAGAATGGGTTTCCCTTTGCCATAAAGGGCCAGTCCATCGAATTTGGAGAAATCCACGTTGTTGGGAACATCTTTGGATACGCAAGACTTCTTGGCAGACCCGTCGCTGTTTAGGTAATCCTTGTTGCTTTTATGCCGCACATCAAAGACGCGGAAACTGTGCAGGACAGGACTCAGGCCTGTCAGGGTTGAGGTATTGGGGAAACCTTGGTCTGATGAGCCAAACCATTTTCCAAAAGACGAGGCTATATGGAACGTGTTGATGATCTGAGGGTACACAGAAGAAGAGGTGCCTGCAAGCTCCCCAGGCTTTGCCCCACTGGAAAGAGAGTTTGAAAGAAGAAGCCCTGGTTCCAGGCTCCCATCACTTTGGATCAGCTGGCTTAGACTCTCTACAATGTAAGCAGAGCCATCAGGTTGGTAGACTATCTCCCCAGCCAGATTTTCTACATCACTACTCTCTTCTTCCTCTTCCTCTTCTCCTTCTTCGCTACCACTCTCTGTGGCATGCCTTCTATGGGAGGGCTGTTGCCGCATTAGCAAGGGCATTCCTCCTCCACTTGACACCATAGGTACACCAGGGAAGGGCTGCAGACTAGGAAAGCAACTGTCAATCTCCATTTCATCCAAGTCTTCCAAGTCTTCTTCCTCTTCTCCACAGCTCAATCCTTGTTCCTCCTCAAACCCTTCTCGTTTGGCCTGCAGCTGTCTGGGACCAGAGTTATCACTGGGACCCTGTGAAGGAGCTTGCTTCGGCTGCTCTCTCAAGGCCTCGCAGGGAGTGCTGGTATTCTGGAGCTGGGCTGAGTTGGGTGCAGACAGAGAGAGGGGCTCCAATGAGGGGGGCTGGTTGCAAGGTGGAACCTGTACGTTAGGGTGATCTTTCCAGGGTTGCGGATGGTGCTGCTGCGGGGATGTGGCGGAGGAGCCGAGCCCATCGTCTGTCCCAGAAACCACAGGAGACTCACAGGTTTCCATGCTGATGCCTACATGAGGCGTTCATCGCATCCAGGCCTGTTGGGGGACAACAAAGGAAACAATTAGATAACTGCATGTTTAAAATGTTTAGGTAGTCCATTAATGCTTTTTCTTTCACAGCAAAAAAAAAAAAAATATCAAGGTAATTTTCTGGCCAGTAATTAGACCATCCATACAAAGCAGCTTGATAATATGGTAAAGCTATGTACATGCATCCAGACATGTGGAGAGTAGGCTAATCTATAGTAGATTAGATGAGAAACAAAAGTGTGAGGTCTAATTGTGGAAAATGACAGAGTGCTCATTAGGTTAGATTAGGTACTTAAACACAATACTTCAGACAAGCTCTAATAAGGCAGCTCAGATGCCTCGTCCTGACATATCAGCCAGTTACAATCTTTTATCTAGGCTTTCCAAGCAACACACATAGTCTGTTACGTTCTAAATCCCGCATACATCATTTTAATTAATGATAGGTCAGTGAAACACAGTAACAGAATAACTTAATGTACAAAAAAGCTCCATTCTGCTGCTAATTAGACACAACGAAACCCGCCATCAGCACATGATCCATCTCACACCCGCTGAAAGAACTGAAGGTTACAAAAATATATTAGCCACATTGTGTGAAGACCTCCATTACAGAGAACATTGCACTGATATATAGTAACATGCCCATAAAACTTAATTAGCTGATGCGGGCAGCCATTTTGCTTGTGGATTAAGTAAAAATACAGATAGCATAAAAAGGATTTACTTCTTTTTATTTAAAGGCACTGATGTTGGTGCTACAAAAGCTGCCTTTATAGATATAGCATCCAATAACCTTCCTGGTTATCTTGGTTGCAGTCACTCATCTTAATACAGAAATAATAAATGGCACATGAACTTTCTAAGGGTAGCTGCCCGGAGATATGAGCAGGCCACAATTTCAAGCAGGCGATAAAGGAGATAAAATGATAGCAAAAGATACTGCTGAGCTAATAAGTTTAATAAAGGGATGCAGGCCGCATTGATTAAAGGGGGCAACCAGACTGAAACCAATAACTCTGGCCTGCCCTTTCACCCTCCAGTGCTGAATATTACATGAGCAAAGTTTCCCGGTAGCATGCTAACCAACACGTCCTGCATGATTAGCAAATTCACTGCCTCTACTTGATTTATTTACTTATTTACTTAAGGATGCAAATCTCAGCAGCAATCACACACTGTGTCTGTTGCCCTTCCCCCACAAAAAACATTAATGTGGCTGGGGAGATTGATAATGGTTCACTCGCTCTCCTGAATGTCTGACAGACAACTGACAACCCCTACACCAGCCCACAACGCAATGCTCTCCCTCCACACCAAAAGTTCTCTAAGTCTTACAAAAACATAGTAATTGGGTATTATTGGGTTTTATATATATATATATATATATATATATATATATATATATATAAAACCTTTTTGAATATTTATATATAGCCATTAAGCTGACAGCACACCAAAATTGAATTCCGGTAACCTATTCCAAAGCATTATGGGATGCAAGGGATGGTACATAAATGTATAACCATAAACAGCTTAAAGATTATGACTTGGGAAATCACAAATGGCTCTTCCAGAAAATCTGCCTTGATGTGCTTTTCATTTAAAGCAAATGAGAACGCTCCTTCAAAGGATTAGATGGTCCTAGAGAGTGGCAGTCCAAGACATCTGGGCGCGTCTACTGCTTACAGAAAACAGGATTGCCCTTTAAAATGGAGATGGTCTAATTCAATAACCTACAGTGGTTACTGATGTACAATAGGATTGTCTGGAGTCGGCCAGTCGCAGATGGGTGGCCTGATATAATGTAGTTTGTCCGAACAAGGATTGCTTTCGAAGCGACACCTGTTTTAAGAATAGAAACTTACATTTCACAATTTTTTTGGCAAAACAGAATGGTATGCTCTTTATAAAATAATAATAATATTAATAATCTGAATGCATGGAATCTCTGCCCATTAGAGATTCACTTCGTATAATTTACAGTGTAAATACAAAGCCTCACATGTTAGTTTATTTAAAATATGTCTGCAATCAAGGCCTCATCTTCATTAAACAGTCTCCTCTATGAAGTGGTAATACAGGAATTTAGAGGATTCTCTAAGGAACACAAAAACTCTTCTGAACTCAAATTAAGCACAATAGAGCACATTCCATCTTAACCTGCCAAACAAAGTAGATAAGATTTTTAATGATAAAAGAGCAGTACATAATGAACACTGTCAGAAGCTTGGTCTGGACATCATTTAGAGGGGATAGAAAATGAGATAAGTTCTTTATTTATGTGCCGTTTCATTTGGGGGGGATTTACTGGCTGCGTAAGAAGGGAATTAAAGGCTAAGGAGCCATCTGATTATGAGCACGCAGAGTCACCTGCCCATGGACCGGGCCCCAAGAGACACAGCCCTGCTTTCCCTCTCCTGGGGAATCAACTTCTGTTCTCTCCCAGCTGAGGTACACTATGGGGTGCAGCCTCACCCTCACACCCTAACCCACTCCACTTTACCCCAATTATCCCTCAATATGCAAGGGAAGAATCCTTCCAGGCAACGATAAACCACTTTTATATGGTAACACTGGGAAATTATGCATCCTGGAAAGTTAATAATGAGTGATTTGACCCAATCTTATATTCAAACTTAAATTTATTTATTATAACCAGTTATTAATCTTAGGTGGACAGGGAAACCTACAATGTTATCGAATGAGATCAGAGACTTTTTTTAACCATTGCTATTGTCATGCCATTTGCTACATCGATGCTGGCTTTTGTTGACAGAAGACTGGGATAAGAGCGTCTAAACCCACGCTTGACTCTACCCACAGCCAATCATAAAACGAATCCTGAGATTCTATGCGCTCATTAAAGTAGCTATTCCAGGAGCCATATGCCATATAAACATAGTAGGTTTAAGGGTTTAAACCAGAAGAGGAAAAAAAGGTGTCATCACCTCCCTGTGGCTTGCAGCAAGTCTTTTTCTTCTCTCATCTGCTGCCAGATCTAGCCATCACACAGACCGGCCACTACAGGGTTAGGGCGCTTATTGAAAAATCAATGGCATAAGTGCTAGGCAAGTTACAGGAAGGTCTGGGAAGAAAAGGTTCCTATTGATAAAGCAGACAGGGCCTTCTGATTCTGCACAGAGAGATGTTCTTAATGAAGCAACCCTTTATTTTTCTTAAAAAAGAACAACACAGAAATGACCACATATAACACATGGTCATGGTCACATTTTAAAATTCCATGTCCAAGGAATTATATTAAGGAATGTTTAATTGTCCCGTGTTTTTTCTTACAATGGTCTTGCATCATTAAAAATAAAAAAAAAAATACTAATACAAATAACTCTAGAAGTAAAGTAGTTAAATAAAGCAGAGCACTAAAAATACTTTGTATGAATAAAAACAAAAATATATAAATGCACTGCTGACAAAATATTGTGATATTGAGAATACTGTATTTTCTCTAAAAGTAGCCTTGAACAAATTTTAATTTTACAGAATTAAATAACAATAATGTGACATAACAGGTAAAAATAGTACCTTCTGTGCATAGAAACTATACACATAATCCAAAAACACATATTTCCACTTCCCCATTTTTGTCCCAAGCATTTATTGTGGACACGGGACACTTCCGAGGAGTTGCTTTGTCAGAAGGCAAAAAGTCGGCCCAGGTCGATGCATGGCACTCTGGCTGTAAACACTGCTTCCCGTAAAATCAATGATCTTTAGTTCAAGCTATCAGTCTGAGCAACCGAAATAGCAGCAGCTTAGATAAGAGAGAGAACCTACAGAGAGGGAAAGGAGATCTGTGCTAGTGCCTGTGGGTACTGGTTGAGAGAAATAGCTCAACAGAGCTAGTTCAGACAGCTAGCCACAAACACAGAAAACATTGACTAAACTACATTTCCCAGCATGCTTTGTGTTCAGAGAGAAAGTCATCTGATCTGGGTACAAATGTTTTTTTTTTCCAGTCATTTATCCATCAGATAAGGACTTAAGAAGCAGTGAGAGGGATTTAATGCTATTTTTTCATTTGACTGAGTGAGCTTTTACTTTATTTCTCCTATTGATAAAATATTCTTTTCTCATGAAATCCCACCCGTTCCGTTTAGCCGATAGAGTGGATATATCTATATGCACCCTTCTTATGTGGATAACTTTAAAAGCAAAAGTTATTTAGTAGGTAGTTAAAAAGCCCCTTTTGTGGATTTTAGAAAAGTTCTTTTAGTGCAGTGTTTAAGTTTTAGGAACATCCAGTTTGGGTTTTTAAGGTGAAAGTTAAATAATAATAATAAAAAAAAAAATGTTTGACTCAAATTTGCTGAAAAGTTTACTGTCTAGTCATCCTTTAGCCAGTATGTTGTGATGTAAGAATGTACTAAGCCCCTCCCACCACCCACACTATTAAACCTGGGAAATAGATGTGCTCATCTACGTTTAAATTGCTGGAATTTCTAAATCGCTCGGTAGCATGTAAAATATATGTGTATTGTTCTAAGTGCCAATAACTACATTTCAATAAAGAAAGGGTTTTGCACAAACAAATATAAATATGCATCTGCATCAACTGGATGTATAATGAACCTTTCAACATCATAATTTACTTAAAATATGTGTTGATTATTTGCATTTTATTAGTTGATTACCATGCTAATTCAGAGGCTTATATACTGATGTGAGAGAACAAAAAATGCACAGCAGATTTTAAGAGATATTCCTTGGTTTAACTCACTTAATTTAAAAGAAAAATTTAAATGTCTTTGTGTGTGTCAAAAACATGATTTCAATTTATAAATTAACATCTTTACGACACGTATCACATACGTTATTAATTCCCAGTTCAATAAATGCCCTATTTTTTTCTTTTACATATGTATTTTTTCTTTTCTTTTATCTGACTCGGTATTTTTAGACATGATTTTTAAAGACAGCAGTGGCTCTATTTATTTACATTAACAATTTGTTGTATTAAACCAAAATGTTTTACTGGGGTCTAGTACATCAACCCCCTCAAAGAAAATTACAAATGAAAAAAAAAATAAACAAACAATCAATAAGTGAAATAAATATTGGTAAAACAATGTTGAAATATGAATCAATACTTCATTTGAAGTAGATTAAAATAAGGAAAACCACTTCTATGTAAACACAATTGCAGATCGTTTCTTTCAGAACGCATTGAAAATCCCTTCCCAAACAAACTATGGTATGGAGGAAAATACAACAAAAACAAGGAGCCACAAGAAAACACCCCGTTATCCCCTGTCAGGCTCTACCAGCACTCTAGCGCTCTTTAATATATTTAGTTTAGTTTGCAGTGGAAATGCGAGAAACTCCTCTGTGACTCTATGTAACAGTAAACATCTGCAAACTCATCTGTTCCTAATTGGTCTCTGGCATGAACACAAACGAATTGATTCCGAGGTATCAATAGTGCTCTCTGTTCTTGGGGCTGAAGCGGAATCTTGGTGATAATTTTTGCTCTCGGGTAACAGCAGAAGGTCTGAACATGCAATCAATGCACCTAAACAAAGAGTGCGTAAAATTGTTTTCTTGACAAACCATGTGATGTATCATCAGGCCTGTTTTATGGGGATAACAACCATGTTGTTCTATCTGTCTGACCTACAACCAACGTGACTGTTGCTTATCATCAGAATTCAAATGTGAGCAATTTAGAATCGTCCACTGACAAACAAATGTAAATTCAAGGTCTGTAGTGTAAACGCAATCAAATCAGTCCAGTTGGTTCAAACTCAGATATATGACAAAATGTAGCAAAAGAGATTTGAAGATCAACTGAAATTGTTGGTGGATAAAAATAAAAACTAGAAATTCAGTTGCTGGAAACAGAGAATTTCAGGGGGGACTATCCATTAAAGGGCCTTTATTCAGACCATGGAATTTAGAGCAGGTTCAAAGGCAGCTGAAGGGGATTCCATGTACTGGAAACGTGTCTTGGTGAGAGCAAAAGAAGCAGGCTCTTTGGTGTAATTAGAAGTGGTTAATTAGCGACGGGTTAATTACTCAGTTCGGAGGGAAAAGCTGGCAAAAAGAAGAGCTGCTGAGGTGGTAGTGGGAGGGAAAGTGGTGAAGACACAGCAGGAAGCCCCTAGTCTCCTGCCAATTAGCAAGCAGCATGGGGATGGGGTACAGATGAACTTCGCAGACGCTGTCTTGCAGCCACCAAGCTAACACAACAATCAAATATACCCACATTCCTTTATTTAAATTATGCACACTATTGAAGTGCTCACTGTTGTTTGGTGAGCATCCACCCGCAAGCCAATCATTTCTTTTCGAGACTAAAAAAAGAAAACGGGCACAAATATAAAAAAAAAACAAAAGTATAATTACATTAAATAATAATAATAATAATAATGAATACGAAAAGTTACAAAAGGCAACTGAAAGACTCAAGAAACAGCTTTTCTCATGTTTTGCCCCTGGTTTCTTTCTCTGTCTTCTCTTAACAAACCTTACAGGAATGTAACAGCACATTATTTGCCTGCACCTTCCCCAGTGGTTGGTTCAGATAAAGCTTTGTGTTTTGTAAGTGCATAAATTATCCTAGGGATAAAGGTATTGATGTATAATCAGAGATGGCTGATCATGTTCGTGCTGCAAAAAGCCCTCTATTCAGCCCCAGGCACATTGAGTGCGCACAGCATGCTCACAACACAAGAGGGAGGGCTAGGAGAGAGAGAGAGAGAGAGAGAGAGAGAGATTCCTATCTGTTTTGAAAATATAAAATATATAAATAAAAATGCAGTGTGTATCTTTAACTAACACTTTAAATCTATTCAACCTTCAGCTATTGTAAAATCTGTTTCGATTTTTCTAACTGAACGTTTCATTGAACGTTTCTAACTGAACGCTTTCTTTAGCCGCTCAATTGTTTAACAACACAGTAAGCAAAAGATGGCTCCAATTAAAAACTGAACCAACATTAATGAAAATAAAGGAAAGTGACCAAAAACACGTTTACTATTATTCGGCATTTGACAGTCAATAGAAGATATTTAACCCTAACCCAAAGAGAAACTATAGGTCAGACCTGTATGCAGACCACAGTTTCATCTCTTACCATTTTGCTTATGCTGAATAAGACTGTGTTCCATTTCTCTCAATGACCCCTACATTACCCTTACCCTTGAGCCCTTTAAACCGAGAGGAAGGGATGAAAATATACCCCTACAAAACCACATACATCAACAAATGGTTCAATGGTTCTGAAGGATCAGAAAATACATCACTCCTGGTAGTGGTCAATATCGTATAATAAATAACTAAAGTATTTTATTAAGCAAATAATGGTGCACAATTCCAGTAAAACAAGTCTTTTTATTGCCCTATATATAGACATGGATCATAAAATCCAAAAATCCAAAGTTTTTTAACTTTTAATCACAAATAATGATAATTACTTTTGTCTGTCTCTTTGGTCATCTTAGACCTTTGTTTTGACATTTGTTTCATTTTTTCCTAGAAGCATAGGGCTACACATGTCTTTGTCTTAACTTTATTCCAAGGAATATCCTGAATTAATAAAACAAAAATAAACCCACAACATATTATACGTAACTAGTATCATACTGTAAGTATTTAACTATAAGTAACCCATGCACAAGTAAACTGTGATTTTAAATTTAGAATAATCCACTTGTAGACAGCAAGATGAGCATACTGTTTGTATATAACATGAGAGTGTGTGCATGTGCTAAAGGGAGACAGGCCCAGAGGCTTTCATTTTCATTAATTATCAAATCTCCTCTATTAATAGCTCAAGGAAGCGTCTCTCTTTTTCTCATGAGGGAGAGAGAGAGCAAGGCTAGAGGAGAAATATGCTAACTAAAGAGATTTTAAGTCCCACACTTATCTGTCTCATGAAGAAGAGAACAGTTGCCAGGGTCAAATAGAGAGACTGAGCAGTGTCAACATCTAACTAATGAGACCACCATCTCCTTTCCTTCCCTCCAACTCCCTCGTGACATCACAGATTTATTATACATAGACAAATTATTATATTTCAGCTGCTATGAGGACTTTACCCTCTGAGTCAGCCCACTCCCTCTCCCCTTCCCTCAATCACTTCCTCTTCAACTTCCTGCTGTCCAAACATCCCCCTCCCTATGCATACCCTCACTGCTTCATCTCTCCTCTCACCGAGGCTGCAGTTAAGGCAAGTCGACCGCAAACACGGTTGTTAAGATGATCAATACCATTGAAATATTAAACCTTAAAAAGCCGCATTATTGATTGTAAGGCTGATGATAAAACTGTTCATTATCATAATCGCTGAAGCTCCAAGTATATGCTTGAGAGAGGGACTTCAGCTGCCCACAGCACTGGGACAGTGTGTTTGTTTTCCCGAACAGCATCACTTAAAGGTACAATATGCAATAGATCTAGATCAGTGTCTGAAATACACTATGTGGTAGATCTTCCGCAGTTAAAAAAATGTTTCAGTGTGCATTAATTAAATCTAAGCTATCTTTATTCAATTAAGAAGCATCTGCGAATAGCAGCAGTCAATGGTGGTTGAACATGGTTAATAGTTCAGGTTTTTGCTTTTTGTTGTAAATGTTACCAAATGACATTTGGAAATAAATGCTACTTGGGTCATTTTTATTTGCAGCGCAAAAGAAGTCTCAGCCTCAGCTGTATTTTTCCACCTTGTGGATAAGTCATGAAAAATGATTCATGAGTAATGCCACCAAGTGTCTAAATTCCACCCGGGATCCAGCATCAGACAGGCTGAATTGAGCTTGAATAACCTGCCTCTAATCCAAGGCCTTTTTAACTAATCTGGAAAACAAATACCTCAGTAATGACCGAGTCCTGCACCTGGTAAAACAGAGTGACGGGAAAGACAGCACCTGGAATTAGCCAAATAACCCGAGAAGAGCTTTCTTAAAGGTGCAGACATCCTTTTAGTGCTGTGCTGAAACAAATCCAAGCTATCAAGTGTCTCGAAAGTGACGAGAATCATAAAGCAAGAAGAGACAAGCCTACTCTTAGGCGTACTGCTCGTTGCCTGAAACTCAAAAACGTTCCAATAACTCGTGCCAAAAAAACAGAGGTGTCAAAATGAGGCCTGATCTGGTGTTTTGATACATATAGAAGTGTAGAATTGAAAGAAACCTGAGAAAAGTAGGTGACAGATGGAGTTACGATGAAGGGCACGTTGGGACCTCCTACATGTCCTGACTGAAGCCCCGGGAATTCAAATATCATCAGAGGATTTAATACCGGCACCAAGACATGCACACTCTCAAAAACAAGGGGGATTAAAGGGTGTCCCAGTGAAACCATTCTGTGGAAGTGATTTTTGTGCTCTAATTCTTCAGCGGGATATCCTGGATAAATAATTAGAGGTTTGCTTTGAAGACCTTATGCCGCATCTCCATTCACTCCCCACTTCACATTTGCTAAAGTCATTAACGACAAAGATTTGGAAAGAAAGGACCAACCTTTTGCTCTAGTACACAAATACTTCTTTTATGAGTTCTGGGCCAAATTCCTCTATGCTTAGTTAAATCTCTTATCCTGGGAAAGAGCCGTGCTCACTTTAAGCAATAAACCTCAAGGGAGGATGGCTTTCTTCTATACCCCTTCACCAAACCTGATCCCCTTTAAAGAATTATGGAGTGTTAATAAAGTACAAGGAATAATGTGTTCTTTGGAGATGCAAGTCTGGTGTAAGGTTAGCCTTGAGCATATGGACATTAAAAGAAAATTAAGTGGATAAGAGATAGGCCGGAGTTTAAGAGACAGTTTGGAACGAAGAAAAGTGAGAATCCAAACTTTGTTTCTCCAATTAGGAACCCAAGCACTTGTTTACAGACAGTGCATTTTATGGCCTTCGACGGAAGCTTTGCAGGCTCATTTCAGCATGCTCATAAAAAAGGCCAGCTGACAGCTGTAATGATAGTGCAAGCATCATTTTACACAAAACAACCAAACTGTTATAGCTTACACTATCATTTTCCAAACTACAAACTGCCAATCGATGTGCAGATGGTACACTTTTAACAACTTTCATTATCTAAGTGTATCGCTTTGTGGTATGTAGACGCTACCAATAAATCATAACTACAACTACTGACGCCTGTGTTTTTCACATCACAAGATCCAGCCCACAGTATTTACGGCTAAAGCGACCAAAGCAAAGCAAGTTAAGTGACATGCATTCTTCCTCGATGGTGATGAAATGAGCTGCTCTCAACAGAGGAAGAGAGAAAAACACGATGAGAAAACAAGTAGTTAAGCATGTAACAAGGTGGCTTCAAGGCAGGTGTTGAAAGATGCAGAACCTCTAGGCAAAGAGAAATAAAAAACATTTAATGGCCTTCCTACTACTTGTCGAGGCACACAGCGTGTTTCATTCTGAAGTGAGGGTTCGAACTAAGCTGATCTCAGCTTTCCATCTTTGACGTGCCATTAAAACTGGTTTCCATTATTGTCTGGATAACTGTGAGAGGATGTCTGTCGGGTGATAATAGTTGTTTACTAATCGACAGCCAATCGAAAAAATTGATAGCAATCAATAGATTAGTTGCAAAATAGTAGTTTGAGATAAAACGGACAAATCTCAGAAGAATGGAAATATAGTATAGAACTGATAGTACTTAGAGTTAGAGGATGGGTTCAGGAATCAAACCCATGAAGCCCACTACACCAATTCTGACAAGACTTCTCCAGACAGTAGATGGGTTTTAACTGATTCTCACCAATTTCTTCTGGTTCTGAGAGTAAATCAACTGCAAGACGGTTTCTAAAATTAAGTTGCTTGTTCTGTCTTAGATCTGCTGTGTATGTTTCCATTACTGACCACTGTTCCTACAATCCTTAACTTTGCCTGCTCTTTATCTTTCTTCAAAACAATTTTAACAGCACCAATCTTGAAACCAAAACCTAGTTTGAAATCTTTGTCTGGGAGAGAACTTGTTGATACAGTATAGCTACCTTGTGTAGCTCAATCTTACCATCAACCTCACTGTATAGCAGAGTCTGGCTGTTTTCATGCCTCCTACCCAACTGTTTCTGCTACAGTTCAAGGCTGGGTTTCAACATACGCACAACATCATTAGCACCTTTGTGGTAATGACTGGTAGATCACACACCTGCATATAATTCTACAAAACCTTAGACTTGCGCAAGTCTACCGAAACGAATTGATGCTGGATACCAAATATTGATTTAATTGAGATTTTTTTGTTTCTGTTCACTTTGAATTGACAGAAATCTTTAATAATATTTCTGAAAGCATTCAATTGCTTACAACTTCTACAATCTTCAGACAACTTGTTAGACAATAATATGTGAAAGAAAACAGATCAAAAGAAATTAAAAGGAATCAAGTAAGTACTGGGTTCACAGAGGCGACAAGGGAAAACCGACACTGTGCCACTAACGTAAGCCTGTCAAAGTTTGCTGGCATGTCAACACTCGCAGACAATCCTGCCATTGTGGTGTCTGCCAGGGTTTAAGCCACCGTGAAGGTCAGAGATCCCACTGACCTAAAAGTCCATGCAAGGTGAGAGAAAGCCAAGCCAAAGGGTGAACTGTAAAATGCAATGGATGGGGCCAACTGTTTGAACAGGAGGAAAGGCCTTCTATCTCCTCCTGACTTTAATGAGGAGGCCTCAAGCTGTCCCCATCCCATCATCTCTACTGCTGCTTCAAATCCGGCACCTGTTAGAAATAAATCAGCCTTACTGAACTGTGTTTGGGAAGTGAGGCATTAAGCATGACACAGACTGTCAAAGTTCACATCACACTAACCGCAGCGTCTATCTGAACTGCTGAGCGCCAGACCCAAAGCTCAGCCCAGTCTCAACCCAGGACCACTCGGCTTACACAGCTTGCTTCCCTGCACGGCACCACATGAACTACACATTACATCTGGAGCCCAGCTGGGCCAGAAAGGGAATGGAGAAATGGTTAAGAAGAAGAGAGAGAGTTGGAACAAGGATGGTAGAAAATAGAGGGAGACACCGGTCTGCTGTTAAACTGTGGTTAGGTGTTTAAGATAGTTAAGATAGTTTTTAGCATAGATTTGAAGGCTGGCGTCTTTTCATCACTGTACAGATCTGAGAGAGAGAGAGGCAGAGAGAGAGAGACTTTAAAAATCTCAGTCATGTGTCAGAATGGGGTCGTAGTTCAGAACTGAGAAGTGAAACCACATTCCACTATGGATCTTCCTTATGTGTGCTTCTGTGTTAAGGCTTTACAAATCTAATGACTCCACCTCTTTACACCGCGACCTGGGAGCTAAATATTAACCAGATATAATGATATATATATTTATTTATATTCAGCAAACACTGGATGGCATGGAAAGAAAAAAGGAAAAAAAGGAGAGAGAATTCATGTTCCGCAGCTGCTAATTATTTATCTAAGGGCAGCCATGAACAGAGGTCTATGCTAAGATGTGTCTTGATGTGTTAAGCTGTTGGCTGCAGGGTCAGGCAGAAGGGACAAATAGAGTGCCAGGTTGGTTTTGTGCTGCCTTGGAGTAATTTACATTTCTCTGAAATTACCTGCAGAATGAGAGACTGAAACAAAAGGAAGCCCCTTCCATCCAACACAAACACACACGCCTTCAGCAATAGCCAAAACTCTCAAGAGCTTGGCCTGAACATAAGCCACAAGAAAAGCTGTGCAAGCCAATGAGTAAATGTTGAGTACAGACAAATCAGTCTCACACCCAGAAAGTTATATTTAGTGTAGTGGAGTAACTCTGAGAACTTTTATTGCAAACACATCTCACTGTAATGACAAGACCTTTTCACTGCTGCGTGATGAAGGGATAAACTTGCATCTGTCATGCTTCTGTGGGGGGAGGAGTTTGGGGTGAGTATTAGGAATGTTCAAAGACAGGACAATGTGCCTATGTTTCGTGGATGAATAGAAACTTAAAAGCAAGTAAACACAGAAGATTCTAGAATCCATTCTGGTTAAAACTAAGTACAGCTTGCAAATAGGAGTTTACACCCATTCACTGTTGTGAAACTCCTCTGGTGACCTGCCAGACCACATCTGATAAGAGCATAACAGGTATCAAAGAGACGATAAATAATTCACTTAAATATATTATAATATACTACTACTACCACTACTTCAATCATATCCACCTCTATCACTACTAGTTTAATTTTGCTACTGTCACTCTTAATACTATTACTAATTACTACTATCAACAATACAATTACTAGTACTGCTACTACTTCTGGTACTACTCCAACCACAACTACATCTATCATTACTACTTATAATTATACCATTACAATTGCTACAGCAACAATTTTACAACTACTACTAATATTTCTCGTGCAAACTAGTATTACTACTAATGCTAACACCATAACCACCACAATCATTAGTGTTTTGTAAAATTTTACAATTACTACTAATACTTCTCCCACATCTAGTACTACTACGATGACATCTATTACTACAACAACTACTACTACTCCTGCCACCACCACAACCACTTCTATCTCAATTACTTCACCATATCATTACAATTACTGCTATTAAAATGTTATAACTATTAATAGGATTACTATTTATTTGACTACTATTACTAACACTACTAATACTATTACTTTTACTACTACTACTACTACTACTACTACTCCTGCCACCACCAGAACCACCTATATCATTACTACTTCACCATAACCATTAAAATTGCTACAACTATAATTTTAAAATTACTAAAATACTTCTACTACTACTACTAACACCTACTACTACTACTACTACTACTACGATTGCTACTACTACAATTTTACAACTACTAATACTTCTCCTGCTACTAGTACTACCACTCCTACTACATCTCTTACTACCACCACAATCTCTACCATTAATTATTCACAATTACTACAACCACCACCTCTAACATTACAATTTCTACTACTGCAGCTTCTACTACCACTATAATAAAAGTATAAATGTAAAAATTCTGGTCTAAGACATTGGGATACATTTCAAAACTCAGATGATATTAAACACAACACTGTGAAAAGTGGACACTGAAGAGCTTGAAGCAGTAAAATAATTCATGATGTCACTGTTTTGACAAAGAGGAAGCATGCCAAAAAACAAGATAAACATTAAATGGCTGTCCGGACGTGTGCATTTATAGATTACTAAAGGAAACAGGACCAAAAGTTCAACTGCAAGACACTTTGAATCTTAACCCAAGGTCACACTCTCAATCTTCCTTCACAGTTGAAACACTGTCACACAGCTGCTGTCTCTGTATGTAAAACGTGAGGGAAAGCTGCCAGAGACTGTGCTGACATTTCTCAGTGGAGAAGAGGGTTTCTAGCAAATAGCTTGGACCAGAATTCGCCAACTCTACTGCCAAGATGGCTCAAGATTAAAGCAACTTCACACACACACACAAAAATGTACTGCAATGCAAATCAATAATTTCTGGAAATTTAGCTAACAAGCGTTCACTGAAATGCCGTTATTATCTAGAGTCGCAATCACAACTGCATTGCTCTGATTGGTTCCAGTATTTTATTTCTGTCACTTTAAGGAAAGCCTCAGGTATCATGAATCCTATGAAATCTGCTTTGCAAACAAATGAATCCCAGCCAAAATTTGCATAGACTGTACAGAGAAGAGAGCAATGTGTTAAGGCCAACCCCTCCCTCACATGGGCTGAATGGTTGATATCAGCATTGGATGGGTCTCGTGCTGGGGAGGGAAGGTGTAAGATGAGAGGTGCTTAATTGGCTCAGGGACTGTAATTCAGAGGGATTAATTGAAGTGAACTCTATGATGCCAGGTGCACTTCTTTCATTGGGCGGGTGCAGAGGGAGTTCAGTGGCTAGCCTGACTGGGTCACGGTGAGCGAGCAAGCATCATAAAAAAGAGATCTCTGCCTACTAATGTTATTTAAAACAAACAAGAAGTATTGGCATGAAAGCATAACCATGGGAGAGGACTTATGGAATTGAGCCATGTTGAAAAAATGAAAGGCAATGGAATAAAGTGGCTGGTGTGGGGGAGGCAGAATGAACAAGAAACCTAAAGCAACACCTGTCGGCCCTGTCACCGCCTGCTCATTATCGAACCCATCAATGACTCGTCCTCATTAGGATGATACAGAGAGGGTAGCCAAAATAGACAATAAAACTTTAAGAGGTATGCACAGCATTAAAATGACTACGTCATGATGGTCAAATGAGATATCAAGTGTACTTTACTCAAGATTGTTATTCAAACATTTTGGAGATTTGTCAGAAATGCACTTACAACAAAACAAAAGGAAACAATGGACAATACTGAAATGCGTAAGGTGTTTCTCTCGCAAGTTTGGACCGATTTATCCAGGCTGACCGAGTGACAGTCTAACGTATCTGTGTCAATCACCTTCAAAAACTGAAAAAAAGGTAGTTGGGTCTTCACTAACAAATTCATATCGACTCCGGGGGACGAATATGTTTTGGTTGAATCAGTATGCAGCTGCCTTTATGTTGCCGACCCTTCAGGTTCAGTGACAAATAGCATCTAAAAGCGTCAATTTGTTCTCTGCAGTGTAGATTAATCTCCCTCCAAATCCCAGCACTTGCATATCAAGCTGATCCAATAGCATTTTGCTATCATTTGAAGAAGATTAATCTGTATTTTGTATCTCCTCCCTCCTGCCACACCAACAAGATGAACACCACCAGGTCATCCACAGGGTCTGAAGTCATGGCACAAATCCACCCTGAATGTGGAGGACACCACTGTTTTTAAATTACAGGCTGAGACAGAAGGGAAGGTGACTGGAAGAAAAGCCATTATCCAAGCAGTCCAGCGGGTCAAGCCTTCCCTCATCAAGGTGCAGGTCAAAGCCACATATTTCTTCCAGTAAGGTTAGGGTCACTGAAGTGCACCCGCCTGTCCTGGGTCAACCAGAGGTCTCTAGCCACTGAGGTTCATAGCAATACAATAAAGCAATCAACTGTGGTGCTGGACCCTGGTCAATAATATACTTCAAGGCCACAGTGGGTCACCACCTGCTCTCTGGCCTCTTGGCAAGTCCTGCAAGGTCTTCAACGGTGGACTAGGGTTTTCATTTCAAGCCCAAAGGGAATCATATTCTCGGAGTACAACATTCAAACATTTGATACATTGCAAAGAATGTGATTTAGCTTAATGAACACCGGCTCTTTGTTTCAATTAAATTAATGCAGTCCTACCGCACTGACTCAATCATTAGTGATTGGCTCTGAGGTCGTTAGCCTGTTTTTCATTCACAGACTCTCTCCAAACACACACGGGAATGTCTCTGCTACTGAGAAACTGGCATAACGCCACCTCACTGGGTCTCGCAAACCCTTTTGGCTGTTTGACGTGTATGCAGGATACAAAGAGTACGGGACAGTTGAAACCTAAAACCGGGAATGTCTTCCTGGAAAAAATGCAGACTGGGTCTCCAGATCTGGGCTGAATTGGACAAGTACCCAGAGCTGGACACATTCCTCAGAGGAGCTGGTCATGGAGTAAACAATGAAGGGACCCGGGAGGGGGCTCTTCTTACTCTTCTCATCATTCTCTTTTCTCTACAATTTCAAGACCTCATGAATGGAAGCAGACAGCATCCATGCCGTTGCCAGAATGAGACAGCAGTTAAGACTTGGCTCCCTTTCCTTTATGCTTACCGTTTTTCTAGCAGCACAGGCTGGATGGGCACAATGGGGAGCCCGGAGAAAGAGCACCTAACAGGTGAACTTTCGTGCTTCTCTAGGCTGCACCTAACTACTTTTACTGAGCCAGCTTGCACAACAATTATTTGGGAAGCTCCTTCTTAAAAGACCCTACTACGAACATAAACCTACATGACATTTAATCAGTCTACAATTCACCCATTGAGCAGGAGCTGTTTAATTCACTCAGCAAATGTTCCATGAGCCTCAGCGGCACTTCGCTTCCCCTCCCCGTCCCTTGCGTCTCAGCACTGCTCTAGCAGGCGTCATTAGGCAGCATAATCAGCATGCTGTTTGCATACATCTGCCTTATTTTATTGATCTCTCTTCATTCATTAGCCTTCAGGGGCATGTCATTAACACGTGCCCCCCTCCGTACCCAGGGGAGGGCTAATTCCTATACATACCATACGGATTTTGCAGAGGGCACAAGTGGGCTTGTCATAAGTGGGCACAGGGCCAGTGCCAGCCCCATCCCTGGGTACCCATTTTTATCTGCGCCCCTGGCTGTTGACAGCCCCAGCCAAGATCCTCTAACAAGGAGAGCTATCCCCTGCCCTCCTTTAACTAAAAGGACAATTATCTAGAGAACAATGATGCTTTTCACAGGGCCTTATGTTGTCATTAACGCAGTGGATCTGGTTACACAGCCCATGCTTAAGCTAATTACAGAATGCTATCTGTGGATTCTTCATTGCTTCTTAATTAAGTAGGATTCATTTCTAAAGGGGGTAGGACATTTTGTTGTGTTTTCAAAGTAAATCAGCTCGCTCTGAGGTTGGAGTACGCCCGAGGGCTTCCACAGCTGATTACACAGATGGGATCATAGTCATACACTAGTAAACATACAGCTGTGTTACAGATGCATACAGCAGAGAATTAAGCAAATGTCTCATGCAATCAAAACGATATGACAGTAGTATCAAGTGGCAACCTCACACTTTTCCTTCGAATGCGTAATTGGAAATGACTGAAGCTGCAACTCATAATCCGGCCACTTGAAGGTGGTGTCAGAAGTGAGCAGGAATCAAATAAAGTTATTTGTTAATGCAAAATTTGTTTGTGCGTATTGTTAAGAGTATTTTTGACTGGCCTCTGTGTACCCTTTTTACGATTATTATTACCCACACGTCCACGGCTAGCTATGCCCAATTTAATCCTCCTTTATCAACTGTGGGTGATATTTTATGGGGCCTATGTATATGAAATGTGTTATTGACCTGATTCAGCAAACCTAGATTATGTAGACATTTACTATTCATTGATTATTGTTAAGTATTCTTTTGTATTCAATTGTGAACCCACTTCGCTGCCACAGCAAGAAGCAATAAAACCTGGTTGAAAGCCATGCATTGTCTTAGAACATTGTGTAGGGGACACTAAGAGAGCTCTGCTAGGTTGGCCCAGACATGGAAACTCAATCTTAAACATGTCTTCTGTCTATTTGTGTCTCCAGTGAGTACTCGAACCCTTTCAACAGCACCCCCATCACTAACACATTCTTATTAGGGCTGATTAGACTGCTCTTATTTCCCACTACAGTTGTCCTGCCAGACGGAGGAGTAGAAAAGGTTCACAGTGCCTATTCACTCGCCACCTTGACAGAAATGCTAGCAGAGTAAGATGCAGGGATATAAAAAAGTTTACAAATGACATCCAGTAAGATTCTCTGGCTCTCTTTTGCTTGGAGCACTCGTTTCAACAGAAGCTGACCTCTTGTATTTTAACCAGACATCCAAATCCATCTGAAAAGGAATGAAACAGCACAAACCTGGACAAAGTACTCCATCGCAGAAATGTTTGGGGATCAAATGTGTACAAGCACAAGGAAAGAAAGGGAATGATTGAAAAGGAAGAAGCAGTAAAGTGCAGCCAAGCTTTGTGCTTACAACATGCAATGAGTATGCAGTGGTTCACTGAGAGGTGAGCTCAATTAAACACATAGAGAAGCACACACTTTCTGTAAACACATAGCTGGTTTGGCAAGAGTGTGTTCATACTTGCTGCACATTGTTCAGTGAGACTCTGGATGCTAATTTGAGCTTAAAATAAGTAAACATACATAGTGCTATGCCCTGTCTGTATATTTGCAGAGTTAAGGATGTATCAGCAAGTTCACCCTATGCGACAATCTCCGGATCAGGTTTCAGGAAGGACAAAGCCAAAACACAAATGCAAATACACACAAGTCAGTTAAGGAAAAGTGAAGTTCATTCAGGTCTTCGTTCCATCTATGGAGAAATCGAGATGCTAAAGGCTTATACACATCTAACTGCTTTTTATTTCCAACATCAGCAGCCATGTTTACATTACAGTGGGCGCTAATGAGTCTATTCACACCAAACCGTCAATCGCACTCTGTCAAAATTACAAACTTTGTCGCCTGTTTATTTTTAGTAGCATGCTCAAAACTTTGTGATTGGCTCTCTAATCCATGTGCCTGACGCTGGTGATGTTTGCAAAAGGAATGACTGGTGGTGTTCACAGAAAAAACCCTTTACCTCAGAAGCTGAATAGAAGAACACAAAGACTCAAGACTGATTTCACCATCTTTGTGTTTTAAGCAAAAGCTCAACAAAGTGTTGTTTTTTTTTTCAAGTGTTAAACATCCATTTTGTGTTCTATTATTGATTTGCACTAGTTCTTTGGATCAGGCACATTCTTTTAAAATGCTATTTCAATAAAAGTTGTTCAAATAATAAAGATTTTGATTTACCACTTTATACTGATTGACTTTTAAGTTACATATTGTTTTTTTTAACAGAACAGCTCCTCATCAAGCATTACCATGCTGCTTTAGATCAATGGGTTCCTTTATTCTTCTCAATGTATTTTCCGCAAAAACATCTTTAGTGCTGCAAGAGCTGGAGGTTGAGGTAGATCTGCAGCTGCTACTATCCACGGTTTGTTTACCAGATCATGGCAATGCATATTGTGACTTTCTAAACGTACAAATTGGTAAATACTCTGTATTGTTTGACATGCAAAGTGGCCAGGAGTTACTCTAATGCTGCTAAGCACCACGTAAAAGCTCCAAAAGCAGTATTTGGTACATAGGGTAAGACTCTGTAATCTTTCCATTTAAATAAATTCCACCACACATATGAATATGTATTTCTACAGCAAATTGGTAGAAGACAAGCTGCTCCAAAGAGCAATACAGTAACCCTTTACTCAAACAATTAGGGTGATTAAAAGATATATACAAATATATTAAAGTGATTTAACAACATTTCAGCCAATGGAATATAATTTTCATTTCCGAATATCATGCAAAAGAGCATTACTCATTACTCAGCTTTTCCATTTTGACCAGTTTGTTCTCCCCTTATTTGATGACTACAGCCTGGTGGACTGTAGAATTCTATCAAATAGTGTTAAAATTAAGTACATAAGCCAAGAATGCGCATAATCTAGCTTTAAAAAAAAACTTGTAAATTCTGTATCCCCATTTGTTGTTTCTACTCATTGAAACACCAATCCAAACAATCTGCTTGTCTTATCACCATAAGTGCCACTCCTTCCATTTGCCCTGTTTTTGCCCTCAGCACAAGAAAATATGTAGTGTTTTAAGTAATCCTTGTTTGTACTGGCCATAATTGATTGTGTAATCCTGGTTTAACATGCTCTAAAGCCAGTGCTTAAGAATCTATTATGGGAGCTAACAGCTTAAAGAGCTAGATCTCCCTCTTTTGCTTTCAGGTTGGCTTGATGCACCCACAAGCATGAAACACAAGGTACAGCATCACCTTTGGTCATCTTCCAATCACCTTGGCTCTTTCCAATCGGCCAACATACGTGTTTGTACTAATCTACTAGAGACAATTTGAGAGACAATTGCAATGTACGCGAGATCTAGTAGGTTTTCCTTCACCCCAGCGATTTACAGTGTTGCTTATGACTATTCCGTTTGGTAATTCTACAGGAACGCCACAAAAAAAAAAAAATCGCTGTCAGTCCGGCATGCCACACGCCACAGTGGGAAGTCATCCCACAGAAGGCCTGTCACAATCACCATAAATCTCCCTGCATTAGCACACAAGGAATCAAAGGACAAGGAAGAACGCTCATCCCAGAGAGACCCACTGATGTGATTTAGGATGAATGTTTAGCTTTACATTCTCAAAAGAGTCAAGAAACCACTCCAGCCAAGAAAAGCAGGATATAAGCGCTGTTCTGACCTCAAAAGAGGAAACCATAGACTTGACAACCAAGGACTTGAGCATGTTCAGCTAAACATGGAAGACAATAGTGCTGTGTCTTTCCTTGACTTGCATTTACACATAAAAACATAATCCCCCCAAAGACCTCTCCCTTAATGGGGCCCACTACTTTAATTACAAGGCATATATTTGGGATCAGGCACTTAAGCAGCCAGCTAAGAGTGGCCCCAAAACAACAAAAGCTCTGCAATTAATGTCTGCCTTCTTTCTCTCTCAGCTTCTTGCTGTCTTGCTGTTAGGTTAAACTGTCATTCCGGGGATATTCTGTTGATTTCAAATGCCTGATGTTCCTCCCAGATTTCCTCCCTAATCCATGTCTAGAAGGAGCACTGGCGGAGTGCCAGAGCTGGTGATTGAGATGCACATTTCAGGCCGCAGGGGCTCTGTGACGACACAACGCGTACAGATAACAGAAACTTGAGTCCAAACTTGTAACTCTCCAAGCATATGAATGCATTTTTCTAACGAAGGGATGGAGGCAAGGGGGAGGAGGTCATTTTGCCATCTACAAAAGCTTCATTGTGCCAGAGAAACTTTATATACATATTAGAAACTTGAAACCCCATAGATTTCTTTGAGCAGTATTCTTGTAACTGTGAACAAGGTAGCGTTACTGACTATTCTTTGCAGTAGCTTTCTCTATCTCTCTCAAAATGAAGGGAGAAAAAGTTCTATTTGACAAAAATCTTGATAGTTTTTTTTTACAATTGTCATCTATGATTCAAATGGGTCTGAGCACTGCAAACTCCTTAAGTCTGGTACTTTGCTATTGCATGACATCTACAAGACACAAATTCTTCACTAGGATTTCACCAAACTTCCTTTTTTTGCTGTAATTTTGTCACAAAAATCCTCTTGTGGAACACAACTCGCCCTACTTTTTAAGTCTCATGTGTAATGTTTACATACATGCCCTGAAAGAGCAGTTCTCATACCAACTTCCCAGCTACGCTGCAAGTTCATTCTTGTTTCAATAGTTGTAGAGCTCCTTATCTTCTGTTCGAGGCGGAAAGATAAATAAGCACATTCAGAGGACAAACAATCAAGCCATCTCTAAACAATCTTGGGTGGGGGTTGGGAGTAGGTGGGAGTTGTTTAGATTCAAGTGTGCCTGGGAAGGACTGATGGGTGACTTGGAGGTAGGAATGAGGCAATGCTGGGCCAGGTGTGCGTATAGGCACACGTGTGCAAGGAAAACAGGGAGGTGCCAGATGAATGTCAGGAGAAGCCACAGTAGTGACATCACTCACAGACCTGTAATTAAACACAGCTCTCTGCACAAAAGCAGAAGAAAGGTATCGGCAAGGGAAGGACAGCTATTTTCATAATGACAGCTTAACACTGGCGACCGGTGAATAAAAGACTCACAAGCAACCACTATACCTTCCAATTACCCCTGTAACAACCTGCAAACCTGATAAAACTAATAATCCAACACAAAAACATATACAATCTTATTATCTATACAGTAGTAAGGGTTGATGAACTGGTCATACTTATTAGACAGACTGACCTCCGCAACTGTACATACTTATTGGGGCTTTTTCTGATGATATATGTTAAGAAAAGACAACGAGTCTGGATTCCTAGTTTAGTGAGGTCCCTATTTGCCTCACAAGGAAAGAACACAAAGGTGAGAGATCAGGTCATTTCTACTAAGAAAAGATACTTTGGTATGTTTCCAGCTGATTGGTGTCAATCAAAGATCTAAATATTGCTTTGGTGGAAGTCAATTGTTTTCACAAAATACTAAGAGACAGATTTACTTTGGGACTTTCTGTTTTGTTCCGTATATTACGGACAGCTCATTATCCTGAAACTTTAAATCAATTAAACTTTGATGTTATCTTTCATATTTTAAAACAATCTTAAAAATATGGTTAAGTTTTGAAAACTTAAATTTAATTTTTTTAGTTTCTCTTCTGTAGGTCTCTATTCAGGAGTATAAGGAAAGCTGTGGTACACAATACAATACAATTAGACCTTTTCTTTGCATGCCTCCTACGAGGAACTGCTTGCAGACCATAACTGAATGAAGCTCCATTCTAAAACCTCCACTTTAATGAACCAATAGCATCGTTTAACCTTCTCTAACCAATGTCGATTGCTCAAAGACAACAGGTTAAATCTGAGATTTCCTTAAAATTACATAAAAAAAAGGTATACTTTTAAGCCTTAATAATCGGCACTACCCCATAAAATGCACTAAAACTTGGGACAATGACTTCATTTAACAGTCAGATCTCAGATATGTTTTCTATAGCGTTTCTGCATTCATTGACTTAACGCCGAAACTTCTCTAAGCTGGTGGAAGATGATTGGAAGAACTAACTCTCTCATCAAATCTATTATTGAGAGCTTGTTGAAAGACTGTTGTTTGGTACTACAGTAATGTATATTTAAATGAATACTCAGTAAGTAAAGTGGTCATGCCACCTGTGAATATGGTTTTGGTGGTACCACTGATCACTCTGATAGGCCTCGTTGAAGAAAATCTGTCTTGTCTTTTCACTAACAACAGAATAGTAAGTACCTTAAAACACAAGATTAACACTATGTAGCTTGGATAAGTTAATTGAGATGGATCATTGAATAATAGTCAGCGAAATAATTCAATATGGTTGGGAAGTTGTTGTTTTCTTTAAGAGATGGAACCAGTTTCGGGGCTGTTCTGAGGTTTTGGTTCCCAGTTAAATGTTAATGAACGACACAGTTTTTTTTTTTTGCAGTTCAGTTAGCAGCAAGTTTTGATCAGTTAGCAGCAAGAGCTTTGAAACAAAGAATTCTCCACCACTTCGAACTGCATTTCATCAAAACAAACAAACAGCAATCCTAAATCCAATCTTGGTCCTAACCTCAACTAAAGTGAATGTTTCTGCATTATTTTCCTTTGTTTGCATTTCATGATGGTTTTGACCCAAACCAACATGATGGGTCGGATTGCCATAGTAGCAAAGGCTCCATATTTCTGCTCTTGAGTAGAGCTTTCACTTTTTCACTTTTCAACACTAAACCACTCACACACACACGCACAAGCAAAAATAATAGAATAAAGAAATAAAGATAAATGTTCAGTGTTGTGCTTAACAATTGTAGCTTTGGCAAAGCCAGAGTAGCAACCCAACAGGTCAGATGTTTTTGCTATCTACATATGTTTCTGAATGCCTGACAGGGACTTGAGAGAAAGCAGGCACTGCACTAATCCACTGGGGCTCCTCGACTCTAGGATGGCGTAATGATTGAGCAAGACAAGCTGTGGTGAGCGAGTTAATAAACTCATCTATTATGTAGAGCTCGGTGAGATGAGGTTGAGAAATGAGGAGACACATTTTTAAACAGTCAGGAATACTGGCATCAAGCATATGAGTCACTAATGAATCAGTGCTGAGTGGCCAGATTGCTATGTTCAGATGTGATCGTCTATGACAAAATGTCCTCAGATTTGCCAGACCTGACTGAAAATAAACTCAGCTATCAGTTTGTTTACGTGAAAGACTAGAGAATTTGGATATTGGAGCTAGAACCTTGACTTATGAAGGTTAGATTGAAGTAAAAAGAAATATTGCAGAAATTCAGAGACCCCAGCTATCTGAACACTCTTTGCAAGAACTCTCCTGTACCCCCCATCTGAGTCATGCCCGCAGAAACACCTTTTGAGGATGTTCAATGAGATACGTTTCATTCACATCCTTCTCTTTAGAACTCTGCTTGAAGTCAATGTCTCAGATTTTGCATAAAGGTCAGTCTTACTTTGTGAAAGAAAATACATGGAAAAAAAGCAAAAGAGAGGTGAAGCAGTGTTCATAGATGAGCTGGCGCCCTGCCTACAAGCCTGTTATTGCCCTAAGCACAGTGTTTTGCTGCCAAAAGGTAGCCACACCTGAATAGCGCCAAAACAATATTAAAGAGATGACAGTATGTGCACAGGAAGCTTATAAATAACAGATGTCTGTTTTAAGGTGAGGAGGGAGCTGACTCACTTTTAACAACTTTATTTTGGTACAACGCTCATCACACTCATGATTATTCCTCAGCTTGGCTTATCCAATAAAAGCTCCCGTATTGACTTCTAAAATTTCAATATGATTTAACTGTTTAAGTATCCCTAAAGAACAAGAATCTCATCACAAATGTTCTGCAGAAATCGAAAGTGATTAGCTTTATGAAGAATGATTTCTAAGAAATCTCCGTTTTTGCTAATCTACCAGTGACTTCTTCAACATACTAGGCCTCAAACCCACCTCAGTGGTACCCCCACCCCTTCAGCTCAGCCCATCCCAAGACCATGGGTCGCTACTCCGTTTGTGGAAGTCGTACCAGATTACAGAGCAACTGTTGTAAAATGTTTAGATAATGTGTTTTTCTAGTTCTTTTCCCCCTTCGTCTTGTTTGGACAGCTGTCCTTTAACAGCAGGACATCTTCAGATGCTGCTCTAGCATGACTCTCCTGCTTTTTTTCGGAATTAACGTCTCATTTCAACTTCATAAACATGAAATACATTTCCAATTTGCCAACAGGAAGGTCCCTGAATCAGTGAAGGGAACCTTGTGTGTGGTATGCTTTAAAAGTCCTTTCTGCAAGCAGTTTTATGCATCTACTTCAATGCTCAGATTTTAAATCTCAAAGCTTGATGCTTTTCTGATACGACCAGCTGTGCAAGCAGCATGCATGTACAGTATGCTTTGTGTCCTTCTGGTGGGGCATGAGTTAAACATTTGCTCTGTGACTCAGGTATACCAAACATGTCCCAACAGGCAACAGACAACCCAGCGACCCACAAAGAAAGAGACAGAACAAGACAAAAGTGGATAGAAAGAGGAGGAGGGAAATGCAGATCACAGAGGAAGCTTTGTTTGTTTGCAGAATCAAAGTAGATCAGCTTAAATGAATATCATTCAAACCAGGCATTCATGGTGGGATGACGGGGCAGGAGTTGAGATGGAGTTTTTGGTCATAGTGTAGAAACCATGAGGGGGAGTTGAGTTAGGGTTAAGGCCAGGGTGTGACCGTCAGATGAAAGATGGGTCCCCTCCACACAGGGAGCTGCTGTTTCACTCACACTGATCCAGATGCTCTCGGTCTACACTGTTACATTAGAGAAAAGCAGCTTTTGTAGGACAGTAGAATAATGAACCAAGAACAGCTATGTATTGGAGCCCTGTTCAACCTTTTAAAGTGCATTTGGTCCATTCGTTTTCAGTCACTTTAAAGAGATTTGCATCTGTTCCTATGGCAATGATACAGAGTTTTATGACAAGTTCAAGAGTTAATGGCAGTTATTAGTGTTTGTTGAAGCCCTGGTTTTATTCAATGAATGAAGGGGTGGATTATGTGTGTATTGCTGTTTTGACTGGTATGAAGCAGACCATCTTCCACAACTTGAGGACCAGAATCCCACAATGAGCTCAATGTAAAGAAACCACAGACTGATTTGCAACCAGATTTGCACAAAAATTGTTTAGTTTCCTTTATAAGTGGAATAAAATATTATCAGAGTGGGTAAACTGGGGTTTAAAAAAGTTCAAAAAATCTACTTTATAGCTGCCTGAAACGTGTATTGCCAATGTTTCTGCTGTTCCCACAATCATGATCCTTTGTGGTGATCTTTCTTGTTTATTGATCAAAAGAAGACACATTCTGGGTTATACCACTGTACGCAGGTTATACTCGATAAGTACACCTTCTAAAACCTCACCAAACAAGACAAAGAAACAAATGACAGAAAAATAGAGAGAAAAGCTGACTACCTCAGCTGCATGGGGCCTTCTCTCCCCCTTCCTGTCACAAGGTAAATAGCTATTGGCTGCTCAATAAGTGGCTTTGGTTCACAGAGTGAGGGTCTTTTTCCCTCCGCTCTCTACTGCCTTGACAAGCAGGTATTGACAGAGCAGTTACACACTAACCCATTGGGGGAAATCCTCTACAATGTGCCCCGGGCAGCTGATAAATGGAACTCAAACGTTACCTGAGAGTAAAAGCACCCATCCAAACACACAAACACCAACAAAAAGACACGGACAAACCGAACAAGGCCTGACAGTGAAAAAAGCTTGAAAAAGAAGCCTGATGTTAACAACAGGAAGGGAGACAAAGGGACAGAAGTGTGAAAAATGGTCTGTAAAGATGTGAAGGTCATCGATGTTTCCTTGGACACAGATGTTTGCCTTTCTAAGCACTGGAATAAGTTGGCTTGGCTTCAAAAGGGACAGCATTACAGGATGGGAAACTACAGTACACAAACTCACGCTCAATGAGTGTTACCATGATCAAAATACTTGATTGAAAAAAAAAATGAAAGCATTCAATAGTCAATTAAAGCCTTTGGAAACAGCTCAGTGAGTCCTGACAGAGCACAGTATTGATACAGATGGAACAAATAACAGACAGAAGATGAGTAACAATGAATAGGATGCTGCATTGCTGAAAAGTTCAGGATATAATAGACAGGTGACACAAAGAAATGGCACCAGCCCTCAACATAAACCAAAGTACGGCTCGCAAAATCAGACTTTTCACAATTGTAATATGTGACCATCACCCGTTCGAAACATGCTACACGCTTACTACACAGCAATTCTGAATGCACCACAAACTATGCTGCACAGAAATAAAATCCAAGAAATCCACAACAATATTTGGGTTCCGGAGATGATTAAATCTGCTTTGGAATATAATCTTTAGAAGCTTTATTGTAAAAACCTATGTGCCGCCCCATACATCTGGCTCCTCACTCCATGAGATTGTTGGCTGATAAATGGCCAGGGGTAAAGCACTGGCGATCATTTTGTGATATGGTGCCAGTAACCTTCATTGATCCACGTGAAGGCAGTCAGGCCTTATCACAGCTTCACTTTCTGTGATATACTGAGATCTGGGGCCCCACTGCTTTTTAATACACTGCACTTTGGGTCACACGCTAACCTCCTGGTACCTCGGGCAATATTTTACAGCTGCACCATGAGGGCTGTTCTAGAAAAGAGCATGAGATAACTTATTTAAATGTTAGGCCTAAATGAAATAAAACATCAATTTCAACATGAAAATTGAGGTGTGTTTTGCTAAACATATTTAGTTGTGGTGTACTTAAAATATTCATTCTTTGAGAGAAAATTAAAAGTAAAAAGGTGTTTCTTACACTAATCTTACATTTAACCAAATTCCAAATGCACTCTTCTGTCATTATTTGCATTTTATATGAGTAATAACATGTCAAAGAATTTATACCATGTTTGATTACTATTCATTTAAATGTTTGAAATCAAAACATAACAGTGAACTGAAGAAGGAAGTAAATGAGTCAAAAAGAGAGGAAATGAAAGATAGCACATTAGTGCACTAGACCACGGCTTTGATTGGTTATAATTATAAAACAAAAAATAATATGCTTTGTTTTCCAACTGAAAGAAGTCACGAGAGTTCAACAAGTTCATGGAAGAAAACCTGTGTAAACCCAAAAGGTTTACAGTACTCAAAGCTTTTGTGGAGTGCCTCAAAACATTTGAGTTAACCAACCCTAGTAGATATTAGTCAAAAGTGTAATTTGTACAGAGAAAATGTCTTATTTTTGGTTCTGCTTACTGAAAAACTAAGGTTGGTAGACTCCAAAGTAATTGGTTTACACAAAAGTTCAGAGTACTGTGAACTTCTTTGGTTAACAGTGTAGTAACTGGTTGTTTGTGGTGTGCCTTGAGTGGAGGTTCAACTCAAATTTGAAATCTTTTGCTGAGGTCCAATCTAAAATGACCAAATAATCAACAAGCTTTTTTTAGAATATTTGGGGAGTCCAAAAAGCTAGTTTTATAGAAACAAGTTTTCAGAGGCTGGAACTTCACAAACTGGCACACGAGTGGAATGAAATGCAACCCCTCCCCCTCCACCAGTTACATACTGTAGGAATCTCCTAACACAAACACTGACGCATGCAAGCCCACGGTCTCGAAATGCACTGGACATAATACTGCAGAAGACAAAAGCGTCTGAAGCAATAGCAGCTGTATTATCCTATGTATTGATTTTAGCTGTTGGGTATTACAGAAGGAAGAGTGCTTTTATCAGTCTGAGATCCCCCAACACTTTTCCTATCTAAACCAGTCTTTCCACAGCTTATCTGGCCAGAGAGACTATTACTTACACACCATTTCCAATACCTCCATGTAGAAGGGATAATTCATCCACAAATAAAGACACTTTTCCTTCTACAGCTTAGCATAAATGCACATTGATCCCAATCGCAGGAAAAATATAAATATAAACAATGGACCATATTTGAAGATTACTTTTAAGTTCAAGAAGGGGACTGGTTTGGGGATATTTCCAGTTAACATTTTCCTTAAGCACTTTGCTAAGGTGCATTGCTTATTTTGTCCACTGTTAGTTGTGATCGGTCAGTAAACCCACATGACCCTAAATGTAACATACATATGTATACTGCTTACAGTTTAAATTAAGTAATGACTGAAAAGTGGTACACACTTCTCTAAGCATTGACCCACGCTATCAGCTGTAGATTAAGTCTGGATATCCAGCAATTAGTCTTCATCCTCTTCCTCGTCTTGTCTTTCTGAAAACTGAGAGATAATGAGAGCTGTATAATCCCACAGAGGAGTCTAGTACATCCTCTAATCACAGACTAAATGTTGGTTTTAATTACAGAGAAGGAAGTATATGCTACAGTTCAATGCCACACTTTTGATGAAATAAATACAAATATATAGTTTGGTTTCCAGCGTTCGAGAAGGAACATTTATTCAGAGGTTGTCTAGTGTCCCAATGTTATTGAAGGAGACCGGCTGGGGCATGAGAAAATGTCCGCTTTGCAATTACTGTAAAAATCTATAATCTAATCAATGCACAATTCAAAGGATTTTCTTAATACATAAAAAATATGGCTCATTTGGTGAATGTGTGAACAATTGTAGGCTACCTAAATATTAATGTTATTGTAAGAATCCCTGATGCTGGTATTGTGAGCGTTGAGGAAATGAGGCAAAAGTTTAATGAGTTACATATTTCTTCACAAGCTCGAGGGAGGGTGTGAAGAGGATTACTAAACAAGTCAATCTGTTAAAGAAATACAAGCAATCATTTTAGAGCCAATCCAGATTTCTCAAGACTTTGTCGATGTAATCCACTCAGTATAATACTCTAAGCGCAGTCAATGGTGCTGAGAAGGGAGGGAGTGAGGGAAAGAGAGAGAGGTGGTTGTTTTAATAAATCCAATTTAATTGTAGATATATGACCGAAAATATATAATATAATATAATGATATAATGAAAAAAGTTCCATTAACTACAGGTACTTTTTAAACAACAAAACACCCAAGAAAAACAACACATGCTGAGAGTTTCACTTAACAAAACCTTGCTAACAAAAAAATTGCTACGCATTTTACAGAAATACATTATAACAAAGCAAACAATTTCTGAGAGGAACAATATGCAACAGAATCAACAAATGACGTGTGAAAAATACATACGTTTGACCACTATCCGAAGCAACAAAATATCTTGCTTTTCTGAGACTCAAACTGCTGTATATGCTGCAGGGCACAAACACACGGTTGCACATGACCGACTCAGGTTCGCATCCCAAGCCTGTTGTCCCATTTTCTCTCCTCCTCAATCCCTGTCATTCTTCACTGTCCTTTCAGTTCAAATAAAATAATCCCAAAAAATAATCTTAAAAAATAAAGAAAGTTGATTTTTCATATGACTTCCGCAGTCCATTGTGATTTAACTCAAACTTTATTCTTTTGTGATATCAGATGGTTAAAATAGTAAACTGTTTAGCATTTCACAAATATGCTGTGCTATTTTCAGTATTACCATTTTTCACACCAATTCTTTCATCAATTCTATTTGGTTGCATTTGTCACCAGGTCACAGGATAACTGGCAGTGGTATATGAGTCCATTGTAGGCCCATCTTCACATTTGTATAGAATATTTTGTGTTTTTTAGCCTTTACTAACAGACAAGAACCTACTTTAAGATAGAAATAGATTTAGGCTAGAGAATGGGGGAAGGCTGGTAATAAATGCAGAGGTCAGCAATCAAACCTAAGTCCACTTCCACAACCGCACTAAGTGTTATGCTCACTGTCCACTTCACCACAGGAGCACAATCCCTTGGACATTTTTTAGACAGCATATGCAAAGTCATCACTGGAGTGCTGCAGACCTGTACAGATTAGCTTCAATCTTCACAAAACATTCCAGAGTCTCTCGGTTTGATAGTTAGACTGTTATGTGTATGCAAGGTTGGAACTGTTAAGGTTTCAGCTCTCCAGGAACACCTTTAGAAACCCCTGATTTAGAGCACTATGAAATCATTCAGGATATTTGGGACAGACCTCCCTCTCATCTGAATGTGCAAAGCAGAGTGAAGATGTAGGGCTAAGTGGAGAAAGGGATTTGGGCTTCAGAGTCAATCTTGTCATTTGTTTGGGGTGGAGATAAAGCTCATCACCCAGACCTGATTAAGTTTTTAATTTACATTCCAATCAATAGTATATTGGCAATATGTCTGAAACTCTATTTAGCAAAGGATTCACTGTTATCAGCCGATCAAGAACTGCATGGCCATAAATTATTGACACATGTTTGGAAGTCTGTGTTTGTATCTTCACCACTGAAAATGAAATTATAGGAAGTGTAAAGTTAGCCTCAACCAAGCTTGGTATTCATTTTCATTAACGCACCAATACATGACAAAGATTTACTCCAAATTACATTCACTGGCCTGAGCAATGTGTTTTATCTAGTTTGGTAAAGTATTAAACAACAATCAAACGAGTTTTTGACATGCTCAAATTCAAATTAAAGTTTTATGTAAAGCTTTATGTTTGCAGTCAATTTCAGAACCAAGGCCAACATAAAATGATTAGATTTTTGGACAGAAAGACGAGGGATATGTAAATACATTCAGTGTGAACGTATTGTTTGCTAAAGCTACACACTGTATTTATCTTGCCACTGGTAGTCTCAATTTCAAAACCAATAGAAATCATTATTAGGTGGACATAATTCTCAGAAACACCCACATTCCCTCTAGATCCCTCCCACTTCCAGTTCCTTTCTGCATGAGAGCCATTATCTGTTTACAGTCCTGTGCCTTTCAAACGGAACTCTTCGAGAGGAATCTGCCCTCACTGCCAGTCTGAGATCCAGAGCAACAGGGGAAACAGAGGCAGGGATTGTTCACCCACCGCTTAGCACCACCATGACATCCAGGAAACCTCCCTGCGGCTATTTTAAGCTATTTTTACTATTTGTTTAGACCTTTACAGTATGTGTGGTGGCAGAGTTTGTAACAGAGAGAGATTGTGCTCAGAAAATGTAAAGGAAAAAGTGGAAAGTTAATTAAATTGATAAAAAAAGCTGTCTTCCAGCATTAATACAGTTTAATTAATCATACACAATGTCATCACAAGATTATTTTGTTAATTTGATTGAAACAAATCAGCCTTAGGACATTTATACTCATAATACATATGCATAATATATGCAACTAATTTGTTTCTTGTTATTACTTCATGTTGATTATTTTCAACTTAAAGACAAAATGTTGGGTTTTCGTTAAAGAGATTAGAGAATTATTCTTTGTTTACAAGATGAGCAGGGCAGGGCTAATGATCCATTTCTTTTGAGCCAATGATTGAAGCAATGCATGATAGCAATTCTTCTCATGCCCAAGAAATAGAGAGTTTGTAATTTAACCAATTACAAACAAGTCTCAATGTATCGTTATAGAATGCGAGTGAATGGTTTGCCAACAGTTTGTTGTGAGTGTCTTATCTCTCCTGAATGCTGGGCATAGTGCTGGTAACACTCATTCTCCCTGTTTCCCAGGAGAGGAGCGGAAAGAGGGCAAGTCCTTATCGGCATGGAGAAAGTGTGGTCATAGCATTTCTGCAGTGACCCTGCTGACTGGCCGATTCCTTCACATGAGATCATTCTGGACAGCTGACCTCAATATCGCTGCGAGCTCTGCCAGCCTGCAACTCATCCACGAGAGCTTCTCCTCCACGAAGAAGAGGCAGAGGGACCACTGTACTTCCCCCATTACACACACTCCAGTTAGAACTGCTACATGTTTGAAATATTGCAAACAAAAAAGTGAGCATTCAAAATCTATTTGAATATTAGAATATTATTTGAATATTGAAGATTTGAATATCTAAAAAATTGGCCAATATTGGTGGATATTCTGTCTATTTATACTATTTTGCAGGGAAAGTGTATTTACTTAGTACTACTTTTATTCATCAAGATGCTACTAGTTTAGTTAGATCCTTGATCTGGGACACTCTGATTTCTCACCAATTATTGCAGTGTAAGTCTGGGGATTGACCCTGCGATGGACTGGTCTTCTGTTCAGGATCTTGACACCATTCATCCAGACAGAAGTGGGACAGGACAGGTGAATGGATAGATAAATTAGCTAAAGGAGCAACAATTTTGATTGTATCCATAGATTCTATAACGTTTTGAACATGTTGTTACCCATGGGTCTATAAGGTCATTTTCCGTTGGATTTTAGTGATTGGGTGTGGTATTATGCTTTTCCACCAAACTTTTATTTTATTTTATTGGCCATCATCCACCAATATTTTCAAAAATAGGCATCAGCCAGAGGAAAAAAAACTCATACAGGTTTACCACTAATACGGATTTGTCTTAAGAAGTGAGAATTGGACAATGGATAATACCTTTAAATATGCGCTTCATTACAGGATACAGTACTCTGTCTATTACAATCTATTTACACAAGCATACTCACTGTGGAAAAGTAATTAGTTCAAAAGTAGGTGACCTGGTTATTTAATCATGTTCATCCATTTGCATACTGGGTAAAATAAGAGTATTCATTGTTTACCACAGAATACCTAGGAGAGAGAAAATTAACTAATATACAAAAGGGTAGATTCTCACTCATTTCCACATACTTGAACCATGCACCCAGCATTAAAGCTTCATTCAGCAAAGGTTTCTGACAGTGAATGACCGGAAATTGCAGGACTGAGAGAAATAAGGCACTGATAAATGTTAAAGGGAAGAATTTTAAGTGCTATTTTGTCATGAAGTGAGCCTTACTCTGGCGGAGACCAGCGTAAACATGTGTCAGTGCTGCTTGTAATTACAGAAGAAAAACTTCCTCTTGTACAACACAAAAAACTCAGACTCTAAGAATCTCAGAGAGAATGTGCAGATGCGTTTTATCTCCTCCAAAAATCTGCCACACATTTTTAAAAATAGCTATGGAGACACCTACTGTGAAAAGAAAAGGGGTAACACAATCACAGCAGTAACATGACTGGCATGCAATGTGAAGAATGGGCAAAATCTGGTTTGCAGAACTCCCGGGTCACGAGTGTGTGTTTGTTGAACAAAACAATGAACGATTTATGTTACAGAGAATTGTCTAACACTTCTACAAAATGTCAGTCAGGAATCCAATCCCCTGCAAAATCCCTAGATTTGTTTTGATAGTGAGTCGCTGAGGTTTCTAAAAAAAGGGTCAAACTGGGGCCTGTTTTCCCCACTAGCCCTAGTGTTTCTCAGAGCTGCTATAATTAGCAAACTTTGTTCCAAGCTGCACGTCCAAATCATATTTACATATACAAATCCCATTTGACTGCCATGAGGCAATTCCAGCAGAAACCAGCTAGCAGTTTGTTTGAAATGACTGAGCAAACAGGATAAACATGTGTCCAGTGAGGACTTCGATCATTATGAAAGAGGGTAACTGGTTTGATGTTGTTACATTGAGTTTTGTTTGAAAACCAAGCACTCAGAAGGAATTGGGTACAACAGTCCTGATAACACGTTTTGATTTGTGTGGAATCAAGGGCTGGCTGTACTAAAAAACAAACATTTATCAGTAATCACCCTCCCTTTTATAATTGCACAAGTTTTCCCTTATCCTTGGAATAAAAATCAAGATCTCAAATACAACGGGGAATGTTGAAAACCCAAACTGGTCTCAATCCATTTTTAAACCAACGCTGGTTAAATTGTAACAAGAACAAAACATAAAATCAAAAACAGGATGTGATGTCAAACAATGTGGTTACTATGATGGTGGAGGCAATGAAACAAACATGACGACTGGTAGATGTAGTAGATGAAATCAGTTGAGACCCCTGCTCCCACAAACCCCTTCACCAAACATGGGATCTCTGTCATTAGTATTTGTCAGGTGTATATTGTCATGCTCTTATCCCGAGTTGTTATGCTTTCTATAAAAGCCATTCTGTCTACAGATTGTCAATTTAACCTATTTGGGTCCACCTCTTCATTACTTTCACATTCCAACTGGGCTTTACAAACTGCTGGAATCACATGGATGGTATCTATGATGAATCTTTGAAACGAAACTAAGGGGGAGGTTAAATGTAAAGTAAGTAAAGTTGGTTTCATAGGATAAACAGGTGAATATGCGATAAGATATTCATTTTTGACATTTCCTTTCGTTTCAAACAGGTCAGGGCTTGAGGTCTAAATACAATGAAAAAAGCATTCCAGAGCACTCAGCAAACACTCGCATACACTAAATAACCCCAAAATATCTTCTCAAGCACCATCAGGATCTCTCACTCTCACTTCCTCTTGTGTCCATCACTGACTTTTTTGTTGTTTTTCCAGATCCTCACAGTACTCAACCTCACATGAGCCATTCAACAATGGACATCAGATAACAAATAGAAGCTGTGCAAACAGTGTTTGTAGAGAGTCTCAAAGGATACTAAGCCCCAAAAATGGCAAATCAGCTGCAGTTTACTTTCCTCTCCATCCAATAATCACTTTACAGAATGTCTGACCACAGTCCTTGATTAATCAAATGCCTTTAATCAATCTCTTTAATCATGAATCTTATTTAACCAGTATCTTTATACATTTCCTTCACGTCATCTTCACATTTTGTAGTTGTGACTCAATTTACATAGACAATATGCAATATTTTGTGAGCCAAATGAGCCAACCTGGTCAATTTCAGAATAGTATTTTAACATGTTATTAATTGGTATTTGTTTGTAAGTTTCAATTCCACAAAGTAACACTTTCCAACTTTTTCTAGACAATTATAAGAATGAGAACATAAACAATCTTTGTCTCTCTGACTCAATGAAAATAGACAGAGGGGAAACAGCTGACGGAGACAGGTTTCAGTTGAGGCCTCGCCCTTGCTTTGCCACGATTGTAAACTTTTCTGTTGATATGCAAAGCAGCGCAGCTCATTTGGGTCGGCATGGCTACAGCACTCCTGCTTTGCACACATGTAATGATTAATCACAGCTTTGATAACAATGGACGGCACTGCTATCTTAACATGGATGCTGCAAGAACAAGAGTGTGACTGCAGGGGGACCCACTCACAAACACTCCCCTGGTGTTCACTATTTGATGAATACAGGGAATACTAAAAGACCATGTGCTCGCTCGGAAGTGTGCTACTATTCAAGCGGGAGCCCCAATGTCAAAGCAGGTCTTTTGTCATGTGCTGCTCTGGCGGGAGAAAGTGACACAACTTCTTTAATTAGAAACATTCTAAATATTTGTGAAATTAAACAACTTGCTAGTGATGTGTGTCGTCTTCTGATAAATCTGTATGTTGGTATCAGGCAGCTGACAAACACAGGACAAACAGAAGGGCTACCAGCTCTCTCCACCCCCAAACATACACTTATAGTGAAGGAAAGGCAACAGTATGTTATGTCTAGTGTCCAGATGGACAGCCGTGTAGTTGAGCCATGGCCTCTGAGAGGGGCTGGCCTGGGATCCTGGCCACAGACAGAGGGTTAATGGAGCCTTGAAGAGAAACAATGAATTCACAAAGAGTAAGTCTGAAGGGTGGCAGTGGAGGGGTCCTCGAGGAGATAAGAACTGGAATATAAATTTCTGCTTTGTTTCTAGTAAAACAAATATAAATAACTTAAATATGATTAAGTACAGCTGCAGGATAGTTGGAGATGTTGCCACGACCACGAAAGTGCTCTTTCATTTGCATTCCTGGTTTGGGATTGGGCCTAAAAGCCTTTGTCAGATTTGGAAATATTTGAACACACAGAACAGATAAAAGTTGGTTGTGATATAGAGCGACATCGAAAGAGTGTGTAATAATATATACAGTGAGGGAAATAAGTATTGGTCTTTGAGGGTCAGAATTCTAGCTGATAGACAGGTGTTCAAATACTTATTTTCCACTGTATCATACAAATAAATAGTTAAAAAATCAGACATCGTGATTTCTGGATTTTTATTTTTAGATCATGTCTCTCACAGTGGACGTACACCTACGCTGAAAATTTCAGACCCCTCCATGATTTCTAAGTGGGAGAATTTGCAAAATAGCAGGGTGTTCAAATACTTATTTCCCTCACTGTATATATTTTTAATGTCAACCAATGTGGTTTTTTGTGGGGGGTTGATTTATTTGGGTCAGCAATATGAAATTGAAGTTGTGTTTTCATTAATGCCATATTCACTTAGATTTAACAAATGAAATATTTGCTGGAATATGAAATAAGAGTTCATTGGAATTAGATTAATAAAATTGTAAATAAAAACACCATTTGTACAATGTTAAACTCGGTCAACATTCACTGTTTATATTTCACTTTGCAAAAATACATTGTTATCCTTCTTCTGAGTACAATAGGTAAACATTTAAAGAATCTTGGAAACAGTCCCTAAAGGGATAATGAATTGAGAAATGAAATAAAAAAAATATGATGCATTTTAAATAATAAAATGTATATACTGTATATTGTTAATGGCTTCTGAAAATTCAAGTGTAAAATGTGTTACTTTGTCAAATTATACCTTGCAGCATTTTGAAATGGTTTATCAACAAAGGACACAAACGCAGCTAATAAAATTAGTGTCTACTGGCCATTTGACAAATAAGTGGGAAAACATCATTTACACCCAATTAATGGAATACCGCTCAAACCCTGGCATTCATTTCATCTCATATAACATGATTCCCTCTTGCGCTTGCTCTATGAATATTCCGAGCAGTGCATGATTCATGCTGAAGAGTCAGTCAATACACTACTGCAACTGACCAGTTTGAAGATGCCCACTAAATAGTATGTTGTTTTTTTCTCAACACTCAGTTTCCAATGAGCTACCAAACATGAACGTATAGTGAACTTAAAAAATGGTGTGAATCCCCTTTTTTTCCAATTACTGGTGCTGCCTCTTTAATTTTGACTTTTGAGCTACTGAGCTGCATGTGTGCGCATGTAACAGTATTTGGCACAGAGCGGAAGAGAGAAAGAGGACAGAGGCCTAAAGGAATGTAGGATCCCCTTTGAGAGTGAGTGAGAGAGAGAGAGAGAGAGAAAGAGAAGAATCATGGCTTCTACAAACAAAGGCAACTTTGATCAATCCACTGTCATCTGCCCGATAATGGTCTGCACCAGATCACCTGATAATAGTTAGATAAATAGCCATGGCTTAAATAATAACTTGGTAAACAGCCAAAACAGTGGTTTCACCCAAATTACATTATAAATAAAGACTAACCAGGCTGGAACCAGACTGTGCTAATTATTAGCATTCCTGGTTTCCAAAATTTGCCAAGCCTGCTAATTCCAAGCTTGCTAGCTTTCTATGGCTTACTGTACAAATTCTTTTAATTTAATTGAAAAAAAAACAACAGTTTAACATGATGTTATGTAGAGTTTAAAAAAGAGCTTAAATAAAAGATAGCTAGTTCAAGGAATGTTGAATGATTAGCATGTTGCTTTGCTATCACATTGATCCTTTATTAATATATATGAAACGTTTTTCATGAGCATAGAATGGAACACATTATAACCATTTTACATTTAACTTCATCTATGTAGCTCAGCGTTAGCATGTTGCTATGCTAAAGACTCTTCAACCCCTGCAAACACATGTAGTACAATGAGCCAGTTCGACCATTTATGTAATGAATGCAATTGAAAATATATTTTATAGTGTTGGCTCTTGATCAAATTCCTGAGAGCTTTTTAATTACTTTCTTAAAGTAACCTTCATGAAATACTAAGAAATGGTATAATAAAAGTAGACGCTCTTCATGAGAGAGCCTTGGAATTTGAGTTGTTTGACCAAGGCATTTTCCAATGCCAAATCCATTGTGCTCTATGCTACCTGTCAACCTTTTCGGCATTCAGACTTCCCTGATTTTAACATGGCAATCACAAAAAAAGTTTCAGACCCCCTTGAAATAATGGATATCATGTCAATTTAAATTCTGATCCTTGTTAAAGGGTGCACAGCTTGTGTTTATACAGCAGAAGTCAGCATTAAATTCTAAAGGAGCATCTATCACAGTCGCAAAGAGCTATTGATCGTCTATAATGTTACGAAACAAATGTGATGATGGATGTTATAAATAGAGTTCAACAAGAAACAAGTGGAGGAGAACAGAGAGATGTTTGGGGTTTTAGAAGGGGCTAAAACCAGACAAGAATTCTAAATCCAGTAGATTTATATTCACAGAGGTCAAACTCGAACTCAAAACTCTGCGATCTGGTTAGTCTCAAACACTGTTCAAATTCACTTCCTCCTTTTTTGTTTAAAATGGTGTCTTTTTTAAAGTTTCACTTGCCTTCTTCCAAATGTGCCTGCATTAATAACCCCTAGCTGGTTACAGCACAGTTGTAATTCTACAACAGAGAATTTAATAGTCAACATGAGGTGTCCGTTATAACTGACTGAGGCGCGACTGAATTGAGATCTGCTGTTATGTGTAAACATTTGCAGGAGAACAATATGTACATGGTGATAAATTCAGATTAAATGTTATGGCAAGCATGCACCTAAAAATAATTAGCCAAATAAATGTCCTGCCAGGTTTGTGAACTCCACTCGTTATTATGAAATATTGTGCTGTTGCATATCTGGCTCATTCTAGGCCTATAAAACTTTTGCCTGGGCTGCAAATTTGCAAGTATGGCCCAGATCTCTAATAAGACTGCAAAGATATTATGAAGATAGCTGAGCATATGCACTACAACCCCTATCCATAGTTGCTTAAACCCTGAAAATGCTAAATGAAACATGCTTAATAACCTTTATGCATTATGAGGATACTATGGGTGAAAGGCGTCCCACTCATTTTTTTCTGTAGATTGCATTTGAATAAACTAAAAATGTTAAAAAAAAACATAGTGGTTGAACACTGAATAGTGTTCAAGTGGCTGGACACCAAATCTGGAATATCTGTGTTTATTAATTGTGAGGAAACATTCAGAGAAAAGGGGCAGAAATTGTGTAACCACAAAAATGATGTTGAAAAAATAAGTTGTTCTAAACAGCCTCTGAAAGGATTCTAATAATATGTAATAATAATGAATAACAATATAATAAAGAATAATGAATCAGCACATGATTTTAGCACATTGTACAAATTAATTGAAAAATTATTTTAAATCAACTGGCCCAAAAATAGAATTGTGTATTTGTATCCAGTAACCAATATTCCCAGAAAAAGCACCTTCAGAATAATATGTATTGATCTTCCAGGTAATGGAGGGCTTCCAACAGATGAATTTTATACAACCAATTGTCCTTTGTTATTCCGAATATTAGTTGGTCTAGGTCAAAGGTAATGAAACACTTTAAATGATGACCTACTGCAAGCCACCTTACTGATGACCCTCTTGAAAACCCATGTGGCATCATGCATTAAGAGTGTGTACACCTGGCATACATCAGCTTTAAAGCTTATGTTCAGGTTTACTAAGAGTGAAATGAACGTGGAAAATGTTAAGATCTCTACACACCAATCTGAATTGAGATTTACATGAATCTTCAGATGGCTTCTCAGCACACGAGGGAAAAAGGAAAGCAAAGTCGGAAAAAATCAAAGAACACAGAACTCAAGGATGGTGAGGGTTTTATACAGTTTCAAGTGCAAAGTTTCTAAGAAAATGTGGGATGAGCGCCACCAAGCAGTTCTTTTCCATTCAACTCATGTTCACTAAAGAGCCAGCTTTCATTGGTCATTCTCCTTATGAAAAACTGATCCGATATGGCAATCCGAAACTCTTTTTCTTTGGCACCACTCATTCGGTCAGATGTGTGAGCTCCCATTGTGTGAGCATTGTCGTACAAAAGTTTCAGTTGGTGTTTAGAGGCATTTAGGCCCCTGGTCTTGTTGTCTAGACATGATATGCAACCACACAAAAGGAAATATAAGCATTTTTCCGCAGTTCCGTGTTCCACATCAACCAATTAAAACCCAGTGTGAACACCTCAATTAAAACAGTGCTTCTGTGTCAATGAACCTGGAAGCAGGAACTCTAGATGTCTTGAGAAGCTTTGGAATCAATTCCAAACAGACCCTCCTCAGTGTTGAGGAGGAGTGTCAATGAGGGCCTAATAAAGAACGACAATGAGTAAACAAGAAGGGCAAGTCTACCCCAGCTTGTTGGACCTCCCTTCTTTTCCACGTGCTGGCACACACTCAATGAGATCTGCAGTAATTAGTCTCACCAATGCTTGTTTAGCATTTGCATATAAATGCTGTAGCTGGCAAGCGCTAAACACATCATCCCAAATCGTGCCCATAACAGACGGCGACCACACTTCCACACCCTCCAGCAAAGAGAGGGTCGATCCCAGGAGGCCATCTGCAGACACAGCCCCCTCTGTGGCCCTCCCAACTGTGCCTGTTGCCTTCAACAGGTTGGCACCCATCTGCTAGCAACGAGAGGCCATGGCTCGGCCTGCTCTCAGTTCCTGTTTCGAAAGGGATTGTGAAAGATAGTAGCCAGGCTTCCTGTTTCTCTGCTTATGTCATGAGAGCGTTCCGACCTCATCAAATGAGCCCTGACAAAAACATGCAGGCACACACATTGTGTTCTCAGGAGGTTTTAAAGCACCTTCTTTCAGAATTGTCAGACTTTGATATAATACGAGTCCTGAACCCTACAACTGGAGCCAAGAAACAAAAATAACACAAAACCTCTTCTCTGTGATCACCTCATCTAGCCTTGGGATGACTGCTATTGTTCTCTTTCTGTACAACATGCAACAATTCTTTCCTTTCAGTACCCCCCTCCCATTCTGCTTTTCCACCTACCCTCCATTTGAGTTTCTTCCACATTTCTAGTAGTTGTTATGACAGATCGATTCATAAAAATGCACTGGAGGAAGGAAGTGATGAAACAAGTGTCTTTGCACCCCCTCCCTCCATCCTATACACTGTATACACAATGAATCTGACCAACAGGAGATATCTACAGCAGAATGGAGATAAGCTACAGAACACTGTGCACTCCTACTTTTTATGTTAATGAGAAGAAACCTTTTCAGATTTTTTTTTCATTATCTAAGAGTGATATGGACATTGTTACTATTATAACTTCTTTAATTAGTCTGTAGATTGCACACTAGGAACTAGGAGCCAGAAGTTCATAACTTGGCACAGCGAGGGACTTTTTATTTGTCTTTTGCTGAGAAATGACACTCTGCAGCTTTTTCTTTGTAAAGCATAAAAATAGCTCTTGATTGTAAGGGTCGGAAAATAAATGATGTTAATTAGATCTGATGAACATTTCCATAGTATAGGATTAATTTGAATATTAAACAATCAAATCCTTTTCGTAGAAGACAACTGAGTTATAGATACTCTATGTGATCTGGACTCCTGACAAATTCTTACGGCCTGTCACACGAGTGTCATATTCCCCGACAGCGTGTGTGTTGTTACCAGCCTGAGACATTAATATTTACAAGGCAGTGAACAAACTTTCGAAAAGAGTTTCCACCAACCACACAGATGCCTAATGAACTAGTTCATTCAGTCTATTGTTAAGCAGAAACCAGGTTAAACTAACATGAGAGAGCAGGGCTGGAAAGCTGACTTGTTTGTGTATTAAAGAAATCACATAAAAGAAGACAAGGAAAGGGGAACAAAAGAGAGTTAGACCTACTTGACAAAGTAACTGATTCATGAATGTTTCATGTGAGCACCGAGCCTAACGTTCACCTCTGTTTGACCCCTCTACACTCCTCTCTCTTTCTTCCTCCCATCCATCTTGCTTATTTGCAGTTATGTTAGTACAGTTGTACAAACAGAAAAAAGAACCCAGAAAGAGTAAACAATAATTCTTTAATTTTTTAATTGAGGCATGAAACTGCTGAAAGATGTTCACCTACTTAAAGCAGCCCTTAAAGCTGTGAAAAGTTCATCTCTGAAAGGTATTAATTTAACTCAAAATGTTAACCCAAAGAAGTTCAGGGCAGTTTTGAGAATTTTGTTTTTGCTCTAATAAATAGCATTTCAAATTGTTTTTGTGGCAATGGTTGATCTCATTTTAAGCACAACCATAGCTTCTTTATATATCCTTTATATATATATTACAAAATAATTCTAAAACAATCATGATTTTTTTACAGCAAAAATTTTGAACTAAAAGTGTACGCATTAAAAATGCATAAATCCCCCCAAAACTTAAGACAAGGTCAAAACAATCTTAAAATTACATTAAAAAATCAGAACCTTTCCTAAACCTTATATACTATTCCAAGCACTTTTTGTGCCATTGTGCTTTGATGTGACAGAGGTTTAAAAAACACAAGCCATATCACAGGTATTGTACTTCCGAGGATTAACCCTTCTTTTAAACGCTAGATGGCACTGATTTGGGTTTTTCAAATGAAACTGAAAGACAATCATGATTTTCTCATTTTAATTTGAATCACCTTAATATCTCTTAAAAAGGTTTGTTAAAAAACAAAAATGTCAAACCATTTTTACACATTATATTTGGTATCAAACTTAAACAATAGGTGGGTTGCATCATTCCTACTTAATTCAAAATAGCCGCTGTAATTGGCTTCTAAGAGTTAAAAGGTGACTTGCAATCATGAATAAAATATATATTTAATTTAACAAAATGTGTGTGAAGAATGTGGCAGAGCACAAAGTAATTATGTATATAAAATGTATATTTCATTCTCCAAAAGTAGGTATTTATATATATACCTATATATATACCTAAGATTTTCAAAAATGTTCATTAAACTTTAATGGGAATTTAGATATCTATTTCTCACAAATTTCTTATTTAAGTTATTTATGAACATAATGTAACATGTTATCATCATAAAGTTATAAATACAATAAACAGTGCAGTTTTTACTTAATTTAATAACAAGTCGGTTACAAATCGTGCCAATAACCAAACTCATATTTGGAGCATAGCCTTTTAAATGACCCTGAGCAACGGCTGGTTCCACCTCCTTATATCATTCTTCAATTATAGTGTCCCTCTTTAGACTGCATCAACCAGCAGCTCAAAGTGGGCTACTCTGTGTGAGAAAATTAGACTAAACATCCACAGATGACAACTAGGAGTGGGAGAGATCTTTAGATTTGTGACATCACAAACTTAGCAATCTGATTAAAGAGATTTCCCACTTTATAAATAAAGCACCTTTAATTTTTTTATTTTATTTTTGATTTTAGGGACATTAACAGATTTTAAATCAGCACATAAACTAATACCCCATATAGTTTTTTTATTAAATTTTTTTTACAAAGAACCCACATAATCTTTCAAAAGATGCAGAGACTCGTACACGTACACAAGCATCTGTGAACGATTTCTCTGTGTGTGTGACTGTAAAGGGATGAGCAGCCAGACGGCTGTGTCCTCTGACGGACAGACAGCAAAGGTGCGACTTCACTCAATCCTGATTTAATTGTGGTCCTGTGTAACACTTAATAGCGAGCCCAGTGCACCTGACATAAACAAGTTACACCCAAGAGGGGGTAGAGGGGTGTCCAACAGTACCAATTAAACACCTCAGCCAATGAGCTGGCCTCTCCTAGGACTCCTTCAGCTGATAAACCAATCACACGCTAGCACTCATGTCTCATTAAATACCTGTGCGAAAGGAAGGAAGGCGACAGGAGAGACAGCTTTTTTCCACCTAACATTTAATTATAATGTCTGGGAGGAAAAGAATTTCAAGTAGTAAACAATCATCATTACAATTCAAAACAACACAAGCGTCCAGACACAGACATTGATAGTCCTGTCATATTTTTGTTTAAGGCAAAAAGCAGATTATTTACAAGCTGGAAGTAAACAGCTACGGTCAGGTTAAAGTAGAGACGTGCTATATAGAAACACTAATAAATTTACATAACAATCTCTCTGAGAATCCTTGTTAAACCGACTGAGATTTCAAGGTCACAATCAAACACTGGATGCATTTCTTCTTTTTCACAATTACTTTAAATGGCACCAAAATGGCGGCCAAAGTTTGGCATGTGTCTGACTACTATGCCAAAAATTGGCCTTGATTTCTCTCACACACACTATTTGCAAAAATATAAAAGGATTTGAGAAATTTATCTCCATTTCAAGGCCACGGCAGATTTTGTGGTCACCACGATAGCTATATCTAGGCCTAAAAACCTGACATTGTTCACATATGTATTTTTCTTTTCATTTATGCAAAGAATAGTGTATGTAAAATGACTCTAAACAGTGTATAGTTCTTCATAAACACTTTTTTAGCTCAATCAATATCAAACAAACTAAGTTTAAAATAAAATTAAATATAGTATGTATAATATGCATTTCCCATGGTTGTAGTATATTATTATTTTACAAATTTAAAGGAAATTTGTTTATTTGTTCACATTATCTACCAGAGACAATGAAGGATTAGTTATTTCAATAATGAAAATTAAATATTGACAAGTCATTTTTTATGTCCAATTTATCATAAATTGTTTCTTTTAAGTGTTTATGTAAGCAATAACCCTTAAATGAATAACTATTGGTGTAAGTGCAGTGCAGTGACAAGATTTTGTATGGTTACATAATATGTTAGAAGTAATATTTAAATTTATTAAAGGATGTAATGAAACATTGTTCACAATTCAATACATATCAAGATATAATTGCTTTTAAAAAAAGTCAGCAATTTATATTTCTTTATAATAACTTTGAAAAATAAAACTTTTTAAAACCATCAAGGCTGACCTCTAGTTTGATTTGTATTTGCGCTTGTAATATCATCCACCCACTAGGGGGCAGTGATTACATTTGTGTAAAGGTGTATCTGGTACTCTGAGAGAAGGAGAAGGTTTCTTGTAGAATGTTTCTGTTGTTGGGGAGTAATGGATAATTGTCTATTAAATATTAAATAAAACAAAAAGAAGTTTCAGAAGTGACCAGAAACACAATAACTCTAAGGAAAAAAACACCTCATCTCCAATGTATTGCACTATATTGTACCACGATATATTGTTACAATCCTAATATTTAAAGTAATCCAGTTTGACTGAACCATAAACAATGTAAATCGATAAGTTAAGCATAATTTAGGTTTGGAAAATGAGCAGGCAAACAAGTTTAATAGACAGGGTATTAAGTCTTGCACCCGTGCGAGTTAGTGTGTGAAAGCCCAAAGGAGGCCTCCTGTCAGAGAGACTGGATCCCTTAGCACTCAGGGGCCATTTTAAAGCTTTGCTGTGGTCAAGTGAGGAGCAGCAGGCTCAATTCCAGCACAACAATGACAAAGAGGGCTGCCGAGACAAAGGGCTATCTCTTTGCCTCTTAACCCCTTCAGCGCTAAACACACACACTCTCTCTCTCTCTCTCTCTCTCTCTCTCTCTCTCACACACACACACACACACACTCAACATCAGAACCACAAGCACCCAATAGCACGTACAGAAACGAATGTGGCACAGCCTGCAACAGCCACTCCGTTTCAGACCAGACTAATGGATGCAAGAGACGGACCGGCCTATCAGGTCCCTCTACAGCACCCATCACTAAAAAGACAGAACAGAATGACTCTACTCTACCTTTTTTCCCTCTCATCCTCGTTCTCTCCGCTCCTCCTCTCCCAGTGCACCATGGGGGACCCGTATGGGCTGCTGCACATTTGCAAATGAATCACGCTTTTTTGTTTGAGTTTTTTTCCCCTTCTCCAAACACGGAAAAGGGAGAGAGGAGGGTGAGCAAGAGAGACAGAGAGAGAGAGAGAGTGTGTATCTCTGTGAGGGGGGCTCCTGCCATCGCTCTTTTCTTTTCTGCCGTCTTTAATCCTGAGGAGGATAAGCTCTGCCGTACACAGAGAGGAAGTGCCATCGGCCTGTCGGGCTTCACCCGCTCCTATTCAACATTCCTGGAGCCCTCTCACACACTCACACGTGCTGTCGATCACTCACACACAGTGCTAGGCCTGCACACAGCGCAGGGAGGAAACAAGAAGCATTTTGAAAACGATGATTGATTTTTTATGTATATTTTGAGCAAAAATCAAAGATTAAAACGAGTTATTTAAAAAAGCTTTCAATGCCCAAACTAGCATGAATAGCAAATATACAGCTGGAGCACTTGACTGCATCCTGTGCTATAAGCCAGACATGAAAATCGAGTATGAGAGAGCATGATGCAGCGACACTCCTCGACCGACTGCACACACAGACACACTCAATTGAGGTTTATTTCGATGTCATGGTGCGAATGTAGCTGTGGCTAACGCTGGAAGGATCACATGGTGTGCTAAGCATAAAATTTGGTAGAAAACATAAGCAGATGCTGTCCAAGCCCATCAGGCAGAGGATATACTGCATGACGCATATGAGACTCTTATTCGGACATACTTGACAAAAAAATAAATTGAGATTTGACCAGCAAAAATTTTTTTTAGAAAATAATAATTACACATATTTTTTTTTTATTTACACAAACATATAATTGAAAAAGATCTGCATATAATTACAGAATTATAGCTGGCGAAAATAAATTTAAATAATTTTGCATTATAAATACACAGCATAAACTACTCTGGGTTTTTCTACAGGCATAAAACAATAATGACATAAAATGCAACACAGTAGTTACATTTTAAAATCTATAGGTTAATCAAATTAATTCTGCATTTAAATGGCATTAATAAAATATTATCTGTCTGTCTTTCTAAATGGAGAGATTGAATCAGGCACGGATCGGGTCAAAGTCACAGGCCACCGGACCTCTCGCTTTGTTTCTGTGTGGAGAGAAAGACAACCTGGGCTGCCCGTGTCTGTGTGTCCTCCATGTTTTATGCATTCTGTCTCTTTGTGATGATAAGTGACAGCGTGGAGGCCCGGACGCTGGGCTCTGGGGGGCAGTCAAGAGGAGGAGGAGGTAGCAGCAGGTCTATTTCCACTATGGACGAAACGGAACTGTTATGGAGATATTAACCAGCCTCCATAGCAGTACTGCCTGTACAATCACCACACACACACGCACACACACACACAACACACTCTGCTTGCGTATTAGGCTATACCACTACAAAAAACCCCAGAGATAGCATCAGCTTTAGGATCATATTATACATTTATGCAAAACTTCACAGCTGGCGTTTCAGCATATATCAACAGAAAATGGCTTTAGTCTGTTGTCTACTCTTCATAAATGAGGCACTTTGCTCGGCATGAGCTTGTGAAACGCAGGCATTGTGTGTGTCCTTGTGACATTAGCTTTGAATGACAAATGCTGAGGGTTGTGTCTGTCTCAGAATATTCCCTGCCGACGGAAAATGTGCAAATGCAGCTTCTTTCAAAAAATAAAAAAGAGGAATTCCTGTATGTTCTGTACATGCACTGTTTACAGGACATGATCCCCAAAACAATAGGCAAATTTATTTCCTTTTATATAAATAATGAAAGGGTCTTTTATTAAATTCAACAATATATCCTAGCTATTTGGACTGAATGATTTAGATATAGTTAAAGCATATTGCTAAACAAGGAGCCACAGAGAATTCTGCCAACTTGGAATAAATCAATGAAAATAGTCCCAAATAAAAAGGGGAACACAGAGGCAGTCGGTGCAACCATCTGAAAGGTGAAACCAGGCCTTGTGGTTAAAGCCAGGGTTACAGGTACATTGTGCCTAACCATCCCTGGACCCTCCTCACATACACAGAGGCAGACGCTTCAGACACAGACCATCCTCCCCACCCGTGCTCAGCCTGCCCCCAGTCTGTGGTTTAATGATAACACTGACACGTCGACCATTGTACTCCCCCTCATTACGGGAGGACTGGAAGAACTGGTCCTGACTGCACAGGCTTGCATATTCAAAACCATCATGTGTAATCAGAGCCAGTGCTCCTGCTAACCTAATTTACACACACCATCCGAAGCCTGCAGCAAATGGAGGTGGCTGGGTTTCCTCGGCACGACTGGATTAATGTGAAACTCGTGACAGAGATCGGCTCCTCTACACACAGACACACACCGCTTTCACTCTCTCACTGTGTATGTCTGTGTATGCATGGTTTGCAGTTTGCATTGCATTACAAATTTCAGCTGAAAAATTATCTTTTTGTCTATATAAAATAAGGCGTAATAACTATAATGTTAATTATGTAACAAGAGTGATCCAAATTTAACAAATAAATGCATAGAAATTATTATTATGATACAACACAATACTATTTGGCTTCTCACTGGTGTTGACCCAAAGAGGGCCCTCTACTACAGAGGACATCACTAGGCTTTCCCTAAGGGGGGAGAGAGAGAGAGAGAGAGAGAGAGAGAGAGAGGGGGGGGAGAGACAGAGAGAGAGAGAAAGAGAGAGATGGAAGGGAGGGGAAAGCACGGTCTCCCCCTGCCCTATATCTCTCCAACGCTATCGACAAACACGCTCAGAGCACTCTGCAACCCATCCTGTTGCAGCATCTTCATTCATACGCCAAATATAACCAAAACAAGAGCACTCCACTTGGTCATCTGTATATTTGCCAATCATGAGAATAAATGCAGATCAAACTGAGAAATAGAAAGGACAAATTATTATTATTATTATTATTATTATTATTATTATTATTATTATTATTATAAACAGATTAGTTACTAATTATTACTACATTCTGTAGTATCACAGTTTATAGAAAGATTTTTTTTTAAAACACACAAACAAATCTGACAAAACACTCCCATCTGTGTTAGTACACATCATAAACTGCAGCAAGTTTTTAAATTTCAAGAAATCTCTCTGTTTTCAAATAATGATCTAGTAAGCCTATCAGAATCAGGATTTTTGGCTGAAAGAATTGTAGGACAACATTAGACTTCTGCCAAACCACATACAAATAAGCAAAATCTGTCTGAGATTTTCTGTGAAGCACTGAACATCCACACAGAAGCCAGGCGCAGTTTGGAACAAATATGACGACCTTAATAAACAGTTTTAAACAGCTTGCATATGGAAGTGTTACATGCTTAAGTCTGTCATTACTAGGTGAAACACAAAAGACAAGAAAGACCACAAGTATTGCAAAAAGACTATAGGAATGAGTGAACTGACGTCAAAATCAAAGAGTTTTGAAGAGGGAGTGAAAAGGCAAAGACCTTGCCTGTTGTCTTTGTTTTGTGATGGAGAAGGGGGAAGACAGATAGAGAAAGAGAAGAGAGAGAGAGAGAGAGAGAGAGATAAAGTCAGAGTCAATCAATCTACGCTTACAATTATTTCAGTTTCTATATGTGTCATTAAACCCCTGACTTATCTGCTCATCTCATTTTTCATTATCTTTCCAAAAACATAACCTATGAAAAGGAATACTAAGCAAATGTAAACAATTTTTAAATATAATTGAGAAATCACACTATAGTTCTGGCTGCACACGCACAGATTTCTACAACCCGCTTATAAACAATATAAATCGTGCCTAGAGAAAGCATCACGCTATATGCTTTCAATACACAGAACAAGTGTGCCATCCTGGCACTAGCTTCTGGTTTGTCTTGTTACAACATGCCGGGAAGGATAAAAAGGTCCTAGGAATTGTGTTTTTCTGACCTCTTCCCTGATTCCTTCGATATGGCCTGTGGGTATTTGACCCCGTCTATCCTCCCAACTCTGCTTGCATGCATGCCTTACTTCATGAGTGTTCACTTTCTCAAAACCAGCGAAACAATCCATTACTCAAGCAAAGGCCTTTTTTCCCTCAGAGTAAATCCAACACTCTCTTTACAGCTGTTCTTTTGTTGATCAAACTTGAGTTACATTTTTATAGTCCTGCTAACCTCTTCAATCTCTGGGTTTTGTTTGTATGACCCTGCAGCACATCCCACCCCACACTTTTCCCACTGTTCACAGGCTTGGTAATGTTGGGTTTTCCCCTTCTGTTTCTTTTTTTGTCTTTCTTCCACTCACTCAGTGACCCCTGCTCCCTTGTTTCTTGCCGTCTGACCCCAAGTCTCTCAACCTCCCCCTCTCTTTCTTCCCCAGCCCTGCACATCCATGAGGAGCTCGGGAGTCGCAGTCAGTCAGCCAGCTCCGGGTCTGTCTGTCCTTCCATTGCAGACCTTCTTTTATTTTCAATCTCACAGTGACAGTGTATCATTCTCATGGATCCATATTTCAGCCTCTTTTTCTTGTAATATCTTGGAATATCTTTTCACCGTCTGTCACTTGTGACATTCATCATACAATTTTTTTTTAATTAATGCCACACCTGTGGTCTTCATCAATATTTGACTGAAGTAAAAGTGGAGCCATTCGTCTATTTTGGGGATAACGTGACCATGACTAGCTAGTTCCAGCTAAAAGGCTATGCGAAGTTGTTAGATTTGTTTATAACATGAAAATTAAGTGTTTCTTCCTCGTGGAAAAACATAAAAGTCATACAATATAAAACTGATTCATTCTCGTCGAATTATAGTATTGGAATTGCGTTTCTGTTTTGACGTTTGGCATGTGTTTGCCTAGCAAACACCATCCCCATGGGTAGGTTTCTTGTTTTGAGTCATTGACCGTCTTCGCGGTGTGTGGCGCGGCTCTCTGAGCTCCGGCGGACCCGCTCCGGAGACTCGGGGGCTCCGTCTCTGTACCAAACACACTGCCCGTAACACCCACACACACACACACACTCTACACACACAATCCAATCGATTTGCATGTGACTTCGACTGGGAAGCAGCAAAGAACTACTTTAACGTCGCTTGGAATGAAAAATAAAACGAGAAAGTGTCAAGAGCGAAAAAGTAGAGGAACTGAAATGCACAGCAAAGGGCGGAGAAACCCACGTTAAATAAAGGACTCGAAAAGTAACATTGGGATCACTATTGAGGATTTCTACTCGAAAATGAAGTACCAAAAGAAGCCAGAAGACGAAGGGACATGTCGGTGTGAAAAAATGGAAAAGCGGGCGATGCATCCCTCTCCGCGGACGCGGACGGACTCGCAGCTGGACTAGGACGCACCTCTCCCGGCTACGATCGTGCAGAGCACCCGCTACTCTTCAAGCGCTCCTGAACAACGACACCCAGCCAAAACCCTCTTTCTTGACACTATTCGGTCCCTTTGTGACCAAAGCGAACATGTGAATGTACAGAAGTGTGTTTTAAACCCATATATTTGGAATGGATTCGCTGTCTTGCCCTTTTCTTTTCTTCCACGAGAAGAGCGAGGACGAAGCCAGATGTAAACACAGGTAAAGATACTGATAAACGGCAGCAAATACAGCAACTTGCATGAAAATAACTTCCGATCGGCGGTTCTTTATCCTGTTAGTGGTGCAGGAAGAGCCGGGTTGATACGGCGAATCCCGAAAACCGTCGCTATTGAAACTAAAGAGGATCGTAACGCTAAGAGAGACAGAAAGAAAGAGAAAGCAAAGTTACAACTTACAATGTTTGGCTGCCGCTTTGAGATCCTTGCTTTTTAATCCAGTATTGAGACGCTTTGGCTAAAGATCCCATCAAGACAGTCCCTTTTGGTCAGTTTGCGTTTAGGATGATGGTAAAAGAAAGATCATTGTTGTTGCGGAGAGTAAAAAAACCCGGTGTATTAGTTGTAAAGGCAATATAAAAATAATTTGGATGCAAAGCAGGCGATGAGTCTTGTGTTAGAGGGAGAGAGGAAGAGGTGAAAGTGAGATCTGATGATTGAAAAGAAAAAACTCTTTGGATCTTTATTCCTGCTAATTAGTTTCCTGCAAAAAATGGCTGTGATTAATTCAGTGCGCATGTGCTTCATTACACAGGCACGACGGGAAGGGCTAATTAGCCACCTTCTGGATCAATAAGATTCAGCAGAGAGCCGAGGAGAGAGAGAGGGAGGAGGGAGATAGAGGAGGGAGGGAGGGATGGATGGATAGATGGAGAACGAGAAAGAGGAAAGTAGTGATCGGGAATTGAAAATATGGAATTAAGTACAGCACAAAGTAAGAGTTGGATGAGAAGGAAGACACTGAAAGTTAATAGCGGAGAGGAGCGCGCGCGCAATGTTCTCGCGGCGGTGCTATACGCGCACGGCGCTACTTTTTCTTAGAAAAATCAAAACGTGCATGTTTAGAGGTGAAAAATACACTTTAAGCGGTATAACATGCTCTAAGATAGCGATATCGTCCATACCAGATAGAAATCTGCCGGGGAATAACTTTATTTGTTTTACTTTAAGAATCGAACAAACGCGGCTTTATGTGACGACAAGCGCAACTCTCACTGGAAAGCTTTATCATTGACTCTATGTTTTAAATAAATGCATATATAATAAAACATTCACAAATAGCAGGGTTCTCAGAGAAAGCAGTGTTGACAGAATAGCAACAGCAGCCGGTTATAAAGTGACACATTTTGTAAAATATTAGTTGAAAATGCATTCGTAAGAGTAATCACTTGACGCGGTTTTATACTCAATATGCATCAAAAACACTCAAACTGTAAAGTGTTGCTAGTCATATTTACATTTTACTTGCAGTTTTCGTATAAAGAGAGTTCGGATCTCTGAAAATAAGAAAGCAAGCGAGCAACATAGCAACCGAAAGAAAAACGTAACAGCTCTTTAAGACTTTGATGTTAAATAAACAAACATATTTCTTGTTTTACAATCCCAAACTCGTGTGCAGGGACCGCTTTGTTCGGGTCAAGCCGATGCGCATTAATAGCAGAAAGTACAGCTTTTTAAAAAGCCGAAAATAGAAATGTGACTTTATGTTCTTCTCTCGGTTCTCTGACACTCTCAGACGGAGGGAATAAATGCGCGCACAAAAATGCAAAAGTCCTTTATATTTTCTATCAATATATAAATGCACGTGTTTGTTTTAACAGCGTGATAAATAAAATGCAAAAACTGAATAGAATGATCTGTAGTCATTTGTAAATGTAACTTTTGAAATATACTACAAAATTCCAACTCCAAAAATATCGACACTGTTGTTTGTTTAGATATAAATACAATTCTCGAAATCTAGTGCAACTTTCAAGCGCGTGCGTCCAAATCGGTGACATCTGATCAATAGTAACAACTGTAGTATAGATCGGTGAGTTTCTCCACAGGTTTAGACCCCAAAACAGTTCTGCTTCTTCTTCTTCTTGGTGGTCACTTTAAACGCCTTTTGCCCAAATCAAAAGCGTGTCTCACAGCACCGACCTTTGAGTCCAGGCTAGTGTCCTTTTCTCATGATAATTCTATTGTTGATTCTCTTTAAATAAATGACAACTCTTTCGCTCTCTCTCAATGACAGCTTTGGCTATTGACAACTAATATGACTCTTAATCTGCTGCTTTTATTGATTACATTGTAAATGTGTATTGTAATTAGGAAATGAAAGCGTTAGAATTTAACCCCTTTCCAATAATTCACAAATTAAGAATTTTGGCGAAACATAATTCCGTGCCGTCGTTTACAGTCACGTTCTGCAAAGTATGAAAAAGACTTGGGAAAATGTATTTTATGTGCTGTAAAATTATGATTTATGTAGGTGTGTATTAATGTACAATTAAATATTAAGCTAATTGTGAAAGGGTTGCATTAAATGTAATGTAATAACCTGTAATGTTTTAATAAATGTAATAAATGCACTCATGCTTTGTATTTTATTGCATCTCACATATTTTTATAGAATCTCCATCTCTGCAAAATCTTCAAAATTCACCGCATTGATCTGAAATGGTTGTCAAGGTGCATGGCAAAAACCAATATTAAAACATTGGCCTGGATTAATTCAAGCCAGATTGTGGATGGGACGATGGTGTCCGTGCATTTGCGAAATATTCTTTCAAAGGCAAAGGCAAGTGCATGCTTAACCAAAACTAGCCATTCCTCCACAAAACCTGAAGCGACACATGCTACGAAATAAAGCCTGCATATGTTTGATAATGCATCCAGATTTAGCATTCAGAGCTAGTAAAGCAGCTGCTCTCTTGGGACAAGAGGGTAAAAAATGAATGGATAGGAAAGAGAGCGCGTGAAGAGTTAGTGGGGCCAGTGAGATAATAAGAGGCCGGTGCGTGAAAAGAGAGACAGATTCAGAGCTTGTCTTTCGCTTTTGTTACCTGCCATGGCCAATCTATGCGCATTTGAATATGTGGTCCGGCCTGGTGGATGATATTTGGGGATGTGTGGACCCAAATACCACCTGAGTGCATCTGTACCTTCAACATTCTGCATTGCACACTCTTTTAATATCTGTTAGGCCCAATCTCGTGTGGATGCTCGTTCCTGGATCTGACTGAGAACTATTCATACGCATAACCTGTGCAGAGGGAACAACAACTGAGCAGAGATCTGTCTGAGAGTATTCAGGCCATGCAGTCAGCTGAAAATGTAAAACTAGTGAAAGCGAACCAGTACATCAATGCATCAATTCAATGTATTCACTATATAAATAAATAAAAATGAAAATATTTTGACAATTATGACAATATTTCAAACCTATGTTTTTCTCATCACTGAAGATAAATATATATATATTTGTATATATAATAAATATTTACGGATGGTCCAAGTTCTAAGGGGACCATATGTTTCGTTCCACAATGAATTAAATGAACCTAATAAATATTTTGTGCCCGATGGTTGTCCACTGGTTTTCTGACCATGGCCTGAAGCAGTGGCGTCGCGCAGGAGCAGCTTCAGTGGCGCGTGAACCCCTTGCGTTGCACTGGGAGCATTGTCCGGCCTGAAGGTCCACGGCTGGATGGGGCAGGACGAGTTACCAGGTGCAATGGCAGCGCCCTCTTATGTTCACTCTGGCCACAGGGCGCAAACAGCCCATCAACCTGCCTCTTCTGGGATCCACAAGTCCCATATTTCCAGCAGATCTACACGTGTTTACGTCAACGGACTGCGTCATATCAAGCACTTTTTAGGCACACAGGTAAAAATATGAGGAAACCGTTCAATTGCTTACATTTCATTTTTTTTAACTAAAGGCGCAGAGAGTTCTTGAAAAAGCGCATGGATGCTTGAGATTTGTGCTTTAGTTTTTAAACATTAGATGCAGAAAATATACAGAGAATTAAGAAAATGTGCAAAAAATGTACAAGCAGTTAAATGATAAAATAAACACTGTTAGAATAAAAACTTTGTATACTTTACGCAAAACGATCTTGTTATCATAAAACAATGCCGACAATTACAAAGACGCGAGGGAATCGGGAATAATGGTTTTAAAAGTCAATTAATTAACACGTACCTTAAACAGAAATAGAGAACATTGGTTTATTATCTTAAATCAATGATTCAAAAAATGTGGATGCCTTTGCATTCTCTCAGACTTTGTAACTGAAGCTAGCATAACCAAAACACGCTTTTTATGTAAATGCATGGTTTGTTTATTTAGATTGTGAACTGTTTTGTGCTGTATTTATTAAGCCTAAATTAAAAAAGTAACTATTTAGGTAATATGCAAGTTTTAGTTTATGGAATGAAAAAGAAGAAGAAAAACATGGGTTTACGGTGACTGATTGACCTCAAGCCGCATGCCGGAGAAAATGTGAGGAAACTAGGGATCATGACAGAAGAAGCGCTTAAAGATTAAGAGATTAAGAGAAACCCAATGTCGGGTATTGTTGGTTAAATCAAAACATGTTGATATTCTAAAAAAAAACCCACGCATTTCGATTGCCGAAATTTTGTATCACAAATTCCCCAAGAACGCGTAACCCTCAAAATGTGTTATTATACACAAAATACGTTTTTATGCATGAAACTTGCAATTACCAAAATTAATTAATTAAATAATTAATTAAGGAGTTAATGAGAGCGTCTCTTTAAACAAGTGGTGCACATTTGTTGTGCGAAAATTTTAAAAGAAACGCTTTTGAGACCATAATTAATTGCATCAATATCTATATATTAATGAGTACACAAATTAGTAATTAACCATCAACATTTCAGTATTTTTAGAACTCTCTAAACAGATTATGCATTCAAGTTATTTTTGTATTTTTAATGTATGCAAATGTACAAAATAATTAACAACGTCATTATATAATTATATTTTAGTTTGAAAATAAATGAGTTAAAGTTTCACACTTATTAAACAACGTAATTTGTAATGCAATATACCGTTTTTTTAAATCTACTAAAGCAAAAACCAAAAAGTAATTTATATATTTGCAACATTTAAAAAATAAATTTTTATTGCTTGCATAATGCGCTAAATTTAAATAGAGTATGATTTAATTAGGATATGTTTCTACAGTTTTTAAAATTTGGAATGCTAAAGCATATTCAAATGTGCAGCAAAACAAAAATTAGATATGTTTCAACAGTAATAAAATTATGGATAATGCCGAGCTTGTCAATCTGGCAGCAAATAATATCGCGCATCAAGCAACACCTGCGCGCACCCGTCAGGGTGTGTGTGCGTGAGTGTGTGTGTGTGTGTGTGTGTGCACCCCCGATCAAACATCACTATAATCCAGAAATTACCACTGGGATATTTCTGTAAAAGGGAATAAGTATTTGATCGTTCTGAACCGGACAAAGCAGCTCTTAAAAGCTAACCCCCAGATGCATATTCAAAGTCAAAGAAGCTGCGCAGAAAACGCACATAAAAACCTCCAGCACGCAGCAAATACACGTTCAAACACGTACACTTTTAAAGAAAATCCGAACACGGAAGATATTCAGTGTCTGTGCGGTTAAGCAGCACAAATGCATCGGTTCATGCTCGTGGAAATATCAGAAAGGCAAGCTGCCTGGAGCAAAGTCTGCGTCCAGAGGAACCAAAACCTCTCTCTCGCTTTCTCTCCCTCTCAAACACACGAGCGCGCGCGCAAATCACACACACACGCACGCATACACACATATCCAGCCTCCATTTTACCTCAAGAGAACATACAATCACTTTCCAGCTCAAATGCATCCCAAACAGCATCTCGAAAACAGAAAATGGACATCTTTTTGCCTCAGCTCCACATGAAAAGAAATATACTGTATGTGTTAAGAAGGCAAAATGTGAGTCAAAATTCATATCTGTCTAAATCAATGTAATAAGGTGAAAAAAAGAAAAGGTGGACCAATCAGTATCTTTCTTTTTAAATCTATGCATAAACCAAAATATTTCTAAAATTCACATAAGCATTTCATGAGATCTATAGCAACAAAATGTGACACAGACAGATACAGAGACCTAGGACCACCTCAAAGGGTCACCATGATACCTAAATAGTTTCAATCACCAATATATCATAGTTAGCTTAAAATCTGTGAAATATTCACAGTGTGACACCTTTAAAATATTGGATGGTGGTTTATTTAACTTAGAAATACATATTTCTATATTAATTCATTACTTAATTACATTAATTACTCAAAAGAATAATTGAAATCCAGCATAAAACATTAATCCACATAACAGCATAAAATTGTTTCAAACCACCTTAAATTAACAAAATAGTCAAGTATTTATATTTTGCCTTTATGCAGGAGTCCAATTAGTTCAAATATAAATGTTTTGTGTGTCACAATGACTCAGGTCAAATTATGAGTTTAGGTAGAGACCCTATTGAAGCAACAGCTACGGATAATGAAAATACTACATATAGGTGAGTCAAAGAAAGATAAACCTGCTGCAAAATAAAAACTGCAGGTGTGCGCATGTGTGTGTGTTTGATGTAGCCTTGGTATAATTGTAAGTGACCACAACGTCTGGAACATAGTTGCACGGTGCTTAACCCCGAAATTTCCCCCAACCCTTTAACCTCCAGGATTCAAAGGCAGGTGGGTTTCAGGGGAGTGTGCACGTGTGAGTGTGGGATGTCAAAAAGGAGGCCAGGCTGTGCATCACAGCTACTGAGGCACGAATGCTGCCCTCGTAAGGGTTGCCGAGACCCCGTCAGGGCCGAGAGCTCCACACGACCATAAAACATGCTGTAAAAATGCTGTTACCGGGGAAAGCATGAGCTCGTTAGGACAATTAACAAGAGAGGTGTTTAACTCAGCACTACATTAACACTCCAGGAGGGACCCGGACAAAAACAGGCCACCGAACACCACCAGTGATGGTGTGTGTGAGTGAGTGTGTGTCCGACACAGGGCTATCATCCTGCAGTGGAGCGGTGTCACAGTGAGCTCATCCTAACGCATTATAGTAATAGTGCACCCAAAAATGACAATTTTGCCATCATCATTCAATAATCCTCAAATGATTGCAGAGATTCTTTCTTTTGGTGGACACACACAAGAAGATTTTTTCAAGTGTTACCAACTATTAGCTTGAGATCCATAATATAGGACTAAAATAATTAAACTGTGGCCTGGTTTCAAACACGTCAGTTTTTTATTGTTGTGTGAAATATTCCTTCAAGTGCAGGTGCATATATATAGTTATTTAGTAGTAGATTTAAAATAATTTTACTAACTCACTATATGCTATTTATTCAATATTCTTCTTAATTATTCGAATACATGTGCTGCATGCTGGTCTCAAAGTGAGAATTATTCATTTACTGATTTTAAATTTCATTGCCATCTGAACTATGGATACGTACTGTCAACAATAAAACCTTCTATATATATATCAACAATTCTATATATTTTCAGTGCAGTGAAATCCTCAATTTGAATCCAAAGGGCTCAAGAAAGTTAAATATTCATATTTTAAGAGCTTTTGTTCACATACACTGTAATAAATAATTCGGAACATTTATTTAACAATTTTTACATATCTATTTTGGAGCAGAGCTTATAATGAACTATGAATATTTCTGTAAAAAAAAAAAAAAAAAAAAACGGGTGCAAACTGATCAGGATGAGGTTAAACTGTCAAATTATGTCCAAGAAATATAAAAAAAAGTGACTTAACTATGTGTACAATGATTTGCGAAGTATTTGTGTATTGATGTTATCTCCATGATACAATATGCACAACTTTAGAAAAATGTTGCATTACCATTCATATATGTACATACATCCTAATGATTTAAAACCTTTTCGTTCTTTAAAATGAATCCAATCAAATAGGCCCATACTTGCAAAATAAAATAGAATTCAAAGCTCTTAACTAAAGGAAACTCTAGAATCAATCATTTCTGGGTGTTTAATCTCTTAGTTGAGAGTCTAGTTGAGGGGCAGCACCAACTTTTGTGAATTCAGTGCATGCAAAATGGAACACATTGCTTTTACTCTTGAAGGAGAGAGTTCATTTTAAGCACATTTTTAATAATATTGCTCTTATTTGAGATTAACGTAAAAAAATATCCTTTAGTAAATACAACACTCAAGTACGTTTTAATTTAAAGATATTTCAGACATGACGTGAAGCTCTGTCCCTCGCAGTCATGCAAGGGTTTCTTCCAGGTACTCCGGATTCCTCCCACAATATAAAAACATGTTTCAGGAGAATTGCTTATTCTGAATTTCCCTTGGGAGTGAATGCCTAGCGAAAGTGGCCCTGGCAACTTATTCAGGGTGTACCCCCTCCTCCCCTTCATCATTGTGAGTGGGAGATTACCCCAGGAAAATGGATGGATGGAAATGGCTTGTGAAAATATGGGTTGGTAGGTAGATGGATGGATGGATAGATAATCTATTATACTATTAATAAAAGCAAGAAAATAATAATATAATAATATTAAGATTAATATAATATTAAGTATAAGGAAAACAAGCACCTGTCAACCTCTACACTGCCTTGTAGTAAAGCTGTTAATACAGAAAACCTCAAACCTGAGAAGTATAAATCTGACGGCTTCTAAAAACCAAACATTCTCTTTACACCAATAATATTAAAGATGCAACCATTTGTTTGGCCACAAACACGTAAATCCATTTGGGATATCTCCAGGGATAAACAAAGCCTTGGAAAGTCCATTTAAAAGGTGGATGACAACATCTCAGCTTCAATAATAGTCCATCCAAACGACCAGCAGGAATCATTCCTCTGTTTTTGTCCCATGGACAGATCAGACAGGACACAGACACTGTGTCTAAACCTCACATTCAACACATCCATAATGAAAGTAAATAAAAAGTGTGATAATCTGCTTTTCATGTATTTTTGTACATCATGGGGGCTCTGCGATATCCAGAAATTCGTTCCTGGCAGAGAGAGTCTATGACCAACAGAGATAAAGGGAATTGCTTCGACCCATCCTCTGTTTAGAATTGTAAATATGGCGTCTGGGCAATGCTGCAGTCCAATTACATATATCTTTCATGTATGAAATCATGCATGGCTCTTTTACTGCCAGGCCACGGAGGGAGGACACAAAGGGAGCGACCCCAGCCACAGTGCACTATATCCCTCATGGGGAGGGAAAGAGAGAGAGAAAGAGAGGAGGGGGGGTTGTCTGCTGCCTGCTGGAGCCCTAGGCGTAGAGAGCTGTTCCATTAGTGATGTGGGAAGGGGGGTGTGATGGAAGAGGGGGTATTAACTCTCCTGACAGGGGTATCTACCAGTTATGTTTTTTTACACTTCTGTTTGTACTTTTTTAAGTGCACATTTGCTTTTGTGCTTTGTTTTATGTATTGTTTTTAAATGAAAAAGTTTCATTTTCGTATATTTCTGCTGGTCCTTCTAATAACCCAGTAAAGGACATATGGTGTATTTGACTTAAAAGGGATAGGTCACGAATAAAAGCAAGATTTTCAACGTTAAGCTTATAAAATTATTAAGAAAAAACACAAATAATGGTTGGTTTCTATCATTATTCAGAATATCTTTCTTGATGATTTTGAAGAAATGGTGATTGTTAGAGTTTTTATATTTTTGAGAAAAATGCATGACTGAGAAGCATGAGACGCATTCAAGTTCCATCTGTATTTATTTATTTATCTTCTCCACAAATGACAGCTCCCTGCTGAGTCCTAATGTGATATGACCTGAATTTGACAAAATTACTTTGAACTTTACAAACAAAGGCCCTGTTCTCTTCCTGAAACCTGGCTAGTTCCTGCAGAGCTAGGTGTGCTACTTCCTTAGCTGCTTGTTTTCTCTTTTTTAATGTTTAATTCTGTAAACACTATTTACTTCCATTCAGGGTTACAGAGAGAGCAGCAAATATCATCATTTTTAACAGCTAAAGAGCATCTGTATTTGTCATGTTAGCAAAACAAAAATATCACCGTGCAACATTTACACCTGAACATGCTAGGAACCATGGCTGGAGCAGAGAATTTAATGCACGCAGTTGAAAATATTAAATGTTATTTTATTTCAAAATTAAAATCAAATGTCGAATCTTTAAAAACTATTTAAAATAGTAAATACTTCAACTTTTCTAAATAATACTTTGTTAATTTAATCTGTTTAAAGGGAATTTCAAAATATATCAAGCTGTGTTCATAAGAAAAATTGAATTACTAGAAGGACAGAAAATATTTTAAGCCGTTTAATGAGGAATAAAGAATGGATTGACCGGTAGGTGTCTGGGTGGGTGGTTGGATGGATCGGTAGGGTGGGCCTGTGGGTGGGTGTTAGGTGGGATTGGTGTATGGATAGATGGGTTTGTGGATGGGTGGGTAGGGGTTAGAGGGATGTGGTGAAGGCACGGATGGGTTTTTGGAGGGATGGTTGGTTGGGTTGTTGGATAGATGGATGGCTAAGGTGTGTGGAAGGATGGATGGATGGGTGGGTGGTTGGAGGATGTGTGGGTTGGTTCATGTATAGATGGAAATATACTTTCAACCTAAAAAAATATACATATGGCACAACACCATTGTTTTAGCGTTTATAAATAACAATATTCAAAGACACCTTATCTAACAGGCCGTTTCTGTATCAAGAATACCAGCTTCCTTCTGAATCTATGCACCTAAGGGTCTCTGAGCCCACCCAGTTTATCAAACACACACTAGAAAATTCCAATCATAGGTGAGCAATTCTACTCCCTGCCTTTATTCTAAGAGAAGCACCCCGCAGTAAGATTTTTCAAGGGTGTTGGCTATTACATTTTTATTTCATGTTTTCTTGATAACAGCACATGTGTCCCAACCATAATCTAATGTAATTACATCTTATTCAAATCTATTACTGCAGCTATTATCCTGAATTACACTTAAACGATTGTGTTTTATTTTAAATTACAGCCATTAGATAGCTATTACTTAGCATGACCACAGAAACTCTTGAAGAATTTACTTTTGTAATATATTTTTGAAAACAAAAAGTGCTGCTTTTCTCAGAGTTGGGGTGAATATTGACAAAAATCTTACCAAAAGTATTGCGTAATTTTAAATATATTTATAATTTAGAATCTTTTGATGTGATGTCAACAGATCAGTACACATACGTGGATGTATGTATTATTATTTAAAAAAGTTTTATGAACCTTTAAATATCAGAGCAAAATGCCATCTGAGAGCCATTATCCATTCAAAGATGGATTTCCTTATGGAAACATCCACACGATGAGCAGGAAACAATTGGCAAATCTCTTCCTTCAAGTCTCTTGTGTGACGACATTTTGGATTTTCAGGTGAATATGACACAGAAGAAACAAGAACTGTAGACAAACTCACTGTTTGTCAAAAGTTATTTACACTAAACGAAACACACCAATCATGATGCATCTGCATCATCACCCAGCACTTTCTGCTTGCAGTACTCAATACAAAACACTAAAATATTACTGAATGGCAGGCCAAGTTTTGGCACAAATATGTGATTGGTATAGATGCTGTGAGATTATATCTCATGGGCATTGACATGTTGTGGTATCTTTTCATGCAACCTTAAACATTTGTAGATCTGCTATAGATGTATAACCCCATAACATTTGATCAGCAGTGTAACGAAATGATTGCTATTTTTAAACACTGAGTGTTATTCTCTTTTGTTGCCCATGATTTTTAAGCAGTTCAAATGGGAATAATACAGAGTTCATTTGTCTATGGGACACAAGAGCCTCAACCAGGCTTCAAAGCCATAAAGGTAGTTATTTGGACGTAGCCCGGAGAAAAGAAGTGACATCATAGCCTTACCAGTTAGAGTGTTGGTTTCAGTTGCCACTGCTTGGATTCTGTTCTCTGACTGGGCCTTCTTTTCAAGTGTCCTTTTGAAGCAGGAGCAGAAAGGTCACAACCCTCCTGGTCACAGCAGGTTTGGTGCAATGGCAAGTGGGTGGCTGTGATCTGTCGCTCGAGTAAAGCTTTATTTTGCTTGTTTTAGGATTTTTGTGTCTATTGGTATATTCAAAAGTAAAGATGGATGTAAAGCTATCGGTCAGTGCCTGGACACTTAGTAAATCCTTTGGCAAGAGTTTGGGCTGGTGTTGTCCAATACTTCCAAGTATTTCCAGGTTTATGTATTGGTTGTGTTTTCAAAGCTAGAAGACCTGATGATGAAATTTGGTTTGAAGCATCCAACGTTTCAGGAAAACCCTTCAGGGTGACAGCGACACCTATGGATTAGAAAAAGAAACAAGCTCTTAGTATTTGAAATGAAATCTCACGTACATATACAACCACTATTTGCTTTGCTTTGCTTTGCTATTTAGACATTGTTAGTTACACATTATAAACTGTTCAGAGTAGTCAAAACCTTTTGTGGAAACTACCTTAAAACATGAAGCATGTTCCATGAGAGAGTGCAGATTTTTCCCATTTGAGAAAGAGATGGCAAAATCTCTTCTAAGAGGGAAGGACAAAGAACAATATGGCTTCCATCAAGGCTTTAGAATTCTGTAATAAGCTATTTAGGGAATGGCAAATTAATATATAATTATTTTTATTACCGCCGCAGGACAAAAACCTTAGGATTTTCCAGATTACATTAAGTAATAAATGAATTTCTTTGAGTCATTTTACCTCTTATACCATTAGAGGCTCTTACTCTTTGTTAGAAAAAAAGAAAATAGATTTCCGAAGAAACTTAATTTCCTTCTTAACCAGAACAAGACGTATTCCTGTAATAACATGCATAATCGTGCACTCTGCAGAAGATCTCTCATACACAACAACAAAGCCACTTAGAAAGTACATATTTATTCACATGTCAGGTCCAAAATTGAAATAGAAGCAAAAGAGAGGAGTAGAGAAAAGCAGGCGGAATCCCATATGGGCTTGGCATAGAAAGCAGAGTAAATGTGCCTGTCATGGGCCGGGCTTTGACAGCTCTCACTCTGGCTTCATTGAGGGAATAAAGGACAGGAAGAAGACAGACTACAGATTGTAGAGCACTCCCTCTGGGGTTCCTTCTATTTGGAAATATTTTTATGATTTTTGTTTTTACCTCTGTGAATCGAGAGGGGTTAAAGATGCGGTTTAATTGTTCCCAAGAGCTTCTATTAAGTTGTTGAAGAGCTCCAGGGATAGGCACTTAAAATGGCAACGAAAACAAGCATTGGAGGCTGGAAGGCTGGCAAGGGGACAGAGGAAGAGGATGGGATTTGATGATGGGGTGTGATAGGGGACGGGGAATGAATGGATGGAGTGAGGAGGTCTGGTTTCACCATCCGTTTCCGTCTAAGTTCTAGTGTTGCTTACATTTCCTCAAAGCTATAGCTGACTTTATGAGTGGACTTTGTTTTTTCTACATCTTCTTCTGTGGAAGTTTTGTCTGGGTTCTTTGTTTTTTTTTTCCAAATTCAAATAAGAATGCCCCAAGAGCGAAAGTCCTAGCACTGATCTAGATATCCGTCTAGGGCTCATCACCAGTTTGATCCTCATGGCACACACTAGGAACAGCAGTGGGTTACACTGAATGCTTGGTACAGTTCACAATTGGCTCCTCTTTCCCATCTTCACCACTTGGCGGATGAAATCCCTTCATTGGGCAGAGCAGTGGGACAAAGTAGGTCTGGATCAATACCCCAGCCTGCAGCGCAGCAGGGCCGCGGGCCATCACTGACCTGGGCTATTGATCAGCCACTCCTCGCCTGCCAATAGCAATGTGCTGGATGTGACACAGGGGCTGAGAACATGAGGAATAGGGGAGTGTGTAGCGCCAGTGGCTGCCCCACAGCGCCTTCAACATAAAAGTCAATTCCGCTTAACCAAATCCCTGACAACTAAATAGTTTGTGGATGGAGGAATGTGCAAGGTCTGGGGTGGGGGCTGATGCATGGCTGCACAGATGACTAGGGAGCTGGGATTCCCAGGGATTCCCTCACCTGCAGGGAAAGCCCTAGATGGGTGTGTTGCATAACTGAGTCTGAATGAACTGGAGGAACAGCCTGTAGAATTTTAATAATACTTAAAAATCTTTCTTCATTCTAAAATATAGCATTTACTACATGTCCACTTGTGTTCCGAGGAATACAGTAGTAGATCAATAGCAATGTTGTGTCTATTGCTTAATTATATTTTTAAAATCATCATTAATTGTTCTATTCTTCCTCCACAGGTTAACAAATGCACTCTCAAAATCAAGAGTTTCAAATCCAATCTTTGTACAAATGTGGCATGGTTTAATTTATCCATTTAACTATCTATGTTATACACATTTCATTTTATTTTAGGTTATTTTGTAGTAAGATTTACATATTTACTTTATTTTCAACTACAGGTTTCTAGTCTTCGATATAATTGGAGATTAAAAGTGGAATACTGCAATGTCTCAAACCGCCACCACTGATCATCTGGTAAATCTTGAAAACTGTTCTCAATCATTTGGAAAAAATGATTTTTCTAGTTATCTAGTTGTATCTAGTTAATTTTCATATGGAGGAATAAACACATGGGCCTACTTTGCTATTTGTCATTATTTTTTAGATTTAATAACCGTTTTGGTACTGTTTGGTACCGAACTGGTACTGTTTTAGTGTCAGAATGTTATCTTCTGTCTTAAAGGAACACACCTTTAAAAGAGAGATTGTATATGTAATAGCTAAAGATGGCAAAAGTTTTGGCTAAAGTCATCTCACATCTTGCATGAATGGTCAAACCAACTTATAAAAACCTGCACTGTTGGTTTGTTTGGAAGTATTTGTCATATTTGATCATTTACACAAAGTCCTAAATCTCCAGTGTTCCTTGGCTTTCCATTAACCATGTAGCTGAACTGACACTAGGTTTGTTTACATTAAAGAAATTTTCAAGATAAATCACAAGAAATCCCGATTTAAAGATCTGTGTCTGTTGGTGTGGAGTCTCTACTTAAGGCAAAATAATCTATCTTCAAGCCACTCGTTAACGGTCCATACCAGAGTAGTTTACATGTCACTTTCTTGCTTCACTGGTCGTTCACTGCTAGTCAATGACCCGCTTTTCCATCCAACACCTATCTAAGGCTTCATACGTCTTCCTTTAATTACTGACTGACAGGAAGGCAATACTCAACACTTCATTACTGAACCAATCCGATGACCATCCACCCCGGCCAAGTCTCTCTCTTACTCACTTTCTCTCTCTTAGGTCAGTCTGACATGCAGGGCCTGGGTTGGCAAAGGTCAGACCTCCTGAATAAATCAACCAGGGTTGACAGAGCACAGCCAGGTCATGATACAGAAGGGGCAGTGACCTTGGCCTACTGCTTACATCATATATTGATTCAGTTGCTTATGTCAAGACCATGCTAATCGTTAAGAGCAGATTCTACAAAGGACAGTAAAAATCTGAAGAATGCTATATCTGTGGGACTTTAGAGTGGGTAGAAAATTAAAAGCTAATTTCTAAAAAGATTTGGGTATTAAATGGCTGAAACACACATTAACGTACAGTAAGAATCTTGAAAAAAGTCACACATCCTAGTGGTCATCAGAAAAGGTGGTTTTCAGCTTTGATGAGGTGTATGGCATATGCAGGGTTTTACCATTTTAATGAATGGGGAAAACTATAGTGTTGAAAAATGCATGATTTTTTCAACAAATAAATAAAAAAATAACCAACCAAGCACAAAGGATTACAGACATTTCTGTCTAAAGGAAGTTCAGAAAGTTAATGGAACCAACGTTTAAACCCTTAGCAATTTAAAATCTAAATAAGTAAAAAAAAAAAAAAACCTATGTGAAGTGTTAATTGGTTTCAGTGATGATTATAAAAAGTGTTTGAAAATTGTGTGATTTTCGAAAGTGACAAAACATAAAATCTACACAGCAGTGTGATATAAAGACGTTTTAATTTGTTAGAAAAACAGAAAAAATATTATACATTTTTATTATAATTATTATTTAAAAGTTCATCACTAATTGGGAGTAGTGAATACTTCCCTACGAGATAACTACCACTTTGGTTAGTTTGCAACTCCATTGCAGCAGAAATAAATTCCATTTATCAGGCACTATCCCATAATTCAAAGAGTGAGTGCACAGATGGAAGACAGAACTGGTGAAGATGTTTTGACATTTTATGAATATTTTAAAGTAAAGTTTTTCACTCATGGAGTTCAAAAAGATTACTTCTACAGATGATTTTACGCAAATGAGAAAACCAAAGCATTCCACTGGTTAAAACGCCAGAACTTAAGGTCACACCCTCCTTAAACAGAAAGACAGATTGAAGTCATTGAATGAAACATTTGATTCATAAAATGCATGTTCATAATAGAATCTGAGATTTATAGTTTGCAAAATAGCATCAATTTGCTAGAAGACTGACAACAATTGAGCCTTATGAAAATCCTAATATAAACTAAAGGGATGCTCAGCAATTGGCCCAGTAAAACTCCTCATGCATAGAATTCAAATACTCATACTATACTCATCTTTGCTTGTGGATAAAGTAAGTGAACCCTTGAGGTAATAACCTTGGGAAAAGCTAACTGAATACCCTGCAGTCTCATAGATTCTGAGGTGTGGACTACACAGATAAAAACCCCTCAAACGTATGGAGTCTCCTTTGCACGAGTAAACGCTTACATAAGTCGTGTCTTGCCAGAAGATGTTGAACTTGTTGATTATATGAACTCTTTCAGGTCACATGATTTCCTTTGTCGTTTCAACTCTTTTGGTATTGCAAATATCTGGCAACCTAAGGCTTCCTCACACATTGCACTTCCATGTAAAGGTTGTGGGCTACCCAAGGGATGGCAAAAATCAATAAAATGTGTTCATCACTTGAAATGTAAGTCGCTTTGGATAAAATGAATAAATCAAGCTTTAAATGTTACATACTCCCCACATTGCTCTTTATAAAACGTTCTCCTCCATTTTAAACTGTTTTGAAAAAAGATTGACATGAGATCCAAAAGACTTATGTCATCAAACTATTTAACTATTTAAATTGCTCAATACAAAGTGTTCAGCAAAGGTAAGGGTGCTAGCATCACCATCTTTGATCAAGTTTAAGTATATAATTTTTTTTTCACAAGTTTCAATGGCAAAGAGAAATGCCCAAATGTAAAATTTCTTTAGTAAACCTAAAGACAACTAAACAAAAAGAACAAATGAACTCAAATGGAGAAGTAAAAAAAGGAACATAATACTCAACTTATAGCGATGCTCAGAGATTGGGGAAGACTTAGGGAAATGTTGTGAAGTTTTGTAGGAAACTTTTTTTTCCAAAATTGCATGTTAAAAAATAAAAAATAAATTAAAAATAAAAATAAATAACTAAAAGAGATTTCAATATAAGCTTTTTTTGAAAACAGGGAAGAAATTAGATTTATGATGAGTTTACATAGCATTAACATTTTAATAAAATTGAGCTATAAGCAACCTACACGGTTAGAAAGACAAGAATGGCATAATACCCCAATGCCAATTTTCATTCAACATTGCAGATCAAATATTACTTAGTACAGGTTCATGTCAGATGTCAAAGTGATATGAAACGTCCAATTAAATTCAAGAAACAAATCAGTATTAGATGCTCCCATAAGCTGAAATTGAACTCTAGCGTCAGCAGCTGTCACCTGTTTTCAACAGTGTTCAGGAGAGTGTTACAGAAAAAAAGCCAATTCCCTGAATGTAACAGAGCCAGCGTCCCTTCAGATCTTTCCCACCCTCAACGTCGCTTGCATTAAATGACTATAAAGGTAAGGGATCAGGAGACACAAGCAGCCATTTCAAACCCTTTCTTCATTATTCTTTGCTCCATTTAATCAAAAAAAATATATATGCTTGCAGAGAATCTCTTTAAAAAACACCTTATGAGCAGTAAGGATTGTGATTGTAAATAATAGATGATATCCTCACTTTAAACAGACACAGGTATATAGCAGAAAAATAATTGAAGGCAACAATGTTCTTTACGAGATAGCAATGCTGATTCAGTGAAGCTTCCTGACTTCAAACGCTCCTTCATAAACTGCGGATAATCCCTTAAGAATGACATGCATCTGTGTTCCATTTTCTTATAATTAGGACACTGAATAGTACCATTTTTTTTAAAAAAAGGTGCCTTTTGGCTGGTTTTGGCTGGTTTTGGCTGTAAGTGTACCAATAAATTTAAATTTGTGGAAGGTTAGGGTTTTTTAAAATTGCACACTCACACAGAATGGCTCCTCAAAAAAGAGTAGTTGATATGGTCAGAGTTGTACTTTTTATGTGTATTGTGTTCATTTCTTTGTGATGAGCCTTTAGACCACTTCAGATTCCTAAAGCAACTGTCAACAGAGCGTTCATATAAAGTTTTGAATGCATGTTTTTTTTTCTCTCCTTTGATTTACTCTCTCTGTCCCCTTTACATACATCACACAGTAGTGTGACAATGACACGGGCTCAAAACACAAAATGAAATGCATAGTCTTGAAATGTTTTCTTTCTTGGGTCAACATAAGTTTTGACATCAATTTCTCTCGAGATTCTTCAAATCTGGTCACATTTCGGGTCTTTTTGCTATGTGTGAATCAAAATCAGTTTTATTCAGAAGAACAAAGAGTAAAAGGAGCCTAAAATAAGAGCAAGAAAGAAAATGGGACAATAAGCTTGGTTCAATCCCTCATGATTGTCTCTATAAAGGTCATGTCATATGTCTTGAGCTGAAAATCAACAAACGATTGAGACACACAAGGGGATTTATGGGTGTTTGAGAGAAGATGGCAAACCCATTGGACCTTCTATACGTTTACATTTCAAAGATAAACAAAGAACATATTAATGAAATTATAATTAACATGTTAATAAAAACTTTGTGTGTGGGTGGTAGACATATGAGCTGGAAAACGTTATTTAATTATTTTTTTCTTAAACTTTCAAATATATGTATCTTATATTAGATGTTGTGTTGAAAATATGCATTTGTTTATCAAAATGCTGAAGTAATATCTTAAATTGTCATATGGTGTGGCGTGAAAGTGTCATTTTATATTTTCATACAGAGTGAAAATGGAGCACGTATTTTGAGAACGCACTTCCTCAAACATTCTACTCATGAATTCTTTGATATTTTACATTTCAGTGCGAATTTTCTTTTTTTTTTTTACTTTGCTCCTTAAATCTTTCAAAATATTTTAAATAAACCTTATGACAACGGTAAAAATTACTTAACAGCCTTATTTATACTTATTTCCTTGTGTTCTACTGATATTAACATGAATTGCCATCATCAAAGCTGTTTTCGTCACACCATATGACATGAGTGTCAAGGTGAGTGTCAAAGAATTCAGATTTTTTTAAGATTTAATAAAAAAAAGACAATAGTTATATTTAATAAACAACTAAAACAGGAACCATACGTGCATTTAAAGATATATTTAAATAAATATAGAATCATTAAATTATTTTTACACAAAAAGAATAACACGATCAAATAATTAAAATATACAGAGGAAAATACAGATTGAGTAAATCCTCAAGGCCATTAAACAATGTTAAAAAACGAACATATTTTATTTAAATCTGAAACGGTTTGTTCATTTTCAGACAAAAACAACTGAACTACTCAAAGAGTGCTAAAGTGTATTTGTACGGGTTCTTTGTGAAAACATCCGATTGGAGTTTATTTTTCAAAGTCATTTTTCTTTCTGAGCAAATCCACATCCGTTTTAATCTATTTCTTATATATTTTTTTCATTTGTTGCACCATGAAGCCCATCAAAAACACATTTGAAAACACTCACTGGTGCGTTTGTGGCAACAGATAAAGGCTTACGATAAGGAATTAAGGGTGAGATTATTGGTGAAGTTAGTGAGACAGTGCTCCATGTGTCTGTGTGGGAGAGATTTGAGGATTATAATAAGCTGACCCTCCATATTTAGAGGTGTGTGTGTGTGTGTGTGTGTGTGAGAGAGAGAGAGAGAGAGAGAGAGAGAGAGAGAGAGAGAGAGAGAGAGAGCTTAATCAAACTAGTCCAGATCACATTAGACCTTATCATCGTGTGGAAGATCGGAGCACACACAACTGTCCCCTGCTGCTGGATTACTGACTCACCATGTATTGAATCCGTTTTAAGTGCATGTGTGAGTGTCTATTTGAGTGAGTGTGTCTTTGTTGTGTACAGATTGTGTGTAAACCGGCGATCCTTTAAAAAAAAAAAAAAAAGTAGTTTAGCCATAATACCCTCATTCGTAATAGTCTGGACAAGAGGCAACCAGGATCGGTAACCTTGAGGAATTGGTTCTTTACTTGAGCCACAGTTACTAGAGCTACATTGAGAGGAACATGTTCTCCATGTGCTTGTGTTGGTTTTCTGCAATACAGTTAACAACCAATCAAAACCAACCTCAATTCTTCTATTAGAATAATAGAATTACACTCACCAGTCACTTTATTACGTGCATCTGTCCAACTAAAACTGAGACAATTCGCACAGGCTCACCAGCATTGGACCATAGTCATCCAATGAGTCTCGATTTTTGCTACAACATTCAGAGTCAGAATTCCATGTCAACACGGATCCATCCAGCAGCAGTTCAAGTGGTCTGACCCATCGTCTCATCTTCCAGCTGGATAACGTGCCATGCCATAAAGCACAAATCTTCTCAGACTGGTTTCTTGAACAATGAGTTAACTGTACTCAACCGTAGTTACCAGATCTCAATCCAGTAGAGCACCTTTGGGATGTGGTGGAATGGGAGTTTTGCATCGTGGATATGTACCTGACAAGTCTGGAGCAACTGCGTGAAGCCATCACGTCAAATCGGACCAAAGTCTCTAAGGAATGTTTCCAGTACCTTGTTGAATCTATGTCACAAAGGATTAAGGATGTTCTGAAAGCAAAGGGTGGTCCAACCCGGCACTACCAAGGAGTACAAGGACATCGCAACCATGCTGCAGAGTAGGGTTTCTTATAAGCAGTACAAACTGTGCTTTCAAAGTGTGTGAAATGAAAGATTCCTCTTCAAAGTAGGTGTTAGAATCTAAGTAGGTTATTGTACATTTGAGCTACTGGCACTTTTCCTCTTTTTGACGTGGAACAGTCCACCTTTTCATTAGATTTCAGTGTCATTTACAAATTTTTGGTTATCTGCAGGTCTTTATATTTTACATTTATTATGGTCAGTTCATCTTGGTTAATGGAACTTGTACCACAAAAAAGTATGGATACTAAAGACAGAAAGCAGCGGAAAAGTCCTTAAAAGCATACTTTAAAACCAAGCCGTACTGCACCAGGCAGTGCAAAAGCATTAGTAAAGCGGTAACTGCTTAATATAGCAAAATTGTTTAAAAAACACAACAAACACTTCTAGACATGCAACTTCATCAAACCTCACCAATCCCATCAGTCCATCTACTTCCTCACCCCTCTCCACTGTCAGTAGCATGTTCCAGACCTTACACACATGCCAAAGCAGAGAGAGGCATTGCTCATCATGAAAGTAAAGCTGCACCCCCATCACCTTCCCTAAGTCTGTAACTGCTTCGACATGTCAGGCACCGAAGGCAACCTTTGAGACCCCTCTGACACATCTCGCCTCATAACAGGCTCCATACTGCCAACCTCTCCAAACTGAAAATCATGGATCTGGCACCAAGGAGAGCACAATGTTGGTTGATGCACTTTCATGTATGGGATATCTTGTCTTTTTCTACAAATTTACATTTTGAAGGAAAGAAGGTGACACTGTTGTTAGCACCCCTGCCCTGTCTCCCAACAAGAATGCCCCTGGCATCAGCCAAACAAGGAGCCTTTCTGGACTGGTGACTTGGGTGTGCTCCTGCTCCTAACCAATGCGAGCTGGAAAAAACACAAGCAGAACAATGTGACCCCAGATGTCTGCAAAATATGGGTGACCTTGTAAAAATCAAGGTAAAATTTAATTACATTTTTTTGTAATTGTAGGCGGGGATAGGTGATTGACTAATCCTCTAAGCTCCTCCCCAACTTTGCTACCATTAACACAGTGTGATCAAAACTGATTTACCAATGTTTTCCTTCTTCCTGGAAGCTGGAAATGAGATACATATTAACTGGAAGAGTGGCAACAGGAAACAAATGCCATTTTTTTCCACAGAGTTTTAGTAATGACACATTCCTAATGAAATTACGATTACAGAAATCATAAAACCCTAAATACAGCGTGACCAAAAACCACCTTTACATTAAATTCTGAAATGAACAAATACTGGAGTTGGAGTTGCCAGCAGATTCCTTTTTCGTATTTATTTACTACCTCTATTATTTAGTAAAGTAAATATCCAAATCCTAGAGTTAAAGCCGTAGGTAAATGAAGACAATGAGGAAAAACAACATAGCACTCCTTAAAAGTCCTCTTTGAAAACTCAATTATTATGAAGATTAACCACAAACTCTGTGAGTCCATGAAACTCTAGAAGTGAAAAGCAGAGGAGCTTTACTTGTGTGGTCCCTATTTGTTTTGGTTTTTTGAGATTATGTATTCACTCCTCTTGGCTCGAATTAATATTTCCCCTGCTTTTGAATATTAATCTGGCATCAGAGTTGGGATTAGAGTGCTATTGTTCCTTAAACTGTTGAGCGCTACAGCAAGATGAAAAGCACAAAAGACAATATTTTCCCTCACTTCCCCACGTCTTCAGATAGTCACACCTGAATAAAAATAAATGATGTTTAAATTATTCAGAAAAAAAAATATTATCACACCTACCTGAATTTTTTGCACAGGTGTAAATACCTAACACAAACCAGTAGCATTTATTTCAAGTTTAAATGTGTAATACTTCTGCGATGCATCAGTGCTTATGTCTGGCAGATGCTTGATCGAAACCATAAACAGAGTTTTTATGTAAATCTATTCTTATGCCACACATTACAACCCACCAGCTCATTTTCCCTCTTCACCAATGTTAGGGCCCATGCAACACTTTCTCAAGATGGCTGTCAGAATTGGCTCAGCCCATTGGATGATCACAGAGATTCTGTCAGGGAATTGTCAATTCAAATGGGAACAGTACGCGTCTTTAGTTCTGATGCACGTCTACATGTGTGACCTGGAGGCACTAAGCTAGCGGAGCATTAGCAAGCACTTGTCAGAAACAGCAGGAGGGGTAAAAAGAGACAGAAAAGGAGGTGGAGAGAAAAAAAGATAAAAATCAATGAGAAGGAAAGAGAAATACTTGATATCACATGGCATCAAACATTATATTAAACTCAGATTTTAGATGTATAAATGTTAAAATGGTAAAGCCAAAATGTGTATATGTTGTGTCATTTATTTAACATGGACTAGTTTTATAAAAAAAAAAAAAACAGTGAGCTTGTATTTTCACAAAACAGGCTTTGTACAAGAATAGACATAGTCATATTTAAAGATTCTGTCTTTAGACACGTTCAAGTTCACCACCAGGACCTGCCATGTAGTATAAACATACATTGGGGGTGCAAACATACAAGGTGGGCTGTCCAGACGTGGATCATAAACATGTTATATCCGACAGTGAGGGGTTTTGGGGAGGAAGGTGGAGTAAACGTCTCAGATGACGGAGAGAAGAGAGAAGGTAGGACAGCCTTGAATATAAGTGTGAGTTGATGGTTTGATTGGGGGCACTGGCAGCAAGGCCTGATTGCTCCTCCTGAAACTTGTTACACAAACATCAATTAAATCCCAATTTTAAACTTTTTATTTTAATGACATTGATTAACTCTTTGAGCTTTAATAACTTCATCTTTAATAGCTTCAGGCTTTCCCCAAGGTTTGTTAGGTAATTCCACACAGAATTCGCCCTGCACCTTTATGAACCTTGCTTTGCAGATTTGGGATACAGTGATATACTCACATACATAAAAATGTATGTGGCTTTTTTTTTTATAGATTTTGTTTTTAATTTTGCAGAAGAATGGTACTATGTGAGTGGTTGAATAAAGATGTCGAAGGTTTCATTAAGAACAGAGTTTGATAATTTGTATATTTGATATATTTTTTGATATCATATAAGGACCATAGCAAACATGACATGAAAGAAAATTTCACATCTGTGTTGAACGGCTAATCAATGAAATGGATGTTTATGCACCAATCCACCTTGATCCTCTCGGTCTGTGAAGGGTTAATGGGAAATCAATGAATGAGGGATACAGTCAAGAATGAGGGGATCACTGCAGGGGGGAAGGGGATTGGTAAAGATGGCAAGTATATATGAAGGGAGTGAGAAGTAGATGCTCCATGTTTTTTATGATCATTACAGACTTCCCAGATGTTCTCCGTCACTCTAGAAATGAGTGCTGGCGACCAGATGTGGATGTGTGTAATCCCACATTAGCTGTGATCAAGTGTGAAAATTTTCCCTTTGTACAGTACATTCTGACAAAAGTCATACATTTGGAAACATACATACCGTAATTCTTTTTTTAAATTAAATAAAGACTGGTTGAAAAGAAGTAAATGCATGCAAACTATTTTATATTATTTTATTTTTTGCATTTCATTTACATATTTATTCACATATAGTTTCTTTCTGTCAACCATTATTTAAAAAAACAAAAAAAAAAAACAATCATTTTACAACCATGAACAAGCACATTTGATCATTTCCAGGCCATGTAGACCAAGAGTACTAACTTTAGTTTGTTAAAAAAATATTTTTTTATCATTCATTTTTTTGCAAAATTCCCTTTTTGGGTTGTTTTTCAAGAAAAATAGCTTTCACTTTGTGTGTAAAAAAATCTATAAAATGCATTATTTAGGTTTCTCCTTAAATGAGTCATGAAATATTTATGGATATATATATATATATATATATATATATATATATATATATATATATATATATATATATATATATATATATATATATATATATATATATATATATATAATAAAATGTGTGTGTGTGTGTTTATCTTATTAAGTTGCCAAAAATATCAATAAAATTTTTTCACACTTATAAATAGAATAATAGTACAGCTATTTGAAATATTTCTACATATAACTAAAATCTACATAGATGTTATGCAACAAAAAAATGTCAGTGTGGCACACTAGAAAATGTCTAAAAGGAAGAAAATATTACAAAACAAGAAAAAGTTTCACATAAAGCCAAGAAAAAGGCCATCTCTAACTTTATAATTTGCTCTCCAACATTGCAAAGCCACATAGTTTGTGGTTCAAGCGAATTCATTAACTCCTTAATCACTATGACAGCTGTTTATAGCATCGGCGTAAGAGGCAGGAAATTATCAATTTCAGTTATTTACCATCAACAAAGGACCATCCGCATCAAGTAAAAATGAATAAACTGGAGGATGATAAGGGCAGGAAAAACACAATGCCTTTAATTTGTGCAAAGCTACTTGAGTTCATTTTTTAAGTGGATTTAGAAAATGAGTTAACCAAATTTATCATCTGCCGCACTGACGAATCGGCTGTTGCTTTGTATTTACCCTTAAATACATGTTCTGTTTCTCTCTGATAAGTTATGTTGTCTAAAAATGTCCATGCTTTTCTGACGCTTTGTTCATCGGAGGAACTTCATACTCTGGGATTTACTAAACACAATTCATCAAAGTGGAACAGCAGTGTTTTTCCTCGGCTTTCCTAATCCCTGTTTGCCGCAGATGAGAGATTTGCTTTTCAGACTCATTAAGATTATTCTTATTTCTTTGCTGAAGTTATTTAAGAATGCAAAGTTCCTGCCGAAGACTGCACGCGGAGTTCACAGAAAAAAAACCTCATTGAAAAGATCCCATGTCACATGGCTGAGTTTTCCACAAATGTTTCCACTGCTGCTTAAATCAATAAATGCATTGTAGAAAGTTCATGTTGTGGTCTAGCTCTTAAAATGGTTTAATTTCCAATGTAAGTGTCACAAGACTGGAAACCACATTGCTTTATAATCATAGAAAACATTCCAAATTTTAAACCTTTTTTGCTTGTAGAAATTGCTAAATTAATAATTTAATTATTTGTGAACAAAGGTTATTTAAATCATCTTAAATGTTTCCTTTCATGTTGATTATTGTGTTAAAAGTGTTATAAACTGATAGTTTTTTTTACATAAATGAGATGGTGGAACATAATGCCCTGTGGTTTTTGGCTCAGCCCCTCCTTTATGATAGTCAGCAACAGCTCAAATGCCCAGAAGCCAGACTGTAGTTTAAATAAACTTGAGTCACGCATATTTCAACAGCGCACACAAACCAAAAAATGGTCTCATTATGATGAAATTGTAGATAAAGCCTGAGTGAACTAATGCAGCTCTTTTCTTACAGCATGCTATCAAATATCGGCTCACAATGGTGGAACGGGACAGGGGACCAGGTGGGTCAGGTCTAGGTTCAGCAAAAGTATGAGCTCAAAGAATGAGGTCAGATTGCTCCCTGTATATAATGAATGTGTCCTCCCTGTATCCTTCGCTGGTTTCATCAGGCTCAAATTATGAAACAGTGGTTCAATTAGGGGTGGTGCAGTGGATAGCACTGTGGCCTTCCTGTTAGAAGGTTGTCAGTTTGAGACTCGCCGGTGAGTGAATATTGCCCTGAGATGGACTGGCGACCTGTCCAGGGTGTACCTCTGCCTCTCGTCTTTCTGTGCACTGGATAGGCAACGGCAGACCCCAATGACCCCGAAAGGGAATAAGTGTGTTGGAAAAGGAATGAAAAAATGGTTCAAGGAGCATGATACAGCGTTTTCTCACATAGATTGGCCACCACAGGCCTTAACTCCATTGAGAATTTTTGCAATGTGCTGTGGAAGGCTTTGCACAGCAGTCAGACTCCACATCATCAATGCAAGATGGATGAAAAAAAATGTTGAGAAGCTTATTACCAATTTGGAGTGTGTAACCATTTTTGGTGGTGGCGCCTTTTTTGGCCAGGCAGTGAAAAAAAAGTCTAGCCTGAGAAAGTCTACTGTGAAATACTGAACTCATTAGAACATACTACAAATTATCCCTGAACCTGACAGCGGCTTGAGTTACAAAGTTGAAGGCAAACAATGGGTGAATCAACATTTCAAGAAACAGCTCAAATTGTGATAATTGAAACAGCTACAGAGCATGTATCATGTGTCCGCTTGGCGGCCAAGGGAAAAGGGAGCAGTGTGTGTGTTTGCTTTGGCGGCTTGCGTGTCAGAGTTTTGGCTGGAAGAGTGTGAGTGTTGTGTTTAGGAATGTAAGGTTCTTTGAGAGCTACAGTAGTGGTTTGGCGTGGGAGGCCAACAGTCCTACGACTGAAGAAGCAGAGGTCTTTGGCACAGAGGAGCCTGATCGTTCTTCCTGCTTTAATAATCTCTTCAAACATGTGTTATTTTTATTCTTGTATACATATTCATTTTACAGTTTATGAAAATGGGGTTTGACCTATGGAGACAATGTTCTTTGAATAACCAGAGACATTTGCTCAATCTTGGTGCATTGTTATAAAAATGGTTTAAGCATGGGCCTTATTCAGTCAATACATTTTGAAACTACGTTTAAAATTAGTAATTAAGACTTTATTAAATCCAGTTCACTGGACTAAAAAAGTAGGGCTTGAAAGTTTGTGATCATTTTGAATTACAATTTTTTAACAGTTTAGGTAATGTAATGTTTAGGTAATGCTTTGGAAATAGCCAAAATGTGCAAAATTTGGAAATAGTGTTGGAATAAAACAATTAAATGGGTAATCTAAAAATTATTTAAGTATTTGTCCTTTATTGAAATGTACTCCTTTGCAATTTTATTGACAGTAGATTGCACCTATCTCCAGCTTAAAAAAGAAAAGGCTGCCAGAAGCTCACAGGATCACCCTTCACTCTTAAGACCTTCACACACCTTTGCATCGGCTGTAAGCAGCAGTAAAGTACAAGAGCGCTAATGTGACCTTACACACCTGCAGGAAAAAACGCAGTGCGTCGATGCATCTGTTTTCAAGAAATACTTAATTTTTTTAAACGTAGTGCATATAACTGATGCAACGAAGAGGGTTCGACGTTCAACTTTTAGTCATTTTAGTGACTAAAATGAGCACAAAGAGCACAATGAACAAAGGCAAATACAGTTCAGTGAATTGCAATTCTCTAACAGCGCCATCTAGTCTTCAGGAGAGGGTCTGTGCACTCATTTTTAACCGCGGGAAGATTAACGAAGACATCTGATGATGAAGCAGCTGCAGTGCAATTTCAATGCACTAGATGCAAAGGTGTATAAAGGCCTTTAAAGTCAATTTTAAGGGGGATTCCTTAATTTACCTGTTTGTTTTTATTTGTGTGAGGAAACCAGACACATCAACTCTAGGATTACTGAGAAATACCCCTCGTCTAGCCTTGACCCAGTGACATTCAGTAAAACACAGACGCATTAAGCCATGGGATGCCCTCTTAAAGAACATTTGACCAAACACATTTAAAAATGTCTGGTTTCTTTTTAATTATGTGGTTTTTCTATTCATGTCCCAACTCTAAATCGTATTTGGAGAATGGCTTTGATTATTTGTTTTAATGACAAAAAAGTCTGTAGTAATTGAGAGCTCAGACGAGCATTTGTCACAAGATAATGGCATGCTTTAGGGCATTTATGAAAAGTCTGCAACACACTAAAGTTGAATTTTGTAGCAAAATACCTCCCTCGTCACCTCTTCACCTGTCAAACACAATGTGAATTTAATCATTAGAGCCATGTTTAACAGATTTCAGTGTAGTAGTGTTGTCTGCTGTTCTGAGTAATAAAGCTGGGGTTAAATGTCCAAAATGGGGCCAAATCTGTCTTTCTCAATCCCATGAAAGAAATGTGTACCCTTTTTTTCAGAGATGCTTTTCGTCTCCTCTCCTGCATACGCAATGGAGAAGCATACTTTCACACTCAGGTTAGATTTGGATCGCATATTATCAGCAATGTGAGCGAGGGGAAATCGGATTTCATTGAAAAAAACTGAATTGAGCTTTAAGAGCTGCAGTGTGAATGTTGCTGTAATTTTCCTCTTAAATGTATTTTAGTGCTCAGCTAGGGCTTGTCGAAAAAAATTGATTTTATTAATTAAATTGAATGTATAGTTTAGGTCAATTAGTTTAAATGGCTTTATTTTTAAACATCTGGGGTTATCCCTACCTCCCTCTCGTTTCCCGTAGTGTTGAGTCAAGGTCTCTACACACAGATCCAAATTTTGTACGTAAATTGACCGGAGCTTTACACACAATATTATGGTACTACTTTGTTACGCGATGTAATTTTAGAGAGGCTGCCTTGTGGGAGGGTTAGTATCTTTATGAGACTCTTTTATTTTTTTTATCTTATTACAGTTATTAAGAAATATATTGTTGAAATATACTGTTCATATTATTTTTTTGTTTAAAAAAGTTTTTACAGATTTTATTTTATTTTATTACAGAAGTGAATTTTGCACCATCGGAGCAAAATAAAGCATGTTCATCAACCTCCGAGAAGCCGGTCTGAATTTGTGTTTCGAGGCTACGCCAATTGTGGTCTTTTTTGTTAATCAGAATATGGTCATACATACTCCAGATGAAACTGATGCTTTCAGCAACTGCACTTTAATTTGTTCAGCAGCTGATTGGTCTTTCAACAGATGACATCATTCTCGCGTTTACATTTGAACAGACAAAGTGCAGTGGAAGGGTAGAGTAGATGCAGTCACTGAGAGGTTTTGTGCAAAATCATAGAACTAAGGATGAGTTTAAAACATAGATACATTGCAGTATTTCATCCCCCTCGTGGATAGAGAGCTTTGGATAAATGTTGGATATTGTCTTTATTCTGTTCTTAGGAACAATGTGCAGTAGTGCAATACAGATAATGTTATGACTTCATTTAAATTAAAGCAATAACATGATACCGTTACTCTGCTTTTCTTGCCCAGAGCCTCAAACAGAGTACAATGGGCTGCTAAACATGTGGCAAAATAATTATAGCCACAAGATTTCAGCCTCTATGTGCAGATTCAATAATCCCAACCCGATATGCAGCGCTAAGATATCAGAAATCTCTAAACTTCGTCTACCCACAGAATCCAAAATCTTTTTCTGACTCACTTCCTTGATGCTTGGTTCTGTATTGTTGGTATGAGGCCTCAGACAGTTCAAATTGGAGCGGTATGTCTATATAGCTTGAGTTAGGCCAAGTTTTGGATTTCAGCACTAACAGTAGTTTTTTGGTGGCTCATAGACTGCAGAAGGATTGATACATACACAGCTTCAGTCTCGGCAGCTTTCCCAAACTTTCCAGCTCCAAGTGTCGCAATCTGGTTCCATTTTACAGCTGGCCTTGAACCTGTAACAGAGCCCCTTTCTCCCCCTCCCAAACCACATATTTAATCCCTTCGCTTATGTCAAACTTAATTACGGGACCTTGTAGGAAGAAATAACAAGTGTGCCTTGTAGGAGAGGGAGCAAGGGGGTTTTCGTGTGGAAGGGAGAAAAATGGGGGTATGCAGCAGAAAAAAATATGAAGGGCTAAAGGGAAGGACTGAAAATCTATCAAGACATAAAACGCAGGGTAGTAGTTAACAGAACAGAAGAAAAAAAGCAGACATGTGGTGGATTTGTTAAGAAAACTGGGTTTAATACCAGAGAGTACAGCCAATGGAGCTGGAAAAAAAGGTACATGAGAGAGTTTGCTTTTCATATCATCTGGGATATCATTTATAAATCAAGTTCATGTTCTGAAACGACATATTTCACTAAAGCTTGAAAACGTGAAGAGGAAACCAAACTGCTGCATGCAGAAGACGTCAACTCTCATTATTAAAGAATTTACTCGCTCTGTTCAGTTACAGGTCCACTATATATTTCGTATAATCAAATTTAATTTGAAATAATAATGGCTAGAATGGTGGAGAAACTGCTATGCAACCAATCATTGAGGAGGTTCATGGTTCAAATGTCAACTAAGACTTAAAACAGTTAAAGAGCATGGAGGCTGCTGTTGTGAATGATCTTCATTGTATTTCATAAAAAGAAATCCATTAAAAAGATAATAATGTCCCTATATCCAGTCGAAGCATCTTTTCTGACATATTTTGATTTATGTTTATATTTTCAGTTTATAAGATCAGCTAAGAAAGATGTAATATTTTTTATTTTGTTTAAAAAATTTTTCAAATCTTACAATTGCTCTACACATCGAACATACATTTATATGCTTTAAATAAAAAGCATCTGCCAAATGCATTAAAATAAATGGAAAAAAATTATATACATATATATCTCTTATTCTAAGGTAAAGGTTCTTAGAGTGCCATGGATGGATGGATGCAGTGCGGCCGGCACTCTAACCTAAGAATCCCAGGCTACCTTCTAGCTGTATGCTTCATCCATAGTTCCTCCAGCATGTCAAGGTCTTGAACAAGGTCTTTAATGTTAAAATATGGGCGGCACAATGGGTTGCACTGTGGCCGTCCAGTTAGAAAGTTGTCAATTCGAGGCTCGCTGGTGACCTTCCTGGAAGGAGCTCCCAGGGTATCCTCCAGTTACTCCTGTTTCCCCACAATCCCCAAAACATGCTGTTAGGTTAATTGAATAATCTAACATTCTTTTTAGTTGTTAATGTGTGAGTGAATGTTACCCTGTGATGGACTGGCGACCTGTCCAGGGAGTACCCCCGCCTCTCGCACAATGTGCACTGGAGATAGGCACCGGCAGACCCCGGCAGAAAATAATATATTTTGTATTATGGATCAAGGGCATATCACAACAAATCTTCAAAAAGAATTAACCAATGGATACCAGATGTATTCTCTCCATCTGCCTCTCCATGTGCGAATTTAAGTGTGCGTTTGTGTGTGTGTCTGTGTAAGTATTTACTATTCAAAAGTGGAACAGTCAAGAAGAGTGATGTTTAGTCTGTCAGTTTAAAACTATTACCTCAAATTCCAAAACTGTGAGCTAAACCTGTCTCACACTGACACGGAAGACAGCACTGTGAAGAGCAAGCCTTTGAAAGTCAAAATCAATTTTCGCAGGGGTAAAACAAATGCTTCATCCGAGTTCCACGAACCGGATTTTGAACACTTCTAAAAGCACATATTCATACAATCTTTATAAGGTAAAAACAGGCTAAATGCTTTGAAAGAGAAGGATGCACCATGGAGGCTGAAGTATAGACGGATGAAACAGTTAGGAGTTCCCTTAGAGACTCAACTGAAAGAGACAATTACTTCTTAAAAGAAAGCGCAAAAATCTCAAGAACAAAGATTTTTTTTGGTGGGAATAGTTGTATCATACAGCATCCATCTTAAAGAGTAATTCCTGAACCAATTGCCTGGTGACAGATAATATCCAATTAGGTCGTATTTAATTATTCTAGTGCCATACACAATACTAGGTACACAAATTGAGCTTCCTGAGAAGAAATGTCAGTTTTCGTTCTAATGGCTTTGGGAATGGTAAGGTTGAGAGCATCAGTTTAGGAAATGTGGACCAATCAATATACTGTAATTATACTTTATGTGCAGTCATTTAAAGAGTACTGAAATATCATACTCAAGTAAATGTACCATTATTTGACAAAAGAGTAAAGAAAATAGAATAAAAGTCTATCTGTTCTAAATAAGACTCAAAGTACGAGTAAAAAGCAGCTCTTCTAAAACTACTTTAAAGTAGTGAGTTGTATCACATCAGAGAATGTAAAAAAATGAAAAAAAAAGTGAAAAATTGACAACAGAAACCAAATCAGACGTGCTGGTTTCGCTGGAAAGGAAGCCCTGTTTTATTGCAAGTGACATCCAGGACCAACATTTTTTGTGTTTCACAGATTTTGTGATTTTACTATAACATTGATGGTACCCAAAACCATCCTAAGCTTTTCTATAATATGATGTCCAGTTGGCAGGCTTACATCTTCCCAGGGTGGTCGAGCAGGTCAGGGCAGAGCTGATGGAGACCAGATTCCCAAGCTACAGGCAGTGTGGGACTGGCGCGCCACCGGTGGTTATTTATAGCTGGCATGTTCTGAAAGGCCAGGAGAGAGGGCACAATTGTTTTCCTTTCCACTCTTCTGGCCCACTCCCCCGGCCTCACACAAGGGTGGTAAATATATACCCAAACTCTTGGAGCGGTTTAGAATGGGTGAGAGAAAAAAGATGTGCAGAGGTTCATCCAGTCATTGCATTTAATGAAGTGTTTCTTTAATTTGGACTAAAAGAGACGCTGGATTTGCTTTAGTAGGTTTTGTTGATACATTATTCAATTATTATTAAGTGGGTGTTGGACACGACTGTCTAAAAGAACAGAACTTCACATCGAAGCATGACAGAGCCATAAGGTTTTTTTCAAAAGCAAGAGAGTGGTTTAAGACAAAGGGATCTCACAAAGTGAGTAAATAATCTTGCTGTCTTGCTCCCAACAGTGACACTTTTATATTTAACGTTAATTTTGAATTACCGGCAAAACAATGGGTTCTAATGGACTAAGAGTAGTGGTGACATCATTACTACACTTGAAGATGCTGCTATAGGATTTATTTGTTGTTTTGCATTATGTAACAGTGTTTGTGCTTCAAAAATCTTCTTAATTTTTTGGGGGAAAAGTGTAACAAAAGTTAAGTTTAAACGTGGAAAAATCAAATTGAAGAGAAGGGAAAACTGAACGAAGCCTTCTCAAAAAAACAAAAGCAAAAAGTGAGTCCACAGTTAGGCCAGTCAAGGCAAGTCTCTTAGCAGAACTCAGATCCAGAACACCCCCAACAGACAAGACCTGGCTCAACTTAAGTGTTCATCCATTCAGCATTAAACCGTGCCAGACTCCATCCACACGGGACTTGGGTCACTTTCAGCAAAGCACCAGATCAGCTTGGAGCACTGGCCTCTGGGCCCTTCTGCATCTGATGTCTGAGAGAGTCTGCCAGTATCCAAACATCAGCCTCCCCCATCCTTTTCTCATTTTCTTTCTTTCTTCTTCTCCTCCCAAGCATGGGAATTCCGGAGTGACATTATTACTATGATCAAAACAGACCCTATAAATACCAAAAGCTATGATGAATATAACAGCAATTACAGGGGCACCGATAATTAGAGTGGGAAGAGAAGCAAAGATGGAGGAGCTGGCATTGATGTGCACAGTTTTGCGTTTAAACCAGTATCTGAATGTATGAAAATTGGAGAATTGTAGAAGATATTTTGCAGATGGGATTCTTCTCAGCCTGAGGGGGCTTCTACTTTGCCTTTTGCTCTTTCACTATTCTTGCTCCCTTTGTCTCTATCCTCTCAACTTAAAAAAGGCATCAAGCATCTGTTTTTGTAATGATTACTTAGCCAACAAACAATTAATGGTCTTTCTTCACAGATGTTCCAGGAGAAAAATGACACAGCAGGGGCCAGAAATCTATCCCAACGGAGACCCAGTGAACTTGCAGCTGTCTCCCAGACTCTTTACTTTTCCCTCGTTCAAGCCAAACTTTTATTTCCCTCCATCTTTCACCTTTTTGCCCTTGTTCCTCCCTCCGCTCTATGGCTTGTCCAAGAAAGCACTACGTCACCAGCATTCCAGAGCACTGGCATCTGTTTTTTTATGCTTGTGGGAAAATAGCAGCTCATGTTTCCTAAGATGCTTCTCACATTCCTCACTCTGCCTCCAGATCACACAGGCCCAACGAGTGGGATGCACCAGGAATACAAACACAGTAGAGCGCTCTGATAATGTATGGCAAACACTACATAAACACTACACACTACATGCACATTTGCTTGTTTTCTGCATTCAAGGAAACCAAGTGATTTTTCAAAAATCATTTCATATCTATGGGGAGATTTTTTCCTCAAAAATACATCACTCACTCACATTAGGGGGAGGCTTTTATAACGTGTTTCACGAGGAGTAATCAGGGCATGAAACCAGTGTTTCATATTTAAACATTTAGCTTTCTTCCCAATTTAACCACCTATCCGGGTTTGGACCATATGTTTTATACATTCAAACCCATCCTTTTCTGCTTAGAACCCATAAACTTGTGAACTGAGGCTGTGTGCACACCATTAACAACAGTGGTAGTAAACTTCTGAGCTATCTGAAACCCACAATGTGAGTAAATGCCATTGATGTCTAAATCAGAAAAGCTGCATAGACATTTTTTATAGCAGTTAACTCATTCCTTCACTTTCTTTACCTACTTCCTTTGTTTAATTGTCACAGGGGTCTGCTGCTCCAGCACAATTCAGGCGAAAGGTGGGGGTACACCCTGGACAGGTCATCACCTGGAAACACATACATTCACTCCAAAGGTGAAAATGGAGAATTCAATTACCCTGACACATGTTTTTGGTCTTGTGTGGGAGAGGGAGGTACCCAGAGGAAACTTTACAATCATTGGGAGAACATGCAAACTCCTCTCAGTAAGGTCCACCATCTGGCTTCAAACTTTTCTTGTGGACCTTGTGTAAAATATTTTCACAGTGAACTATCTTAAATGGTTACTTCTCTATAACAAAATTGGTACAACAAAAAAATATTTAAATTACCTTCATCAACAGTAGCTAATTTTTTTTTTCAACTGGCTCAACCCACAACCTTTTGCCTCATTTACCCTTGCATTTACTTCAAGACTAGGGATTCCCAATTATTGGGCCGTCTACATCAAATCTACCCACCATCAAATGCAAGTCTGTTCTGCCTAGTGGGAGCAATCTCCCGAGCTTAACTCTGCAAAATTCTATGCTTTACACAGCTTCTTCCTTTTAAATCTTTAATGGCAGGGGGTCTAGTAAGTCCAATTAGGAGTTGTAGTCTGCAGGGTCTGAGGACTGGAGGGTTGAGTATGGACAAGAGCCTCTTGCATGGACTCAGGATGTGGGGGAGCAGTCATCAATTAGCCCCGATGAGTCTAAACCTCACTAATGACTGCTATGTTCATGTTGAGCGGTCTGGAGGTTCCTGCTGGTATGGTGGGGGATACTGTCTTCATGTACATCTCTGGACGTCACAGACTGGCCTAAGGCGTTATGCAAAGCCCTCCCTCATATCACACACACTTACTCATTTACCCCCTGTCATCAAACCAATTGAGGGATCCAAGCTGGATTGAGATTCCATGCATATCCAATCCATATTTCAAAAATCCCCACAAGAAACATTATTTCATTTAATATATTATGCATTCAGTTTGAGAAAAATCTGAGTGTTAGTGTGGCATGTGGTAATGTGTGTGGGAGAAAAGCTCAATTTCCATCTTAGGGCAAGTGCTTTGGCTACAACATGTTTGGGTTGTGATACATTTACAGAGCATCACAAAGTGGAATATGACTTTGGAAACTCAAAAAGAGGTAAACAAGACAACCAAGTGTATTCCAAAAACACAGACAACATGGTTAGGGGAAAAGAAACACTTCAGCTGCAAAGACAGGCTGCAGAATTAGTGAAAGAACAGAGAGAGTAAAATGTACCTGGACCTCCACTTCATAGCTATCACATCAGAGTGACTTTACACAACACGTAGAGATGTAATGTAGACAAGGATTACTAAATCAATGCAGGGATTGGCACAGCAATGATGATACAATGGAACAGTGATGTTAAGTTCCCACTGTGATGGGTATCTGCTTGTTATTCCTGTAGAAATTCAATGCGTACCAGAAGTTTCTGCTTAACTTGAAAGGACTGGATGTCATTCAGAAGTGAGTGTTGTGCAACAGGTGAGTATCCAGGGAGAGCCCTACACCTCCAGGCAAGAGCGAGGGAGCACACCAGCTAGGGTGCTAACTGGTGAACTCAACTCGGGTACCAAGTTGACGGTGTAGATTGCATACCAACAGGTTTAGGCTTCTTGATCTTAAGGGCAGCACAGGTAATTAGCAAATTGTACAAACTCATGGAACAAATGATGAAGGGAGTCAGAGAGGGCATCCAGGAAACAACACAAGAGAACAACATTGAGGACAAACACGGAACTCTTGCGAGTTGTAGTTTTTATTTGAAACTTATAGTTTTGATGACCTTCTGTATATGTCTTTTTTTCTCGATGTTTGGTACTTTCTCCCCTGGTACCAAGGGAAGAAAATCTTAATCAGAATTCAGTCATTTACCTAGAGACATTAGTTTGCCTTTTACAAATAAAAGATGTTAACATTTCAGAATAGAAAAGTGTGGGTAGGATTTCGTTTGCATCACTGGTTCTCCTGCAGCAGCCATGGCCCAGACGCAGCTTTGCTCCAGTTGTCAGCTGAACATGTATGAACCTCTCCTCAGAGAGAATTCCAACTCGCTCTTCAGTACTTCAAGAAGCTCAATTACAGCACAAGCAGCCCTTGTCTTCACCAACCGTTTCAACTCAGATTAAGTCATCCACTGTCTATTCCATGACCTTTGCTTGGGTCTTGTCTATTTCTGTGGGGACTGGCTAGAAAGATGAAGTCCCATTTTAATTAAAGGCGGAGATGTTCAAACTTCCAGAGCAACATGAGTGATTAGAAAGCTCAAACTACAGGTCGTATTTCATCCACCAAACTCCGCTTTATCACTCTTTAAATTTCATTGATTATCTACAGCGCAATACTCCTCAAACACATGCACCAACTGAACCTTTGTTTGAGTTTTAAACCCCAACCACGTTCATCCAGTTGGGGTCAGGTATTCTAGACTGAAGGCATTCAAGGCGATATAGCCACACAAGGCATTTACTTCCTTTGAATGTCTTTCCAGTCAAGCCACAGAGGCCACAAAAAGTCACAAACACTTCCACTGACCATGGTTGTGAAGATCATACATGAAAGAGACCCCCAGAGAAAGACAGAGAAGAAAGATGGTTGGTGACTTCTCACAGCTTCTTGTAGTCTTGGACAGTAGTCTGGACACAGCTAATAGAGAGGGTGACCGTTGAAGAGGCACCTCTACATGTTCAACTCAATCCTTAAGTCTTTTATATACACTTGTTTGGTTGAGCTAGGAATGTGCTCCACCTGACCTTAGGGCACTCATCCAATCAGCTCGCTATCTCCTGAAAGGCCCTCCATAATAGTGACATTTTTCCACCTTGTCAATAAGTGGTAAAAGCCACCCTCCACCCGCTACTTGACCATTTAACTTCTTCGTGAAAAGGCTCTTTCTTCCTCCCTCTATTTCTCTGTGAAATCAATAAAAGTGGAGCAAGAAATAAGACTGATCCAGAACTCGCATTAAGTAGAGCAAGAGACAGTGAACGAGAAAATAGACCAAAGGAGAGATGCGACTTTCAGGCCTCCGTGTACTGGTCCACAAAAGGGTATTATCAGGAACACTTAGTTACTATTCAACACATCCGAGGACACATTTACTCTGACAAACACATCAATGAACAGCGTTATGACTCATAAACACACACTCCTGCATACCTGGCACCTACAAACTTTAAAAAGCATTAAAGATAGCAGCTCAGCTTAAATTAATTTTATGCAATTAAATGGCAAACAAACTAAAACTTTAATATGAGCTAGCAATTTAGAAAAATAATACAAATAACAAATGCATTTAAAAATGTAAAAATATTATGCTAAAATGCCATTTTTTTAATAATAAACAAAATGCAGCTAATAGTGAGTGCTCCATTTATTAAGCTTCCTATTGTGATTATGTGGCACCGTTTTAAAATTTAAATGCATAAAAGAACCATTGAAACAAATAAAAGCATCTTCTCACTAAATTCAAAAAAGCTCTGGTTGAAATTATGTTCATCTTCTCACTAAATTCAAAAAAGCTCTGGTTGAAATTATGTTTTTAGAGTCGGTTTCGACCGAAAAAGACAAAGACAGGCATGTCCAGACATGCGGGGTGAATTTGAGATTCATTTCACCATTTTTTTTTTAATTGAAATCGAGGGGTATACTCACAAAAAAGCTCCAGAGGCCCGAACCAAAAATAATAAAGCCATTTTCATGTATTAAGAATACATGGGTCAAAGCGATCTGTTAACAAAACAGATGATAACAGAAAGCTAATACAAGAGGAAGGTTACATTTGTAGGCTAAGTATTAGCTATGATGTATTATATAGGACCCTGTTACTACCCTGTTAAAACTTTGATCTGTGTTTTATTTGTGACATATTTTTAATATAAAAAATGTTCATTCACAAAAATGTTTACTGAAATAAATGTGAGCATCCTCTGACAAAAAAACAAAGAGAAAAACAAGATGAGAATGGATAAAGAACGAGGTTGAGAAAGATAAAAAGAGACAAATCTGCTATTCTGACTCATTAAAGAGACATCTACAAACAGACAAGCAACCTTGTGTGAGTTTCCTTCATTTTGCTGCTAATGATATACGTTCGACCATCACTCATTTGCCAGCTGTGTTCACACCTCATCACTTGTGCTCAGTGATTGACAATAATGGCGGTAGAGTGAGAACAAAATGTCTCCCAAGGAGGGAGGGAAGCAGAGATGAGACGAGCGCAATAGGTTACGTGAGCGTACGGATGAGCATGGTGCTTTGTTTGGTTCCACTGACTGAGCTGAAATTGATTTCTCTGTGAGGTATGCACACACCAAGCCCCTCTGCATTCTGATGGAATAAATAAAACACCCTCTTCTGCATCTGGAGGAAGGCATGGTAGGGGAGGGGTAATGAAAGAGTAATAAGGTAGAGAAAGCAGCACAAGGAAATAGAGAAAATCGGAGGAGAAGAAAGGAGTTAGGGGGTAAAGACTGAGACGTTTCTACAGAAGATGGAGGACAAAAATAATCAGAAACTAAGGTTTTCTGTCACTAACCGTATTACTCACCTGAATGGGTTGCTTGGCTGGCAGTATTTCTCATCAATTAAGTGGAATTACAAAATGACTCATAAGCACAGGAAAGCAAAGAATATGTAAAATGCAATACATATGATATCATCAAACAAAAGACAGAAGTGCAGATCACTTAGCTTGACAAATCATAAAAGGAATACATGGAAAACCAAAATAAATTGAATAAGCTAATCTGAATTTGAGTTCAAGTTATGTGGTTTGAAAGCTGGTTCACATTTTCCAGCAATATGTGAAATGTTTTTGAGCTGTAGATGTAACCCTATGCACCAGGATATCTTTACCAAGTCAAATTAATCCACTTAATAATTCTAAAGGGTCATCATCCCTAATAGTTTTTAAATAATAATAAAAAAAACACAATCAAACAATAAAAATATATGCCGTATGCAAGTATGCAATGTAACGTTAATGTTAGTATAGGATTTATTCCTGTAAAACTGGTGAACTGTAACTTTTTTCTGGATTTAAGTTAATGTTGTTGACCCATTGTTATGCCCTCAGACATTTGTAAATTGAATATTCTGTATGTATTTCTATTGTATTGATTGAAGTGCATATATGCAATTCTAAGCTACCTTTAAGGAGTGTGTTTTCATTGTTGCACTTAGAACATGCAACTATTCGAATTACCTCTCATTAATTAGCAACCAGCTGATGCTCATTACCAGACAGGAGCAGGTGGACTCTGTAAAAGCCAAGGTATGAAGCAACAGATCTTTGTGGATCGACCTAATGGTAAAACAACTTTAACTTTCCCATAGGGCATTAGTTGTTACGTTGGAAATCATAATCTTATTTGGTCTTTACAGAAAAACAAATATGCTAGAGAATTCTAAAGTATTATTGGACGTTTTACACATATGAGTTTCACTGTAAATAAGACTACATCTTATTAAAATCAAGAAAAAGAGGAAAAAAATGTCAGGTGAAGTTTAACTGAGCAATGGATGCAGTTCAAATAAATAGGTTTTGCATTAACTACAAGTCATGTGCTTTTCTCAAGTAAAAGTCAGATAAAGACTGTTTATTATTTAATATGTGACTGGTTTATGCATATACCGTAGTTGGTTTGTGAAAAACCTCTAATTTAAAGGCATCTTTAATTTTAATAATCTGCACATCTGAATGTTTAGTTCCTTTTCAGTCGGTCGCGGAGACGTTACCCTACGCCATTCAGTCGGTCTAATCCCGACTAACGTCTCCGTTCCCTCTTCATAACCTAGACGTTATGATTTGTTGCCTCTAGCTGACCTGCCTCACTTTCTGTTCTTTTAGTTGCTACAAATATCTACAAATAGTTTGTTCACACCATTTTATAGTTTTATTACACAAATGTAAGACTTTAAAGAGTCTTTTAAGAACTTTTAACAAAAATTAAAGTACAGAGTGAAATTTAAGGACAAACCACATATTAAACAAAAAGTGGCAGTATCATTACGGATCTTATCCATCACTTTCGTTTGCCAATTCTTTGGCAAGATCCAATCTGTTGCTAAAAACAATTTTTAATTGAATCAAATAACTCTAAAATAATCTTCAATGTATCCATTTTATCTTGTAATACTTAGGTAGGTATTCTTCCTACTCGTAAATCTTCCCCACTCACCTCTCATTCTCTCCCCCCTTTTCTTTTAACATCCTCCTCTCATGATGTAGATAATGTGAACTGGTCCAAGGCAAAAATAAATAAATAAATAAATAAATAAATAAATAAATAAATAAATAAATAAATAAATAAATAAATACATAAATTCACGGTTTCCATCCAGAGGAGGAAACACCACTTCATGTGTTAACTCCCCTGGAGATGACAAAACTGTCCAGCTCAGACGAAGCACCTACCCTCCCATGTGGTGCCTTTTAAGCAGGACAGGACAAGGCTAAAAAAATAATTAGCCATTTTATTTTGTTCATTTCAAGTAATTTTTTAATCTCTGGCAACCTTAGCCTTCACTCCAAAGTGCTCAGGTCAAAACAAAGGATTGCATATGGATAACATCAATAAATACTTCTCTTTGTTTGAGAAACATAAATCACACATTTTCTCATAAAACAACTTACTATTTCATTTATTTGTTGCCTTTCTATGAGACAGAGATAATAAAATGTGCATTTCGAAGCTCAAACTGACAGATGAATAAATGAAGTGATATTGTATTGTGTGGATCTGACGTTGTATTGTACCAGAGATTGTCTGCTATGTAAGTAGCAGAGAGTGCCTGCAGCCAGATGTTTTTTTTAGCCACAACACTGGATAATTTTTTACGACCTGTGTTTTGTACTGCTTTTTAACACCTTATTTCAGCATTGTGGACTTATTAAGGACCCAGAGTCTTTCCAACACACAAACAAACTTGAATATGTCTACTCCTATCTCTTTGGTTTATACACATTTAATCAAATAAAAACATGATTCTGAGGCAGATAAGGAAGGAAAATACCAATACAACTTATTCATCCATTTCTCATTTATGGCCTAAAACATTTAGATGGTACATCTTGACATGTGAGAAATTGGCACATATCTTATTAATTTTCACATATGAATCCCATCATGAATGATCAAATCAAATATATCCAATATCGATAACCAATGAGCCAAAAAAATTATAAATAAATAAACATAAATAATCATAAAAATTTACCAGCAGTGTAAATAAGTCTTAAGCATATATTAAGCATGTGAATAGGTGCCAAAAATTAAAAGATGTGAAATCTGAGTTAGTAGATCATATTTAATATTTAAAGAATCAATGCAAAAACGAAATCCATAAAACTCACTAAAACATTTTGACGTCTATTATTTTTAATGATGTTAAATATATAGAAAATTAAATTTGTAGTTTATTTACATAGAGAGATGGGAGATTACTTTAATGGATATTAAGCTAAGAAAATATTTCAGTAAAGATAGTATTTACATTTACAATATATAATAGGCGTTAAAATAAATAAATGTCAGGCCAGCTCTTAATGCTCTTAAACTTAGTGTAAACAATGTTCCTGGGATTCATATCCAAAGGTTCAAATCAAACTTGTAGCTTTATCCTAAGAATTGAACACAGCATTTAGCATTACTAACATGACATTCTCTAAGCATTACTAAGCCACAACAAAAAATCCAACCTCAAACGCCTTTTTGACCATTTAATCTGCACTTAAGCGTCAATAAAAATGCTGAAATGTTGGGCTTATGGTACACTATTAATGTTTTTTTTTTCTCATTTCCAAAGCAATTCAGGCAGATAGTATAACATTTCAGCAGGGGGGTCATTTTGGAGCATATCTGATGCAGAGACAGTCACTGTTCCAATTAGTTGGGAGATAAGTAGCTTTTATGGTTAATTAAAGCCACCACCTTAATTAAACAGACTCCCTGTGAAAGCTTGACCTATGTGACTTTGCCCTAGGCTATCAAATACAGTGTTTTAGTCCAGTGCGAGATGAGTAGCACAAGGACCATTAAACCTTAAGAATAAAGGCATATCTAACATATGTGGCCATCACATTTAAGATTCATAAATCCATGATTTATGAAAAACTAAAAGAAATCAACATAACATGTACACATTCATTTTGGATGAAAATGTCGCACTTGATGAAAATGTCACAGTGAAAATCTAAAAAGTTAATAGCACACAAAACTTTTGTGGAAACTTGTTGCCTCAAAAGATTTGAGTTGACCAATCCTAGTTTTTGGGCAAACACTACTCAAAGAGTATCTTTTGCATACAGATCTTTTTTAACAAGTCAACCAATGTGATTTATGAGAGAACTATTTAATTAGATCTTCGGCCACAATCATAACATACATAACGGCAAGTAATCCCACTGCCAAATAGAGTTAAAAATGTTATTGGAAGTAAAAATGATCATGCCACCATAGTAAAGATATTTATTTTGAGCTTGATTTATATAACTGTATATTTATAGAACGGACTCGGGTTGGGCTACGCGATGCACTGTCATGTGGTGCGCTTAGATTCCCACGATAGACACAAGAATGGACGCAGTGTGGGTAAACTAGAGGCTTGTCTCTAGAGATTACCTTTAGTATAAATATGTTTATGCCATGATCTGTCTGAATACTGAATCACAGGTCCTTCAAGTTCAGTCTGTTCACATATTATCAATCTACCCGTATCGTCACATATTAACTTACAACTGAGGGAGAGACGGCATATATATACTGTTATTTATTAAAGAAAAGCCTGATTTGTAGAGCACAGCTGTTGATCTTTCTCTAAAGCTGTGCTGAGAGACACAAAATCAGCCACACCGGTCATTACACATGCTTTTAAATTGAAGTGCAATCATGTCAAAAAGTCTCAGATAAAGTTTGCCACACAAACCTTTAACCTCCAGAAATTGGTGTAATTACTTAAATAAACTCAAGTTTTTATGTCAGATTATAGCACTACACCATAGACCATGTGTATAGCCATGAAAGAGAAGTATACATACACCTTTATACATACCCTTATTTAATGATGGTAGCTTTGCATTAGCAGAACTTTGCATAGCCGGTATCTTCCCGTTAATAATGTAATGTTATAGAAGATTAGATAAATACAAATAATCATTTACTCTCAAGACACCAAGTCTGACAAGGAGATGCCTTTTCTACCATGATTGAAGTTTGGGTGAAAACCTTAGGAGTGTGAGTCATAAAAATACCGGTCTGTCTTCTAGAACCACGGTGCTGTTGAGAAAAGTAAGATACTAAAATGCTTGAGGACAAGGTATGATGTGTTTTTGTCTCACAAAAGAGCAGAGGGATCTTCGGGGACATGTTGTTTGATATTGCTGATATAGTGGGACCTGGATCCCAGGAGCCACTCAGAAAGATGAAGCAAGGTCCAGAGGGTATTCCATGCCAACAAGATCCTACAAAGCATTCAGGCCTAGAATATGTGTGTCTCATGTAGCAGAAAGCGAACAAGGGGAGGAGGAACAGCGTGACATGACATTTGCTCATTTAGAGCCAAGCATTGCCTGTCGCCTGCTAATTAATGTAAATGAAGGTTGTAGTCTCAAAGGAAAAGGGCTTTTTAGAGGTGGGTGTTGTCAGAGCTTGGATGGCTGCCAGTGGCATGTAATAAAAACAGTGCATCGGCCGGGTTGTAGGTCCGGAAAGTTAGTCAGAGTATTGTAGGAATGGAGGCAGTGTGTATCATGATGCAACATGTTAGAAGCCTGGCAAAAGAGGACAGGGAAACATCCAATCAGAGGCATGGTGCCTCCTCTACCCTGTCCGAATGGCATCACCCTCATGGCCCGCCCTTGATTGCATTCCTCCTCCCCATCCATGCCGCTTCGGTTGCCCAGGCTGATTTTATAAACATTTTGCCAGCCGATCAATAGCTGTATTGATCAGGCATTGTGTGAGTGATCCGTCTAAAACCCCCAGCAGCCTGGAGCTCTAAGAGAGGGAGGAGCGAGGGAAAGAGTGAGAGAGGCAGGAGAGAGGAAGAGGAAAAGGAAAGAGAGAGAGAGGAAAGGAGAGAGGCTGCAGCTAGAAGAGAGAGGTAGAGGGGAGAGAAGGGAAGATCTCACAGAGATGCAGTGCTGAAGGTAAAGCAGTATGGTGTGGATGTAGAACCAGCAGGAGCAGCCATTGGGACTGCGCTAATATGCATTCTAATCGCTTTCTCGTTAAGTCATGGAAGGGAGGGGTGACTAATGAGTCTCGCCGTAAGTATACGAAATCATTTGCGGAGAGAGAGGGAGTGGGCGAGAGAGGTAATGTATGAAGGAAAACAGACACAGGTTTGGCCTGGTGAGTGTATGGCTATGGGGGGAGGCGGAGCAGTTTAATCGCTGTGGGAGATGGTAAGCGATTAATTCTGATTGCTTTGTAAATTTAATTAGCATTTATTCTCTTTAGGAAAAAAATGGCTGCGGTTGACGGAGATGGCGATGCATTCCATAAAAATGACCAACAAACGACTATTTCCGATCCCAATAAGGAGGCCTGCTAAATACTTCTGAAGGGAATTCCTCACGTAACATATTCGGGGACATGTTGTTTGATATTGCTGATATAGTGGGACCTGGATCCCAGGAGCCACTCAGAAAGATGAAGCAAGGTCCAGAGGGTATTCCATGCCCCCCCCCCTCCCTAAAAAAATGGCTGCGGTTGACGGAGATGGTGATGCATTCCATAAAAAATGACCAACAAACGACTATTTCCTATCCCAATAAGGAGGCCTGCTAAATACTTCTGAAGGGAATTCCTCACGCAACATATGAAGTTGGTCCGCCTTGAGGATAATTGTGGGTTACGATTTGGATATTGATGCCTGGTATTTTCTGAAAACCCAAAAAGTTCACCAGTGGATCACGATGCATTGCATTAAAGATGGATATCAATCACTGGACTTGTACCAGCTGCTGTCTTTTGGAATATAAGCTTTTATAACATTCTTCTGACTAAAGGTGTTTGCCAATACATGGGATGATCAACAGAAGACCTGGTGCTACGTTGGAGAACAATAGCTCAGTTTTTGAGCACAGGCCCATCCTGCAACTCAGTCACATGACTTAACAGTGGGGATCAGGCTGAAGGGCCCAAGGGAAGTGTATTGATCCAGACTAAAGTGTATTTCACCACCACTCTGTGGTTTTCCCTCAAGGTTGATTGAGGATCAGGCCTGGTCTGTTGGCCATAATGAAGAGTGCCAATGTAGCCTGTTCAATCACTTATCATCCAACAGTCCCACAGCCAAACTAAGAGTGTTAATATTTGTCTTGACTTAGATTTGTGTAGCACAGTTGAAGGTGTTTTTGGCATGAAGACCAAGCCCGTACCATTAAAACATGTTATGTGGGAGACCATTGGTAATCAACTTTATTCAAACACAGTAGCTGTGAATAACTTTGGGCTTTAAATTCTCAGAGTTGTACTAAACCATGTAAGACTTCCATGCGAGATCTCTTAGTTGACAAACTCCAAGAGCCTCAATCAAAGTTGGAATATCATGAGTGTGTCTCTTTATTTTAGTTGATAAATTGATAAATCTGACACATTTTAAGGGACTGAGGTGTGCCTTACAGTGGTGCCTTATTTTTTTTTTACTTTGTACAGGACGGGATAAAAAAATGGACTCAGCTATTACGAGCAAGCTATTTTTATTCAGAGTTTTAAACGGAATGACCTTGTTCTAAAATAAATGGTCTTTGAATACGCTTTTTTTAAGAAGCGCAGTAAATCATGCTGTGAAAGGAGGAAAAAGAAAATACGCCTTAATTGTTCAGAAAACCTCAACAAGTCAATAAATTATGTCAATTAGTAAAACCCCAATGTACACTGCTCCCTTGAGAGTGTGATGTGAAGAGGCTTCAAAACGAAAGAATCATTAGGAAACCGTGCTACTGCTAGAATTAGCGGAGTGGGGGAAACAAAGTAATTAGAAGACAAACTGATGCAAAAATCAAGGTTAAAAATGTAAATAGAAATATTACACTTCCATGGGCAAGTATTGCACAAGACGAACATGTCAGAAGGTCAGAATAGAGTATTCATGCACACCTGTGAGTGTAGCGCAGTGTGTATTTGTGTGAGACAAATGATCAATATGAGCCTGTGGCAATGTGTGTCTACCAGTATGTTAGCACTACACTTTGACTGGATTAAAGAAATTCCCTTGCAACATGTGTGCGAAACCCCCACCAAGGGAGCTTTGGCCTAGTCCTGAGAGCAGCAGTCTTTCGTCCACCGGTGTGTGTTTCTTTAGCAAAGCGACAAAGTTACATAATGAAAAATGGGAATTCATGAAAAACAGCCAGTTTTGAATTTCAGTACCAAAGCAAGAAGTTGTGCGTAGTCAAAACTTCCAGATACAAATATCAGCATTTTTATATTTTGAAAATATGCTGAAGTTCTGTAGAGTGATTTTCTGGCAGTCTCTGCTAAATATTTAGTATTCTTGTATTTTGTGCAATTTTAATCATTACACAAAAATGACACTTTTGATTTTGGAGTGAAAACATTTTATTTATGCTTATATTAAGCACTACTCCTAATCACACCATGGTTGAGATACAGTCAGAACTTCTAAACATCTTTTGTAGAAAAACCAAACTTTGAATGTTATGTTTCATTTTGTTTTGATCTCTCCTGGCAGTTTCAGAAAAGTCTGATTAGATCTTTAGAACTCTGTATGTGGTCTAGCCTGGTGTACAGACCCGTGTTAGTCCTATTTTTTCAGGTTCTGCTGAGTTAGAGAACATACCTGCAGACCACCAGCAAACCAGCAGTTTGCACCTTTCAAACACTGTCTCCCATCATAGAGCAGATCCAAACCTAAAACACAAACGAAAATGCATGTCACATAATAACAGAAACTTGATGTATATAAACAGAGTCAGATGCAGTCCATTGTTCACAGGACACAGCTGCACATTATTTTGTTTTTAAAATATATCAAATAAAGCCCATCAATCCATTCATTTGTTTATTTTTGCATACAGTTTAGGCAAAGTCTAGAACACACCTTTGATAGCGTGCCAGTTTCTCACAGGCCTTAGTCACTAGGAAGGTAGAGGATTTAATTAAGCATGATTTTGGAATGTGGGATGAAACTTGGGTATCTGAAGTAAACAAGCATATGAGGAACATACCATCTTACCATCTCCACCCTGGAAGGCCCTAACTGAGTGGCTTGATAATGAATGATGCAGAAAATATTTCTTGTATTATTTACTGGTACAAACTAAAGCAAAAGTTTGCAAATAGTGAATGTTTACTCATATAAAGGTAAAAATAGCAATCGTAATATTTACTCAAGGGTAAAAATGAGAAGTTTACACAGTTTTACATACAAATGTTTACATTTTGTGTTCTAAATTTTAAACAAAATAGAATTAATGTATGTGTTTGGGATATTTGAGATTTTGGTGGCCGTCATGGTCTAGTGGATAAGGTGATTGACTGGAGATCAAAAGGTCAAAGGTGGGATGAGTGTTGAAACTCTCTCCCACCTGCGACAACCATTACTGTGGTGGCCTTGAGCAAGTCACCAGTTCCCCATGGCTCCCCTTGAGCTGCAGCTATGGCTGTCCACTGCTCCCGGTGTGTGTTCACAGTGTGTTTGTTCACTGCTGTGTGTGTGCACTTGGATAAGGTAAATGCAGAGCACTAATTCCTTGTATGGGTCACTCTATGCTGTAACTTTCACTTCACTTGTGTTACATTTATGAGCCTGTAACAGTTTATTTTTGCAATTGTGATGATTCGTGCAAATTTAATTCCATTAAAGTCTACAGTAAGTGAAAAAATTATGATATTTTCATAAGAGAAGGGTGAGTGCATTTGTACCTTTACGTCGTTTAAATTGAATTTTGTTCTGTAACAACTTGAGTTACTTTTCATCATTGTTAATCTCAAATAATAAGATTGTTATTTCTACTAGAAGGTTTTCTAAGATTTTTTTTATCTAGCCTTCAAAAGATGAAAACATTTTTGTTAATGATTTTTATATCTGTGGGTAAAATATCCTTAAATGTGGATTTTTTTTTACTTTATGAAATTACACCGGAACACATTTTTGCCACAAATACTTTGCAAACAATGAAGTTTCGTGTTGCCATTAAAACAAATGATTAATAGATTTTTGACCTGTGCAACAGAAGTTTTAAAGGTCTCTAGTGTCAGAGTTTCTCGGAAGCTTGTGATCTTGCACACAAGTTACCAGTGCAGCCTGCTCTGATAGTGCTAACTAATTCATGTTTATAGCATCAGCCATGTGTGAAGGTCACAGGGAGAGACTGGCACTGGTATTGTGGTCTATGAGGACTGTATGCACAACATCAGCATCTATTTGACTGCTAAATGCCCATGCCAGGTTCCACATGTTTCTCCATGCTGCCGGTACACACTAAACAGGAGTTTTCTGGAGGGACGGGGGAGGGGCTGCTGATGGCCCAGTGCCAAGACCCTCTATTCCCAGAGCCTCTAGTTCCTGTGAGCCCTTGGGCATCTGTTTTAGTGTTATTGTTTTCACTGGCATATAATTAGCAACACTACACATTTATTTAGCCTTGCTCTAATGTGCCATAATTAGCTTAAACCCCCAAACAAATGCTGCCTTTCAAACCCTCATGCTCGCTCTGTTGAAAAATCCAACATGCTGTATTCTCATGAGGTACGGCTTGATTCACAGGTGCTGGTTTGAGTTGGTTCAAGCTACAGTTCTCCAGCTTTTGTTGTATGTTAGCAATTTGGTTCAATGAACAATTTTCCCATTTTGTGTACTGACATAAATTCACAAATGACCCAAAATGCTTACTTAGCATTAAATGCAGCTTGAAGAGAATGGTCTTGGCAATTTCAGTATGAATCATGTAGCTGATTATAAAAGATTGAATAGGTAATGTGATGAATTTTCACCCCATGTTCCTGAACACAATGTATTGGCTTGATGGAACCATAAAAAAAATTCCCACAACAGCTCAACATGGTATAGAGCAAGACCTCGGGAGTCAATATCAAAATATAGGATAAAATTCGGTAGGTTGAAATTCTTGGAGAAGAAACCACATCCTTCTATCTCTTCATGTAGTCCCAGACACACCCAATCATTTTGAGATCCTGGGTCTTTCAAATTGTGACCCATCAGCACCCACTGATTATTTCTGCAGCTCAGTTATTACATTTTAGTTTGTTTTTGGTTTTGTTTCCACATGAGAGGTATGGCTCTTCTTCGAAGACCACTTTTGGCCAGACTTTCCCAGACAGTACCTGGGTTCTACTGGTTTATAGCATCGATGAGCTATAAGTAAAGGGTCTTTAACATCTCTGATTCTTAACATTGTCCATGCTTCTTGAACAGAGCGCGAACAGTACATCTTGAAACCCCAGTCTGCTCTAAAATATTTGTCTGGAAGAGACTCTGTTGATTCAGTATAGATACCCTGTGTCTTGTTGCTGTGCTCAATCCTCCCATGACATGTCTTTCACAACCTGATCTTGCTAGCACAGTTTAGCTGTTCCTCAACCAGTTTTAAACCTCCTACACTGCTGTAAATGGTCACCTCAACTTACAAGTTACGTTTGAAGAACAGTAGTCATTTTCTATGTTTAGATTAATTTGGTCTTAAATGGCTTGTTTGACATTATGTCTTTGAATTTGTTAGATTTGCAATTAGCATATTGTCAATTAATGGTCTGCTGTTATAACCAATAATCTAAATCTCAAACCGTAAGAACATTCAATTGTGTGCAGTGCTTAATTTGTACATGAAGGGGTCCTGGAGGAGATCCTACTGTTCCAGCAGTTTCAAAAAGAAAGAAAATTTCCTGGATCAGGAATTTTCTGGTTAAATTACCAAATGTTGTCTTATTTTAAGGATAAAAAGGGTCTTGGAGCCTGATGCAAATGCTCAGGTTAAAATTTTTTTATTATAAGATTTTTCTGTTTTCTGGTTTTCAAACAGAAGTTGGGCTTAATAACCCCCCCTGTGTGTTAAAGCCCCCCTTGATTTATCAAAATCCATACAGGGTTTTTTAGTAATCAAAAATTGATGATGTTAAAAATACAGATTGTAATAAATTCTGAGGTTATTAACCATTTCCTGGTTAAAACTTGTTTTGGGCTAATGGTCCCTTAGCGATCTTCTATCAGTCAGCTGAGCATACGGAGCCGTGTATTTAATTAAAGGTGGAGGAAGACATATTTTGGCAAAAAATAGAGTTATAGTTTGTCTGCAAAATAACAGATTTAACAGAGCTGTCGCATGACTGCTGTTAATAACTTTCCCTGTGTTTTATTTTCTTTTTTTTTTTCAGAAATTGACAAAAAAGCATCACTTCAAATAGAAGTGTTATAAAACACTGAGAAAATCACATAACACACATAGTATCTTTACAATTTGACAGGGAAGGTCCTGGAACCAAACAGGTCCTGGTACCAAGCAAGCTCCAGCACAAATGAAGCACTGATTGTCTGAAATAATGCTTCATAAAGAGCAACAAAAAGCTCTAGCCCTGGAACACCAGCGGAACCATACATGAATCAGCAACTGATCTTCAACATCATAGGCTGGGGTTTTTTATTGGTTAGTTGGGTCATGATTCAGCATCAACATGGAAGCATGGGACTGAAGAACAAAGGAATCCTACACGAACAGAATTAGCAGAGTTGCTAGCAGCGCCAGCTTGTGTGTTGCCTCAGCAGTTCTTAAGAGCTCTTTAGGGGCCTGTTGGCTGAGTAGTGCGTGTGTACTGGGAGGAAAGGGCAAACACAGAGCGGTTACACTTTTATAGAATGCTTTGTGGAAAAACACCCCTGACACACACCTCAGCACTACAGCCCTGTTTGTCATCGGGCCCAAGGGGCTGCACTGGCCTCTCACACGACTGTGAGCAATGACCTTCCAGGGCAGCAGTTTAAGAGAGAACGCCAATCCCCAGCAACATCCTCACCCCCACTTGGATGCCGCTTTCTGGGAAATAGAGTCTCCTGCCTCCATGTGCATAAGGGTGGACAAGCAGATGAGACAATGGAGCGGAAAGAAATGTGAAACACATCGAGATTTTTCTGCATAGTCAAGAGGGATTGTGAACTTATATGTAGTGATTTTCATAAAAATTTTCATGATTACATCAGTCAAATGTTTATGAATTTCATTGGGACATGCTTTCAATAATTTCCAGTGCAATTACATACTTGGATTATGCACACAAATGCTTACTAAAAATATTCAACAAAATCTGTGCAGTAGATTCAACTGAAAATGGAATTAACTCAGCAAAACTGAAAACATTGTATAATAATAAATATTTACTTACAATACTTTTTGGTATCACCATGTTAGGACTTGTTTAATTGTTACTTTTGTTTTGTTCTGTCCCTAATAGTTTAGCCTGATTACTTGCGCTCTGCCATTCCCCTTCTCGTTAGCCCTGATTGTTTGCACCTGCCTCCCCCACTGGTTTCCACTCTGCCTCAATAATTTTTCCCTATTTAGTCCTGTCCTTTCTTTCACTTGGGGTGGGTTCATTGTATATATCTATATTTACTATATGCCAGGATCGGTGTTGCTGCAAGCCTGATCGCTGTACCTGACTGCTTAATATTGCAGTTGTATTTTTGTAAGTTTTCTTTGTTTGTTCTTGTTATGAAATCCTGTTTTTGTTCTTAGTTAGTTTAGCTGTTTAAGTTTAGCTAGTTAGGCTTTTCCCTACCAAGGGGTTTTTCTGTTTATTTATTTTTTTTAATAAAGCCCATTGCTTGACGGTGCACTTGAGTTCAGCCCTTTTTCATTATACCTTTGGGGCATGCCCCTAACACACCATAATATAGTATATATATATATATATATATATATATATATATATATATATATATATATATATATATATATATATATATATAGTGCCAAGCTTGATTATATTCCACTGTGTTGCCTTATATATTATAGACCAAAATGTAACTGAATTAATGTTAAAGTAAAATGTTTAAATTGTTTAATTTAAACAATTGAGCCGTGGTCAACATAAAATCTACATTTTTACCTTTATCGGCAATCACCACTATATTTTAGCACAGTTTGATTTACATTTATTATGTATTTCTTTTCAAAGATTCAATTTGATTTTGGTCTATAAATATATTCAGAAACACAGTGGAATATTATTTATGATTTATAAATAAACAACAAGCTTGGCACACATTCTATAAAGTCTGCTGATGAAAACAAAGGTCAACATATGCACAAACGCAAACACACTCACTCATGCATTGCTTGTGGGTGTATATTCTGAAATGATGTGATGAAAATATACATATCAATGTATGGAACCGTTATATGTTTCAATTTCCAAGAGTGAGTGGCTCATGTGTCTGTGTATATTGTTTATGGAAACAAAGGTCAAAACCAAGTTCAAGTCAATGTGCATATGGCATACATATTCATGTCATGGCTGTATCAATCCATTTCAGCTGAGGCTTGTGGGAGGAGCTCACTGATGAGGTCAAAAGGGACACGCACATGAATATGAAAGAAACACGCACAGCTGCATCATTTCTGCATGCAATCATTATGGAATAAACCCAAAGTGTGACGTACAAATCTACAATACTGATCGTAAAACTGAACTTATATTATTGTCACATGAAATGCATTCAAAGCTAAGGCTATTTCCTCTGCTGTCATTCGAAATGGACAGTAGCTGATGGAATTGAATTAAGCTTTGCATTTGGTCTCATCAGAAGTAAAGGGTTCATGTCCCCAGAAATCAAATTCAGCAAAACTGACCTCTAACCTTCTCTGTTTTAGTATAACTGGTTATATCCAGTGGAATATTAGAAATGTCAGTGATAAAAAGATGCATGCTGTGATCAAATGAGCAAAAATTGCAGTGACTTAGAATTTAGAAAGAAATGTAAACATTATAATATAAAGTAGTATAATAATATAGAGTATGCACATGCTTGTCTTTGTTTCCCCTAAAAGCAAATATATCAGGGAATTATTTGATTGATGTGTAAATTTGTACAAATCATAAATGCATTGCATAAATGAACCACTTTCAGTAAGCAGAGCATGGATTTCATTGTGAAACAAGTTTAAATATGAAATATTTAATGTGTTTTAATGCAATTAATGCAGTTGCAGGTTTTTTTGCTGTTTTTCCGTCTGTTCAATGTGGAAAGAAGTAAGGATAAGAACAAGGTAGGACTATTTTTTATTTTTTACTTGTCTTCAACCGTTTAATAGTTTTTTTCATATTTTCTTCCGCTTCACTTATCTGATCAGAGTTTCCATGCTGTCTGTCACTTTTCTATTTAGTTTTTTTACTCTCCAGATGTTCTGTGTATATATTCCTGTGCCTATGTGAGCTTGGCACAAGACCATTATTGATCACGACAGAATGCAGTCATGCAACGTAAGTCTTTTGTGTGACTTTGTGACTTTTGTGTTTAGTTTAGTTTATTCCTCCTATGTTATTCAGGTTTTCCATACGAAGGTCTTTTATGTTTCCTTTGTGTTTAAATTAATTATTTTTGTGATCAATGAACTAAAATAAATATGGTTTTCAAGCCAACAGTTAATTGCAGGTATGTTGTTAACGTTGTTTCTCTGTTTTTTTACATGAGAAAGTCTGTTAATAACAATACCAGTCCATCGCAGGGCAACATTCACACACACATTCACACCCGAATTTTCAGATTATTCAAGTAACCTGATGCATGTTTTTGGGATTGTGGGGGAAACCGGAGTACCCGGAGGAAACCCACGCAAGCCCAAGGAGAACATGCAAACTCCTTCCAGGAAGGACCGGGGAGCCTTGAACCTGGCAACCTTCTTACTGGAAGGCTACCCACTGTGCCACAATAGACATTTATTTGGTGTTAACTCAAAGTCTATTAATCGCCAAACTATCAGAGCAAATCATGATTTGATAAAGCTGCTTTGATGCAAATTACACAGGAACATATGTAAAAAAATGCTTTTGTTTCCTACCAGTCAAAGTTATGACAAAAAAGTCCTTGTTTTAATGGACCCTTCTTCAGCACCCAAAACAGCTCAATTGGGCTCTGATTCAGAGATTGACGATTGTATGGCAGTCAGACGTCCCACTGATCCTTAAATATTTTCAACCTCATTATCCTGCAAGAATGATGGCAAGAAATGTAAACAGATTCCAAACGTTTGCTTTTAATCAAACAGCCATGAAAAGGAAATTCTGTGTTAATTTTAGGCATTTAGCAAAAAAAATGCATTGAAGAAACCCACTTTAGTCAACTGTCTTTTTTTATAATATTGGATATTTCTGTTTACAGAATTTGTTTACAATTGCTGTTGCTAACCAAGCTACAAGAGAACCACTGCGTGAAGAGGCGGCAGGGTACCAAGCCACTTCTCTTGATGGAAGCATTCACAATGTTCTCTGATTCCTCATAAATATGCAAACGGATGTAATGCCCCTTTCCTCACTGGATCCACACACACACATTCAACAACTAAATGTATTACCCAAACATGGATATTTTATGGTCTGGAAAAACTAGATTTTGAAGACATACATATGTATATTTTGTAAAAAATATAAATATATTTGTAATTCTAAAATATTTTCAATATTTGATTCTCTGCTAAAACAAAATAAGTTTGGTCAAATTTTAATAATGTCTACTTTTGAGTTGGGGGAAATTGTAAAAAAAAGGACATGATTCTTTTCTGGTATTAAAAAAATAAACGGACACTTGAAGGTTATCCAATTATTTGTGAATATGATTTTCTTCCATGAACTGTCTCGGTAAATGTGAAAAGCGCAGGAAGCAGACGTTTGAAATGTTATATTTCCATGATTGCCTCTCGCTCCTTGTTTCCTGCCTATTGTCCGGGCTGGAGGACACGTTACATAGAGCGTCTGTGTGCGTGCACGAGGCGGGACGCTTCAGAAAACGACATCCCCTTGGGATTTTAGAGCAGCCCCATCTTTTATTAATCAGAGGCCCCTGCGCCACACTCTACGCTTATCTCATTTAACAGCTTCAAATGGAGATTGAGCTCCGGGTGGTGTGTCTATGTTCATAGAGCATCTACATCAGGGGCTTACAACATCTAAGATGGTGGGCCTCATTTCTGTCAACAATACCTTCTACACCAGACCAGCATGCGGACAATTAGCAATGCATTCATGTTTACATAGCATATTCTAAATTAGAATTAACATCAGAGAATACCCACCAAACAGTTTAGTGGCCTAAAATGTTAATTCATATCCACAAAGCACTGGAGAATGAACTACAACTCTAATGGGTTGTAGTTATGCAAAGGTATGCAAAGGTAACTAAAAAATAACTAAAAAGACCATTTGCATTTTAGAATAACTTCAAAAGATATTCAATAATTTTATCAAGGTTGTGCATCTGCAACATTTTAATTAATATTATAAAATATTAATTAATTATATTTTATAAAGCCTTCATGAGATTTTCTGTAACTTAATATGAAACATCAACTTCACGGCATTAAAATAAATGCATCATTTTTTCCAAAACAAGAAAAATCTGACAAAATGAATGACAAACTTGTAACCGAGCAACACAGAGTTAATGAGGAGCAGGGTGTCCTAAAAGTTGTTTTCTCTGTTTTATTCTCCACACTTTGCACGGAGGGTGGGTGGGAGTTGAAAGGAGGGGTTTGGGTGCAGACCAATCATGCACCTCCATCACCCAGCATTTGGGCCGAATCACAATACAGCAAATTACGTTCTGCTGACAAGAAAAAATGAGCAGGTCTTCCATATGGAGGAAAAAGGGACTGTCAAGAAGGGGTGACACATTGATTGCTTAGCATTAATATCCTGAGGGCCCAGGGTTCCCACTCTTCTTCTGCTTTATAAATATAGAAGATGAGGGAAGGAAAGCAGGAGAATGTGGCATGCGGGCACAGGAGAAACTTGTAATGTCATTTTAGAGTGGTGCATCCATTATCAATAAATGCTGAACGAATCAACATACTGTACTTTAAATTAATCAAAGTAGTTTTTAAAATATTCACTTTAAAACACACACACACACACACACACACACACTGGAAAAAAATCTCTTAAAAATTCTCAATAACTGAGAACAAATGGTTTCAATGTTTCAGAACAAAAATCAAGAATGTTGAGACAAAATAAAAACTCATGAATCCCCCAAAAAGCAATGACTAAATCAAAACAATGCAAAAATGGCACTTTTTTTATTGGAAAACACTAGCCATATCACAAGTCTCGTACTTCCAAGGGTTATATCTTATTTTGACCACTAGATGGCACCAAATTGGGGTCTGTAAAATAAAACTGCTAGACTCATATTTTAATTTGAATCACCATGAACTCTTGATGTTCGTTTATGCCCAATATTTTCAAAACTAGTAACCTTTTGAAACATATTGTGTTCACATAGAAATAAACAATTGTTGGTTTGCGTCACTCCTACTAAAATCGAAACAGACACTGTGACTGGTAAACCCACCAGTGCGTACAGAGAGTTCTAAGTGTTAAAATAACAAAAACCCCAGGGGAAAGGGGCATGGTGAGCAGTGAAATAATGAGATACCAGGAAGTTGGTTTGCATAAAAACAGGTGTGCATAAAAACTGTTAATTTGATATTTTCTATGCATTATTTTACATTCACTTCTGTGGAGGATTGCGCAGATGTTTCCCGACTTTAATCACAGTCTGAGGTGATCGTTGTTAACAGTGGGAACACAACCAAACTGTTGCTGCAGATATTGTGGTACTGAAATAAGGAGCAAGGTCACCTAAAAAAATTGTCTGTATACTATTATTTATTGCCCGTTCAAGTGACCAGGCCAATGTTTGTATCAAAGGAAAAGGCTCTAAACATGTGGTGAGAACTGGAACCACTAATATGTCTGTCTTTCGTAAAATAAAACACATGCATAGTCATCAATTATTCGTAAAATGCTCTTTCAAAAAGCATCATGCAGCACTGTTTGTTTCGTAATATTTTAAAAAAAGGTTTTCTATGCCGCTTTCTATGCTGGCCCTTTAAAGAAGTCTTGAGTCCAAGGCATTCTTCCTGGAGCCCACTATACAAATAATAATATTATTAATTCAGACAGATCTCTGTTCATTGTTTCTTCATACATAGCTCTGATTGGCTGAAAGCAAGTTTAATAAAAGACTGCTTGAAAATGTGACACTTCAAAGAAATTTAATGATCGTTTATTACATGGTTATATCAAAGTTATTTAAAAAAATTGAATATGAAGAGCTATTCTTTTTTTTTTAAATGTAAACAGAAGCACCGACATCTTTCATCAACTCCTTTCCCTTTAGTCCCTCCCCATTCCCTCCCAGTCTCATGTATGTTCTAGCTCAGATGAATCAGTGTCAACGGTGTTGAGAGCACTTACTGTCAACCCCAGCGCCCCGGGCCATGCCACTGATGGACACAAACTATAAAATATCAGCCCCCTGGGGAGACATTGTTCAGACTCTCTCACAGCCCGAAGGTGAGGGACTCCCTCCTTCTATCACTTTTTATAACTCCCTTTCTCAAGCACTATGCATTTTTGAACCTCTTGTGTGAACATTCAAATGTCAATAAAGCTAAACATGAAATTTCTATGATACAAGTCTGTTTAGCTACAATCTGGAAAACCCTGTCAAATCTGTTTGTGGCTCTCCATGCTCGAGCCTGGTTAAATGACTCAACAAGACTCACAGATCTAAAACCTCTGACAGCTGAAGACTTGAAGACAAAAGCTGAGAATCTTGATGTCCACTCCAGGTTTAAATAATGTAGCAGGGTGCATGCTGGGATTGCCATCAATCCCGCTCTCTGAGGATGGCACTTATTTCAGCGGGTAAGTGGGGTAGAAAACAAGAGGGAGCTGAGACAGACGAGATATGAGGGATGAAGGGAGCGGAAAGGGAGAACCTCCTCAAAAACAACTTCTAGATTGTATATGGATAAATGGATTATAATCTTTCTTTTGCATCCACAAGGACAACAAATCTCTCTCTATATTAACCAACTGTGACCAGCGAGGAAATACAGGTAAATACAGGTTTTGGGAACCCCGATGAGTAAGACCCCCAAAACAAGCGAAGTGGCAGTAGAGCTAGGGCTCAGTTTAAACTTTCATGATGTTCATCAATTTATTTTTACAGTTTAAAACAATTTATAAAAAAAAAAAATAATTTGTTGTTTTTCAAGTTCATGGCTTATGTTAATTATCTGGAACTGCCTAGCATAACAAGCGCAGTGGAAACAGACGTTGATAGCTCCGCTCCTCCCGAAACTTGTTTATAAAACCTCATTAATAGATGCAGCTTCATAAATGTTCACATTTCACTTAAGATCCAGTGCATGATGAAACATTGACAGTTGATGAAACAACACTTATTGAATCAGGTTCTATTATCTGTGAACATCAGAATGATTAGATATTAGCATAGAATTGCAGAGAATGTCTAGTGTGAGCCTATTTATATAGGAACGTATATATGTATGTGTTTATGTATGTGTTTGTGGAAACTCATAATTGGACACGTTTACTGCTCTGAGACACATACACTGACCTCTGGGTTTAGGTCTCGAGTGGGTGGAAGAACACTGACTCACCAGCAAGTCACTGATTGCAATTTATTCCTGTTTCCTGTTCTTTTTCTCTCTTCCCTTCTGCTCAGTCTAGCTTCAGAGTCTCAGAGGAAACCATCTATCCAGTGATAATGTGAGAATCAAGCCAAACCACACATATAACAAGCAAACTTGTCCTAAAGTCCTCATTACACAAACAATACCTCAAATATTTACTGCAAATAATCAATAATTGTATCCCCAAACTGCCAGAATAAGGATTCAAACCAAAATGTAGTGATCCGGTAAGCTGTTTGGTCACAGGTTTTTATTCACGGTTGACTGTTTAAAGGTTTTAACATAAAGTTTATAAAAAAAAATATTTTATTTCATATACATATATTCACATTTCAACAGTTTTTGAATGGAACATAATGGTACATAATTTGGGAAAATGGAAATCAAATATATTTAATATGAACACATTTAAATTTTGTGTATTTTTGTTATTTATTTAATATTAATGATTATTTTTGTGTATTTAGTATTCGTCATTTCAAAATGTTTGTTTCTGTTCACATATTTCTTTATTTTTCTCTCATTTCGTAGTGTGTTCATTGGTTTCTATATTTATTCATATATAAAAGTATTGGCATTTATTCAGTGTTACAAATTTCCTACTCCTTTTGTTGCCTTTTATTTATTTAGTTGAAAAGTTCTGCTTGTAAAATTTTCCGTTCCATGAAGTATTTGTCCACGTTTTAGATAACAAGCTCCAGAGTTCACCACCAGGGCCTACCATGTAGTGGAAGCATGAAGTGGTGAATACTAGCCCTCAATGCGAGCTGTCTGTACACAGGTCATATCCGTGTTAAACCCCCCAGTGAGGAAGGTGGGTGAAACTCACCTAAACTGGAGACAAGGTAGGCTTTAGAATGTATTGATGGGTCACTGGTACCGTGCCCTGATTGATTCTCCTGAAAATTGATATAAAATGTCACAAAAATTTATTTTTGTTTATTTATTTATATATAAACCTTTGCAATCTCATTAATATATTCTGTTATATTTTTAAGTGCAATTCACATCAATATTGAGGATTGATCATAAATATGTCATTTGCATCAACAAAGTAAAAGAGCAATATTTAAAAAAAAAAAATCAGGGCAAACAAAGATCTTTACCAGACTTGAAACTACAGGGTTTCCATCAGAGATGTCCTTCCTTTAATATATTAGGGTGATGATACCGGTTGCCATGGCAACAGTATGCAAGGTTGAAGGACACAATTGTCCTATGTATGTGGTAAATGTGTGTGCAGGTTAAGACTGCTGATGTGAGCAATGGGTGTGAATGCTGAGTGATGAGGCCTACTGTTCTTCTAGGTGACCTTTCTAACACAAAACCAAATATCTACTATCTCTCTATCCTCCTGTCTGTACAGGGCTTGTAGTAACCAGGAGCCCAGGGACCAATCCATAATATCCGATGAATGTAACGGCATCTTTATTTCATAATTATATACTATTTTTAACCTCCAAGACCTGAAACATTGACGGAATTTGGTTCTCAGCGTATCAATTGAATTCTTTATAGTACAAAATCCAGGCAATTACATGCCTCAAATTATTGTTTTTAATTCATATTTTGTCATGATTTGTTTGTGTATGTGGAATTTAAAAGAAAATCTAAATTTTTTTAAATCACAAAAATAATACAAACCTTTTTTTGCAATTATTTAACAAGGCTTTGGGTTTTCGCTTACTTGTATAATTCACAGCCGATGTTTAGTTCCAGTATGATCTGCAGGCATCCGCTCTATTGTTATCCAAGTGATTGCAATCAGTGGAATCTTATTGAGCCGCAGATGCATCTGTCTGCCACTAGGGATGAATTAGAAGCGGGGAAGGCAATTCCTGGGAGCCAATGTGTACATTAGAATTGACAAAAACAAACTTGACCCTGTCAAATCCTGATAGCTCCACAAGCTGACATCCTAATGCAGGCAACAATTATGGGTGAATCTGCTGTTATCAATAAGTGAAAGCAATGTATGTTACAATGGAATTACAGTTGGTTCTGTGTGAATGATTTGGCGCCGTTTCTTGTTCAAGATGACTCCTCTTGATGACCCTCTCATTATTCAATGCAGAGGTCAGAATAATGCAGATAACCAGCGACATGGCAACCAATTTTGAAAGTTCACATCTTTCAAGGCTAAAATCGATGTCACAATCAAAATTAAGGCCCTAATGTTAATGTTTTGATAACTGAGCACATAAAATCATGACACGCCCAAAGAATGGAGTAGAAATGTCATCGCATTGAAACCTGATGTCACAGCAATGTCCAGGTAGGCCACTTTTCTCAGTGTTTGTGTCGGATTCCCCCAAGTACACAAGCTTCCACACACAAGCCAAAAATATGCATCCCTGGTGATTCGGTGACTAAACTGTGGTGCGTGTGCATGTGTGTGAATGATGTGTGAATATAACTAGAAAAAAACTGTCAACCTGTTCAACCTGGTAGTCCTGCCTTTCACTGGAAAAAAAGACCAGTTCACCATTGCAGAGGATGGTGAAGGATATCCAATTCAATATTCAGAAGAAAGATGTTGTTTGTAAAATAAAGCGAAGTATATTGAAAATAGAGAAGAAAAATATGAAACCCACTTACAAAATCTGTGGAAGATTGGAAAAAAAAAAGATCTTTCATGGTGGCCATCCCTTTTTGAACCCGTTTATTGTTCATTTTGTTACCATTTTAGCAGATGGCCACACACACTGGTTTGTAACATAGTACAACCTAATGTGTGCCGAAGCGGTTCAAGAGGTGTCCAGCACAAGAGCCGTTCTCTGCAAAGGCCTGACACCATAGTGTAAAAAAGGGCCATTAAAAATCAGACTCCCTAATAAATGCAGTGCCACTAAAAAATAATGGTGGGCTTGTGATGGGGGTCAGCCTCTTTGTGAACCTCATTTTCTCTATTCATTTGCAGTACCGACTTTAAGACGGCATCTACCCTTCATCTATATAAAACAGGGTGCGGATGAACAGAACTGCATTCTGTTCTACATCTGTAAATGGGCAATTAGTACAGACTTTTTGAATTAAATGTTCCATCTTTTATTGTTATTCAAATGTCACAGTCTTATTTGGAGGAGAGATGAATAATAAATAAGGTGTAATTACTGTCCTAAAGGAACTGCATGGGTCAGTCTTCCTGCGTCTCTAATTAGATCATGTAATTAGTTTTCTGAGACATCAGTGAGGTCTAGGGGGTGCTTGCAGGAGCATGTGGGGTGACACAACTTTGTAGAACCCCCTGGTTGCAGTTCATTAATGTCCTAGCTTTGGGTGAAACACTTTCATGACCCCCACCCATCCCTGCCCCTACAACAAAGGCACAAGCAAACGCATGAACCACTGCCCCATCAAAGATTCAGAAAACTCCTTTATGCTTTTTGAAAGACACCCTCATAAAAGATGTTTTTCTTTTTTATATACTACTTTTATATACTATACAACTACTATACATGAATTCCTACATTTTATTTAAAGGCCTCTACACACTGAATTGAGATTCGCAGGACTCTTTGGATGGCTTCTCAGCAGGGTGCTCTTCGTCTGAGGAAAATATTCCTTCATCAAGGAAATATGCAATGACGCTCCCTGCCTGAAGGTGGTGGTTGCAGTACAACAGGGGAAATATAAAAGAAGAAGACAACGATAGTTTTTACTGTTGGTGCCTGATCACAGGGAGCTGTTTGACAAAAATGTGGAGAGCATGGATTTGTGGTGGCTATTTCTTTCTTGTTTCCGGTGGGAAGTCCCTATAAAAAGGAGGGATGAGTGTCACTGATGTATCATCTTTTTTTCATTGGTCATTCTTCTTGCAAAAAAACAAATCTGATATGGCAATCCCAAAGTTTTGTTTTTTTTTTGGCATCCCTCAGATGTGTCTCGTTGGCTCCCATGTTTTCCGATCAAAGCGTTTTGACACACAAAACTTCAGACTTTTACAAATAACATTTTAAAATCACAGATATATTTTGCCACGTTGAGAATTTAGTGCTTGTAAAAAAAAAATAGCATGGTACTAAAAATGACAGGTTGCATTTTTGATTCTCAGAAAAGTAAGTATAAAATTCTTTTTTGCGCTGAGATCAAACAAAAAACTTTCTGTATCTTGTAGCACTCTGAGGGTTTATTTGCCTAAATTTTTATAACTAAATACATCAATTAATATTTAATAGAAAGTAGCATATACATTTTTTTCTAGTGAAACATAGATGAATAATTAAAGAAAGCATCTTCGACAAGGCTGTGATTCCCCTACCATTCAAGGTGGGGGAAGTACATAGTCCCGCCTCTTCAAGACTAGCACAAAGTCTGTAATTGGATTAAATGCTGTCACGAACCACAGCTCGTACGTGCCTTTCACTCTCTACCCCTCCCTTCCACATCCCTTCCCCATCCCTCTCTTTTCAAAGCCCCTTAAAGACTTTTTACAAATCTAGTGACCTTTTCTGGCGTTCTAGAAGTCTTTAAGCAACGAGTAGCAAAATCATACATTTAAAACAGATGCAAGCTGCGTCCAAATCCATGAGCTAGCCATGGATTAATAGGAGTAAAGAGATTTACCCAGATTCAGGTGATGCGACCTTTGGTTCTATGTTCTGGAGGTAGAAAAAAGATTATTGCTTTTGATAATAAAAACAAGTAATACTGGAAAATGTAATATGTTTTCACAAGAAAGCTTTTGTCTGTGTGTGTCCTGTTTTTTTTTTGTTTTTTAAGATTTAGTCATCGTCATAACCTTTATTTAGAAAGACAGGACATTCACTGGAAGTGACAGGAAGTATTCACTGGGTGACAGGAAGTGAGGTGGAAAGAGAGAGGGGGAAGGATGCAAAATACCGACCAATATTTCTGGTTGGATCTGGCCACAGCTAGGATGAGGACCCAGGCACTCCTGGATGGCCATTGCTCCAGAATAAGTTTGACAATAAAGAGTGGTGTGAGACCAAAACAAACATAGATGTTTTAATGCATATTTAATGCACCTCAAGGTCTGCAGCACGAACCAAACTTGTCCCACTGTGAGAAATCCAGCAGCAAACTGCACATTTGGGTTTGGCTTCATGAACATCAGATAAAAATGTCTACCCAGTTCTAATTATAGAAAGCCTTACACACTTGAAGGCGCCACACACCTTTTCCCTTTTCCCCTTTCTCCCTCTTTTTCTCTGTTGGCCAGGCTACACTAGACATCTCTCCCTAATCAGCAGGCTCACCACACAGACCGTTGCCATAGTAATATGCTGGCTGGTCGACATGGCAACAGCTCTGAAGTCCACTATTAAAATGATGCGATGGAGAGAGAGAGTGAGAGAGAGAGAGAGAGAGAGAGAGAGAGAGAGAGAGAGAGAGAGAGACTGTCCATGACAGAAATATGAGAAAAGAAGGGAAAACAGTAAAGAAAAACGAATCAGAGATGAAGGCGTTTGGGGGAGGGAAAACAAAAGGACGTTACAGACACTGTTGTGTTTTCATGTGTGGAAACAATGCCATTAAGCTAATGCATGATGTCAGAGAATTTACAGCAAGCACATATAAATTCATACACAGCAGACAATCTCATGCACTCTTCTCTTAATCTAGAGAGAGGGGTCATAAACTAATATAGCGTCTTATTTAGCTACTTGAGTCATTATTGTCTGTATACTTCAATCACACCTGTTTGTATGAATGAAATATATGCCCTAATTTATTGACTGCAGGACCATTATCATCATAAGCTGCAATATGATTACAATAGATGGCTGATCATGTGACATGGGGACTAGTGCTTTCAAAGTCACCATTAACATTGTTGAGATGTTATTGACGTAAAACTTGAGAGAGAACCAGTGATGTAAAATATATCTAGGCACGTCAAGGTCAAATGGGGCACATGCTACTGTAATTTACACAAAAGTAAACCAAATCTAATTTGATTCACTTTAAATCTGTATTTTAATATTGTATAATCAGATATTTGATCATTACACCCTTATAGTATCTAGACAGCATCTATACATTAAATTGTGTTTAGATAAAAAAAAATGTTACTGACATCTTCCACAGATATTTAACAAAATTTCAATGTTTACTAGATTGTGAATAAAAACCATGCGTACATTACTTTAAGGATATAATGTCATTGTAAACTGGTTGCCAGATATACTTATCATTTTGATAATATATCTTTGACACTAGTGTTTCAGTGACCTCACCTATAGGTTTCTGAAGCAGGATTTTTAAGCTAAACGCTGGCAGGCTCAGCCATCGATATTAGAAATATCAATCACTATGGAACAGATAGAAATAGTTAAACAGGCGGAAAAATTGACGGAATTGGGATAATCACTCATCGCTGATCTATAGCTGTCAGAAACATGACTACACCTGTAACTATGCACATATGTAAAATGATTCCCTCGCTCATAACAGCTCATAACTAACAATAAGTATGGAAAACATATGGTTTAATGTGAGATGTTTGTTTAATCTGCCAAGTCAATAAATTGTCATTTCATTCACTTGTGTGAGAAGAAGGGATGTGACCCTACTTTGCTACCAATGGCTACCTGCCCAGATTATACTTTTACCTTTCTGCATTTTCTGACACTCTTAAAAAATGAAAATCCTGTAAAATTAATAAACTTGATCAAAAATCGAATTGTCTGTGCGTATTCTAATTCAATGTACTGTATTTATAGATTCGGATTAAAATCACTGACCTCAAGCTGCTCAAAAATATTTTGGTAAGCTACGAAGGCGCACTCGTGATGGAGAATTGAGGCTACCATAGCCAGCGGCCTAAGAGTAAGACGTTAATCAACTTTTAAATTCAGATGCAAGTGAGTGTATTTTGTATTATATGTGTTACATCATGATTTTCTGTACATTTTTGAGGGCCTAAACATGCTCGAAAAGTCACAGAATTTCACACACATCAGAACAAGAAAATTTACTGCTCACTCTGGTTCAAAAAAGTGGGTGTGGCAATATGGCTCTACCTGACGCGTTTCAGTTTATGTTGTACCGTCAGTTTGTTGTACACTAACAAAATTCGGCACGCATTTGTTATGTGTGTTAAGAGACCGTGTGTGAATACATCTATATAGCAACCTACAGTTTCAGTCATAGCGCCAACTGGTGGCAACATGGAACATACAATTTTCGGCTGGTTTATACTGCTAGTTCAGACTGTGCTTGAAGGATATGTTTGACATTTAGAAAAGCTATGTAAGGGACAAAGACTAAAACCAACAGGAAGTCAGTTACTTTTTTATATATTACTGAACAATGTTTGGTTTTTCAGACTGTATCTGACTGACCCTTATGGTCCGGAGCGCCTTACAGTCCAAAAGGAAACACAGTACATTTCAAGAAATGTACACATTTATTAGCTCTTCAAATGATCTCAGAAGCATAGCATTAGTGCTGTGTTCTACTGACTGAGCAGAAAACACCAAAAGAGCTGTAGTGGGCACCAGTAAACCCCCATTTTCTTTTCAGAAGATGAGTGAATTATAAATATATAAATAAATACCTTTGACAAAACATTACAAGTTCAACATATTAGTCAAATTTTAGCTAGCTGCAAATGAATCTGCATGCTAATTCTGTCCATCTTTAGGCATGAGAAACAAATTTATTGCAATAAATAAAAAAATATGTTTCTATGCCTCATTTGCATATAAATTGCATTCATTTTGTTCATTTTTTGTTACTTTACTTGTTTACACAGATCTTTCTACGTAGAAGCAACAGCTTAATTCTGGCTGCCTTTCTTTCCAGCTGTTTTATCTGTCTGTTTCTATACCTCTGCATCCCGCCTTATCTTCCTTTCCCTCTTCAATACGGTTCCACTTATTCACTTTCTCTCTCCCTCTCTGTCCAGCCATGTCTATCTCTTTCTCATAAAAGTCATGTCACAATGAGTGGATGCCACTCGGGCTTCAAACACACTCAGGCAGTGTCTGTGTGTGTGTCAGAGAAGGAGAGCACGTGACATTCCAGACGGGCTCTGTCTCAGCGAGGTGGGTTTTATGAGCGACGTCTCATTGATGTCCCTCTGTTCTCTCACATTAGGAAACTAGTGCGCCATTCATTGGCAATTACTCTGAGTTTAAACAGAGAAAGAAAGTGCGTCATTCTGTTAATGCAATTACTCCATGTGTACCCTTAGAATACACAAACAAGTAATTGTGCGCTACAGGCGGAGATAGCAAGCAGAAAATGTTCATTTAGCATGGAAAACACGTCCAAGACGTATCCTTGCCTACTCTCAAATGTTGAACCCTCAAATAGCCATGCATCTAGTGCGTGGGTATTTAAACAAAGAAAAATGCTTATAACTAGAAAAAAAAGCTTTTACCAATCATTAATGATCCTATTTATTTTAATATCATCAAGAGCAGACGCACTCAACTTCACTGAGAGTGTTGTTTTTGGTTTTTTGTTTTGTCATTCAATGCATCCCTGTAGCTTTCTTAGCATGAATAATCTTACCATAAAAATCTTTGTAAAATAATCTCTGGAACCAGCTTAAACATCAGTTGGTTAAAGAAACCCCAAAGTAATAATGAAGCTGAGATTTTTGTTTGACTCAAATAACTGCAAAAAAGTTTTTGGTTTCAATCCTCTTTTCATGTTTTGTTTTTTTTGGTCCTGGGGTGAAATACTTATTTTCTTAACTGTATTCAACAACTTTTTAAAATGAAATTTTCCAGCAAACGCACCTTTCATTGTTGTCTGAAAGCAATCAACCCAGGGTATTTTATAGAACATATTGGAGTCTTTCTTCAATTTCAGAGCCAGTTTCATATTGGCCCTACACTTCAAAGTGTGCTGAATGATCAATTAAAACCATATGAGGCTCATTAAAAACATTCTGCATAGCCACTTTCACTGTCGGAATGGATTTCACATGGATGAAAATAAAAAGCAATAGCTCTCTAAAACGAATAACTGCAACTCATCAATTTTCACGTATAGTATTGTACAAATCAGTCAGTTCTAAATAGAAAAGAATTATTTCAACAATAATATTGTTTTTTTTTGTTTTTTTTTTATAAAATAAAAAGTGTGTAAGTAAAATCAACAAAAAAAATTTATACGCTCAGGTCGACTTGCACAGTCAGGAATTCTGTAGAATCAAAGTGAAATGTATAATCCACCAATTATGCCTAACAGATGCTAATGATCATCAAAGTCACAAGTAGGTCGAACCTCAGTCATGAGCTGAAACAGAAACAGCTCCATAGGAAGCTTAAAACTGGGTGATGTACACCCAAACTCTGCTACTAAGGTGATGTTGATAAAAGACAGTTTCACGTCAACAAAAAGACACAATGTAGTACAATGTGCATCACCAAGGTTTCTCCCAGACAAGGTTTTAAAAGAGGACTGGGGCATGAAGAAATGCTGTTCCAGGGTCTTTTGAAGAAGCACAAAAATGGTATAAACGTACAGCAGGTGCAAGACACATCAGCTAATTGTAAAGAAAAGATTGCAAAAGGTTGGAACTCATCTACTCTTCTGAGAAGTCTGGCCAGAAATGGTTTACATGGAGGAGTTGCAAACAAAAAGCTTTATCTCTGATGTTTGAACAAGACCAAGTAATTCAAGTATGGACAGAAATATTGGGACTTGCTGTAGAAAATGGCAGCAGGTGCTCTGGACAAATTAGTCCAATTTTAAATATTTGACTATAGCTGAAGGAAGTTTGTTTGTCAAAGGGCTGGATAGCGGTGCAAAAATGAGTGCCTCCAGGTTACAGTCAATCATGGTGGTGGTTCCTTCAGGTTTGGGGCTGCATGTCTGCAATGGAGATAGATTTTTGGTCGGGAATAATGGTGATCTCAGTACTGAGAGATAGAGGCATATACTTATTCACCATTACTTATTCACGGAGGTGTTTGGTTGGCCCAAAATCAATTTTACAGCAGAACAATGACCCCAAACATGCAGGAAAAGTCACTAAGAACTGTATTTAGAGTAAAGAGGAACAAGAGGTCCTTGAAGTGATGGCATTGGTTTGAAAAACTCCTTGCAATTGTACCTAGAAGATTTGCTGAAGGCAAAGGGTGATCACACAAAATATTGATTTAATTTAGATGGATATTTTGTTCATTCACAGATCTTTGCTCATATTTTTCTCAAGAAAAATGCTTGACGTGTCCAATTATTGACCTTTTCATGGGATTCTGTACACTATTTTTGTTTGTGTTAAAATGAAGATCAGAAACTGATCAGAAACTTGGTAAATATGACCCATAAGTAAGACAACTAACATGGAACACGGTTCATATAAAAGAACATTCATGACAATATATACTAACACATCGACACGAGTGTGTTCCTTTAAGTGTGTGTGAGTGCCCTGAGTGATCTTTTGTTCGATGTGGGGGCCACATAATTAGTATTGATCAACCCATTATGGTGTATTAGCCTCCAATCGGATTTCCCTAAGTTTAAAGTCAAGTTCATTGGCTGAGGAGTGACAGCAGTTTAAGTGAGACATCGAGAACCCTCCATCCACCCCCACTAGAGCTTAAGAACAATGGGGAAGTGTTTCAGACAAGAGCAATCAGGCCCCATTCGAAACATTGAACCCCTGAGAACAGGAGAATTCTGCCTCTTATCATTTATGAATTCATTTTCAAAAATTCAATTATAAAGGGTTTTAAACTGCTTACAACAATTATAGAATTTTATAGCATGTGATTTCAGTGAATAATGCTGAACTTAATATTATTAAAATACTTATTGAATATTCTTTAATCCTTAGAAGTCCGGGGATTTTTAAATGCTTTTTACTATACTTTTATAATTTTCTCTACCAAAATACGTTTAAAACAGTTTTTTGTGGTATTGCTTGATATGATTTTTATAATTTTAAACTTTTAATATAAAGTACAATCACCAGTTCCCTTTATATACAAATATTTCTAGCAAATAAATCCACAAAAGAATCTTAAATTGTCCAAAAAAAATACAATTAAGAGTATTACATTTTGTTCTTTTTTTGTTGAATAGTTTTTATGCTTTAAAACAAAAATCTGAAAAACGAAAAATTTAATTCATACAGCCCCCAAAAAGACAAGGTAAGAACGATGTTAAAATTGTATCACAGAAACCTTTAACACTGTTCCAAGCACTTTTTGGACCATTGTGCTTTTTGTGTCAGAACTGTGCCAGAACACAAGCCATTTCACAGGTCTTGTACTTCAAAGGGTTATGCCGTCTTTTCACGACGAGATGGCATTGCTGGCAGTGATTTGGGGTCTGTATAATTAAACTGACGATTGACCATTCTCATATTTCAATTACCTTACAAATTAAGAGTATTGTTAGTTTAAAACCAAACATATAAAAACCTTTTTGAAAAGGTGACAGAACTTAAGCTTAGAGGTTGACAAAAGTCTTTATAAAACACACAAAGTACAAAATAAAGCTCCACGGGGGGAGAAAACTTGGAATAACTAATAATAGCTCCAGAGGAGCACAGGATAAACTAACTAAAGCAGAAACAAAAAACAAGCAGACAAGAAACTCTTCTGAATTGGAAAGATTACAATAAATATAGAACTGAAGAGTTGCAGTGTAGCTTTCTGACTTGAAAAGACTTAAACATAAAGATGATGGTGTTCAGACGTACATGCAATAAACCAGCAACAAAGAAAGGAAAGGAGGAAACTTAAGTAGTGAAAACCAAATGACCAGCACCATCCGATGCGTGCAGAGACTTCTAAAGGTGAACAAAACCAAGTAATTAATGTGACACCATTGCATTTATTGTGAACTAACTCTTTAAAGCATCTGAAGAATGCATCAAAGTCTAGAATAAATTAAATAGAAGGAAGAGATGGAAAGATTGAATGTATCCGCCACTGTAGAAGCTCTTCACAAAACTTCTGTTAGTCGTCAGCAGCTTTCTGTCGAAATGAGATTTGACATTCGGCCGAACTTCGAGAACAGCTCCATCTGCACGGCCTCAATGAGGCGGATGGCTGCCTTACAAACCCTCATTCAAGAAAAGGATGATTGTGTTTGGAGAGATCCAATTAGAAAGTGCAAACAAAGGAAGCCTTTGACAGACTGCAATAATACAAAAGCTTAGCAAAGCCAGAGAAAGCATCCTATTCATTAATGCCCTCAAGAGTTTAATAACTTGCCTGGCCTCTGATACACAACGATGGATGTACAGATCGCGATAGATAAGTGAAACGAGAGAAAGGGGGTAGAAATTGGTTGTTATCAAAATTATTTATTGAAGGTATAGTTCACCCCCACCCCCCATCAAAATAAGACTTTATCGTGCTCTTCTTTGTGTTAAACATAATAGAAGATACTATTATAATAAATATATTGATTTAAGATTACATTTCTGAAGTTTGGAACAAATGGAGGGAAACCTTATTTGCTTGTCAATTACTTTTCAATGCCACAGTGTGATTAATTGGAATAAATTATTGGGAAAATGACTCTAACATGTATTAAATTAAAACTAATTTGAAAATGATATTTCATTGGCTGTACAATCTCCGTAGAGCTTATTTTCACCAAGTAGTCCACACAAAAAAACTAAAAGCCAAAGTTATTTAAATGCTCATTTGAGTTTACAAAATATAATCTCTTGATTCTTACTGGATCTGTACCACAGCTCCCAGTATTGCAACCAAATTCAATCATTTATACCAATTCTGTGTTCCTCAATTAAAAGATTGTGCTCTTGGGTGAGATTGGCATTTCTAAAATCGAATTAATGTATGGGAAAACAGCAGTAGTATTTGATCAGGATAAGTAATGAAAAGTGAATCTATAGACATAAGCTCATTTGTGTTTAAACATATGCATGGAGCAATTCATCTTCATTGATTATTTTCTTCTCACTGGTTTGTGATCCATTAGAGAATTTGATGCATTTTATTATCTACTGCATAGGAGTAGATACAAAGCAACGTAATCTTAAAATGCAGCTTTAGCTATGAATTAAACTCATGATTAACATACAGTGGAACATCGAGATACAGAATTAATCCGTTCCAGGGTGGCGTTCGTATCTCAAATTTTTCATATGTCAAAGCAAGTTTTACATGTAAAATGGCTAATCTCTGCAATGGCTCTCGGAAACAAAAGACTTTTGTCTCAAATTGACTATAAACTAATCATGTTTTGTTTGGGGTATTGAGGTCAATTTTTTGTCTTCACTATATTCAATTTATTTTATGACATTTTCCAGCAAACGCACTTTCTATTGTTGCCTGAAAGCAATCAACTCGAAGTATTTTATAGAACATATTGGAGTCTTTCTCCATTTTCAGAGCTAGTTTCATATTGGCCCTACACTTCAAAGTGCGCTGAGTGATCAATTAAAACCATATGAGCCTATATGGTTGAAATGTACATACTGTTAGCGTTTCAACAAGCTTTGCGTAAAGGGTAAAGCTTAATTTGTAGAAAATCAGTAAGGTGTTTCTGAAAAAAGGCAGCACAGGCTGCTGATTACAATAGCAACATGCCCTCCCTGCCAAGACCATCACTCCAGTCGCTGGACTAGCTGGTCCCCATGGAGTAATGGACGAACAAACTAAAGACAATGACAGGGTCCCCTCCGGTGCACACAAGCCACCCCAATTAGGCCCCAGCTGGGCCTTTCTCTCTGTGCTGGCCCCGTTAAGCCTGCTATGCTCCCAATTAAAGCGAGCCCAATTTGTCAGATCCCCAAGTCTTCACAACTCGCCACCCTACAGTGTCCCAGGTATCGGTCTTCATTTAGAGTCTGGTGCTCAGCTTTAAATGGAAATCAATGGTGTAAGTTTAGCAAAGAGTTAATTACTGCTGGGCCTCCGATTGATCCGGGCCCCGAGTGTTGGCAGGAGAGAGGGGCCATTTGTCTCATTCATCTGCCATTAAAAATGAGCTAAAGACTAGGAGATGAAGATATAGAGTGAAAAGTGTGTTTGATGGTGAAATCATGCATGCATTTTAAACATAATACAGAAACATAGATAGCTAGATTTAGGGGTTGCAATGGTTTAAACACTAACATGACATTAAGCAGGGGGCTGCATATGCTCAGAAAGCAATCAAGAAAAAAGCCTCAAAATCAGGATCCACCGCAAATCACTTTTTACTCAATTAACAAAGTTTTTGTTTTAACTTTTCTTTGTTTTGCCATTGTATAAAGTAATTTACACAGTTTTTAGAACACAATTGAAGAGAAATGCATTGGGAAATGTTGGAAAAAGGACTATTCTTTTAGTCAAGGAACGCATAGCATATTTCTAGACTGTGTAGGAAACTCAGAACCGAAGAAAAGCATAGCTTACAAAGGATGTAAAATTTGTAATCCTACAACTGCACTGGTGCTCCGGTGGAAAATTGACACTTGAGGCCAATTTTCTAATATGGGTGGTTGACATAAAAAAAAAAAATTTAGTTTAAATATCATGGCTGAAATAATTTTTGTGTCATTCTGACTCTACTCTTCTAACTTCTACATTTTAAAATTTATGTCTGTTCTTTTCTGCATTTTTCTATGAATTTGCTACACCAACTTCTTGTGACGTGGAAGCGTGAGAATGAAGTACATATTTCCATCAAGTCATTTCTTCATTGTATTCCTGACTTCTTTGATATTTGACATTTCCATGCATACATATGCTAATTTGGTTTGTTTATTTATTTCAATCATCATGCAAAGGAGGGCATTGCCCCTCAAATTTTTCTAAATATTTTCAAGAAATTCTCTCAAACTTTATGACAATGGTAAAAAAAAATACTTGAAAACATTAATGACACTAGTTTCCTTGTATTCTACTTTATATATACCGGTAAATATATATATATATATATATATATATATATATATATATATATATATATATATATATATATATATATATATATATATATATATAGATATATATATATATATATATATATATATATATATATAGATATAGAAATATTCTATTTTTGTCAAAATTGTTAATGTCAAGAGTATCAAGTTGTTGTTTTTTTTTTAAATCTAGGTAGATCTTATACACACGCATTTACAACATTTACATATATTTCTTTAAAATGTCAACTTTTTTTTATCAGATTTGTGTTGTTTGTCAACCTCCCAAATACAGTTTTACCAATGATCCTCAATGCCCCTAAATAATTGGTGTTTAAAGGAAAAGAACACAATATTTTGGAAGTACATTTAAGAATAATATACTAACTAAGTGAAATCTCACGTCTGCCATCCCAACAATACAATAAGAATTAAAGAATTAAAACTATTTCTGCACCATTTTAAATAGTATCAGTTCTTGTTCAGCAACTATTTAACTGTGAAGAATCAAAGACCAAAGTTACACTAAATAATCAAGTGACTCAACTCCAAACTTCTGAGGTAGCTCAGATTGGATAAGGCCTACAAGCGTGTAAACAGAAAACGCTTAGGCTTAAGGCCTCTACACACCGACCAGAATCAACACAGCCAGCTTTCATCGGTTTCATCGGTCAGATGTGTGATGTCCCGTTGTCACCCATGGTTTTCAATTGAGAAACTTCTGAATGAAAATTTGAGACCTTTAAACTGTGTAGAGGCCTTTAAACTCAGATCAGTTTCACACCTCATCCAAATAGGAAATAAATTAGTTACAAATAAAATTAAAATGTCAACACCAGCTGAGTAGAAGAACTAATGTTCATCCATCAATGTGAACTGTAATTTGCTGAAAAAAACTACATGCAAACATCATTCATTCACAAGTTTTATTTCTTTGAGGCTAGTGTAGGCAGTGCAGGCAAAAAGTATTGTAGTAAAGAAAAAAATACATTGGTGAATTGGTAATCATCCTCACCAATGGGTTCATTTGCATCTACTCTCTGTCAATGTATTGTGCTCATACAGATATTGGATAATTTAAGAAGCAGGCCATCAAAATAATTGGATGTAGTTACTAAATCTTATGTATAAGTGCAGCCAGAGAACAAAACTAGTGAAACTTTTCGTTAAAATGATAGTTTACCACGGTATAAAGACAAACATAGGGTGGAAAAATCCCCACAATTAAGAGCAAGGATAGAAAGATAGACAAATTTTCCTAATGCACACAAATACCCAGCACACTCTTATCTATACTAAAAGACTGAGTGACTGCATATTTATTTCTATTTGCAGATCTGAATCGTACCCTATAATCCATTACCAGCGCTGACTTGCTTTCCTTGTGAATTTTGTGAATGTACCGCTCACCGTTTCGCAGCATCTTTCCACTTAAAACCGTCCTTGAGCTGTGACTCTACGGCTTTGACTGATTGCAGACTAGAGTCCGAGCACAGCATGCAATCAGAGCCAAAGCCACGAGGAGCAATACACAAACCCAGCACACTGTAAAACAGGGATCTGTGTGTGTGTTGGGGTGGGGGGGGAGTCCTGTTCTGCAATTACAGCCCATCCTGCGTGGGCCCCTTCAGTCCAACACTTAAGGGTTGCCGTGATTCCTGACAGAGAAGGTTATTAGTTTTTATTGAAGGAAATAGGTGCTAGGCGGCTTGAAATGGTGCAGTAATGTGTAGGGGGAGGGGGCACTCCTGACCCTGCTCTCCCTTGGGTCCTATAGAGCCAGCTGAATGCCGGACATGTTGAACCCATCACGCCACTCACGATTCTTCTGCAGCATTCTACCCAACCCCCTACTACACTCTTGGGGGTCAGTGTACCTCTCCATGGCCTTGAACTCATCCAGTTCAGCCCTTATGCCACATCTCTTTCTTTTCACACTCTCTCCATCTCAGAACACCTTTTGCCTTTGACATTTTCAGCTTCTGTCTAGTCTCTCGTTATGTCTGAGTTCTGTCACTCAGCTAATCAATATGTCTGTGTTTATTAATTAGCTCTTGGCTCTTGTGACACATTTTATTGCTGCAACGTTAATAAAAACGCAATCTACCACCAGCACCAACCACTTTGACATTAAAAACAAACCTGTGAGTAAACAGCAACACTGAGAGGTCCCAGTTTTGTAAAAAGTACATTACATTCTCGCGTTCCATAAACAAAAAGCCTTGTTTAAACTTCATATAAAATTGAAATAATTAAAATATTGATTGCTCAGCTTTTATGTATCTGTCACCAAGACTGAAACACTGAAAATGGGGATCATCTGTCGTGCGACTGACTGCTCGAACCATTTTTCTGACTGCTGAAATCCAAAGGAAAGAGAAGCAAACGGATTGCTGCAATTAGAAGAAATAACTGGAATCTATGATTTGATACCTGGATTTTTTGTTACCATTTTTTGTCAAATTAGTCAGAAATTGACTTTAAAATTCATTTATTGTAAATATTCGAAAAACAAAATGCCTGATTGTAACTTGAATGAGACAAATACGCACCCACTAGGCATATCTAACATGGATGGAAGAATTTTGTATTTTTAAGCATTTAGAACCAAATGTTTTTGGGTGTTTTATTTTGTGGTGTTGATGAGAATTTGCCACTGGTAGCAGTCTTTTTTTTACATAAATAATATAAAGTAGTAACCTTGTGCTTCAGCTTCTGGTAAACTAGATCATAAACAATGATTTGTACATACCCCTCCACAAACAACTAGAGTGTCACTTGAATGTCCAACAATTCCTGCTCTAAAGTGTGACCAGGAATTTCTATACAACTTTTTGAATTGAAATCAGGAACATATAAATGTCAGGAAATCCAATTTCGGACAAAATCTCTATGTCTATATGTCCAGCAGGACCTCTGTTAAGTTTTGGGGATCACAGTTAAGTAGATTTCCTTTTAATGGAAAAAAGCACAATCATCAGAATAACTTGCGGTTTAGCACTTTTCATTGTTAACTCTTACAAGTCGTTGGTGCATTAGCCAATCACAGCGTCTGTTTTGAATGAAGTAGGAATGACGCAAGCCATCTATTGTTTAATTTTAATTTCAGATATAAAGTTTTGGTTTCAAAAAGGTTTTATTTTTTGTTTTTCAGTTTCATTTAGGAGGCTCCAAATCGGTACTTTCCAGTGCTATCTCAAAAACTGTGATATGGCTTTTGTTTTTCAAAGTTCTGGCACAAAATAAAAAAACACAATGGCACAAAAAGTGCATGGAACAGTGTATAAGGTTTAGGAGAGGTTTGCCTGTTTTGACTTAAAATAAAAACTTGTTCTTTGTAAAAAAAAAAAAAAAAGGTAATAATAGGATGAAATTTATTTCTCTGAATTGTAGTTTTTCTACATTTTCAGGAGTGTTGTGGAATTATTGTGTAATGTAATGAGAAAAAAAAGTAGCTGGGGTTGGACTTACAAATTATACCAATCATTGCCACAAAACTGGCAAATTGTAAAGTAGTAAAAAAAATGCTTAAAAAGGCCCCGAGTTCTAAGGGTTAACCAGAGCCATTTTACCACGTGTTTTGCCACCCAGTCACAGATAAATATTTTTAATTAGTTGTGGTAAAAGCAGAAATCCCCATTAGAATTCTACTAATTCTCCTAAGACCCAAGTCTACTTCCAGCAGTGAATCTCAACATGAGACCAAATACAACAAGACCCTGAGAATCAAATATATGGTGCAGCTTGTTTCAGTGAGGACCTCTTGCTTTATTTTGCTTCTGTTGGTTTCTAAGCTGGTTGTACTGTTCTACATGTAATGAATTGTGATTAATTCACAAACTAGGTCAATTGTTAAGGTGCTTGAGACACATCACGTTTAATTTGTATATAATGCAATGAAATCTTGCAACAAGAAATGTCTAATTTGAAGCCATTAGTCAAAAAAAAAACTATTCCTACCAAGTAAATAAATAAAAAAGATAGTTTTCTCAGCTAGAACAAACTTTCTCAACCAATTAAGTGTAAAGTAGTGTTGAAAATAAGTAGCAGAACTACATGTTTGCCTTATTTCATGTAATGACTCTCTTGTATGTTTCCTCACGTGTGTGTATGTGTCCCACAGACCAAAAGGGGACTCATAAGGCCATATTTGCTTTTTGTGGAGTGGCCGGTGCTGTGTGTACTCTGTAGTGTGTTAGTTCAGCATGTGCAAGCTATGATGTGTGTGCAGCCCTGATGAAGTGAAGTGCACACATCTACATCCAAAAGAGCATGCCCATGTGTCAGCCATCTTGTATCCATCTTGTTTCTTTTCTGATAGAGGAGATCAAGTCACTGCGAGCGATCAAATAGTATGTCTGCATGCTCAGTGTGTGTGAGTGTGTAATGCTGACCTGCTAGGCTTATTAGTATTCCAGGCAGGTGCCGCTGCCACTGACTCTCTGCTCAACCAATAATAATGGCCTGATGGGAGTCTGATGGCCACAAGGCTTTGTACACACACACGCACACACACACACACACACGCACACAGACCTAAACTATAATTCACAAACCAGTCCGCATTTGATTAACGTAGTTGCTGCAGAAACAGATTGGTCCATGAATACATTACTAAATGAAAATAAAAAGGTTTTCTAAAATAAAAAAACAAAATAAAAACACACAGCAATGCCTCTCTAGCCAGTTCAGATCAGGAATTTACATGTCCTCTCCATATATGAGTTCTGTAAACATGTTTAAATTTGTACATTTCAATGTAAATTTCCCAGACATATTGTGAACAGATCCATTTTAAATCTGAAAATCTAGTCATTTGTAAAATAAAAGTGAAGCCCTATACAACACTTGACGGCACTAATACATCCGTTTTTAGCTTTTTGGAGGGAGGTTTATATCTCATAACCTCTAGGGACCCAATTTGATCAATTTATTCATCCTACAGAGTTATTGAGTAAGCAATTAAACAAGAGGGTTGGCTTCTGTTCGCTCTCGGCTGAAGTTGCGGCAGTTATTTGGACTGTTTAATTGCCTTTTCCACAAACGACACCAATGAACCGCTGGCCCTCTTAGCTGATAGGCAGGAAGTGAAGAGAGGAGAAAATGAATGTCACTACACAGCTTGTAAATTAAAACAAGGCTGACAACAGGCTCTACCTTAACTGAAGAGAAGATTGGCCAGTGTTTGGAGCATTATTATTCATTTAGAGTCTACAGCCCACCACAAAACCCTTATCAGTGCACGGTGCATTGAATTAAGTGGATGTGAAAACTCTGAAAAAATGTATTGATTTAAAAGTTCTGACATGTTTGTCTACATTTTAATAACAAAACCAGAATGAGCTAGAGTAAACGTTACTCAAAAGGGCCTGTGATCACATTTCTAGGGCCGGCAATCGCAGCACAAGTTTATAGCTTTACACATTACTTTATTACACATCATTTAAAGACTACATCATAACTTAAACGAAGGAAACAATAATGAAACCCTCAAGTATGTATCAAGAAGGGCAACATTATCTATTAAAAAATCAATCATTATTATTATTTTAACATGTATGACATCAACAGTTATTTGAAAGAATTTGGTTGAAAACCAAATATATAATAACTTATTTATGTCTTAGAACACGTAGACGAAACACGTTATCGCACAATCATGTGACCTTGACTTGGAGGCCGGAGACTGCTCTTTGGGAACGCAGCCAGTCAAGACAGTTCTGGGAGGTGATAATCCAGAACCGATTTGATGATAGACTTTGGTAAAGGAATTTTAAAATTACCAAAACAGCATTTCAGATGTTTGCACAATGATATTGGTTTGTTGGTTAGTCCATTAACACTACCCCATCGCGCCCCATTTCCAACAGAAAAACTCATTGCCATTGCATTGCATTGGGATTTATTTGGTAAATGCATTTCCATCTAAAATTATTTGCATTTCCAATTTTTTCTTATTAGATATAAAGTTTATCCTACTCATCTTGGCTGCGATATTCCAAAATGTGCCTAATACAAATAAGTGGATAGAAATGCAGCTATTGAGTTCAAAAAACTAAGATGTTAATCTCTAAACATATTGAGAACCAGTTATTTTTGAATTATCTTTAACTATTATGATCACAACTTCACATGTTTAGCTTCTGTTTTGTATTGTAGCAGGGGGGCGAGAGAGACATAATCACACTTGCACTGTTCAAGGCCAAAGAGGTTGACAATAAAAATTTAAAAGAGCCACTCAGTGCTTCTTGGAGCTGGTGTTGGATAGATGAGTGCGCGGCCTACAGGAAGTGTGCAGGGGTACTCCGGAGTTTCTTCACCCTGTTCAATCCAGTAGCGTGTGGGTTTCCGGACCCCAGGTATGGGGTCCTAACAGGTGGTCCTGCAGGTTATCTGCAAATAATGTTGGTTGAGAAGGTCTGGCACACAGTGATCAATCCAATTCTTCTCAAAGATTGTTTTTGGATGGGGGATGGGTATGGTCAGGACTTGCATACCATTACATTTTTTTCCATGCTAAACTCACTGATCTATCTCATTATGGACTTCATTTTGTTCACTGCTACATAATGGAATTGAGATAGTCACCCCAGACACTATAATGTTAGGAGCACGGAACTGTCCAAAATGTAGTACAATGAAGATATTGAACTTTTCTTTTCAAGATATTCAACATTTCTTTCCAAGATATTCCACACTTTCACAGTAACAGATAACTCACCAAACAATGTGTATTTAACTGATGTGTCAAAATGTTCGAAAACGTCTAGGTTACTTGCGTAACCCCACGTTCCCTGAATAGGGAACGGAGACGTTAGTCGGGATTAGACCGACTGAATGGGAGCGAATCACCGTGAGAGCGACTGACGAACATATTAACGGGCAAATTAATTTGCAGGCGAAGGTGATTGATTAGCAATCAGCCGGGTATAAAGCCGGGCGTGCCTAAGCCTCAGTATGGAATTTTCCGAGGAGCTGGACCCACTTACCTCCCAGCTTACCTCAGATCCATGACTTCCAGGGCATGGCGAAGGGTAACGTCTCCGTTCCCTATTCAGGGAACGTGGGGTTACGCAAGTAACCTAGACGTTCCCTTTCAGTCGGTCCCGGAGACGTTAGTCGGGATTAGACCGACTGAATGGGAGCCTCTGTAAAGGGCCATGCCCGAAGTCCATCCAGACAGGTCGGCACTAAACCCAAGAGAGGGGTTAGTAAGAGGCCGTTAGTACCTGAATGGGAACTCCTTCTGCCCCTGCCCGGAATACTCATTGACGGGGAAGTCGTCCAACACTGAGAGCATCTGCTGTACTTGGTTGATGCTGACGACCAGAAGGAGGCACCCCTCGACCCGCAGGGAGGAGTGGCGGAGATCGCGTCGAGGCCCGAAGGGCTACCAGCGGGTCATCGCTCTGCAAGAGAGAGGAGGCAGAGACGGAAGTCATCGTTACGCGCCAAAGCAAGGGGAGTAACGGAACGGGTTCATACTAGCCACCTGAAGGGGGAGCTGTATAAGAACATAGAAAGGGAGCGCCAGAGAGGGACTCCCAGATCTGTACCCTAGTTCTGCGGGGACCAGGCCGGAGCAAAGCCACCACACGGAACCTGGCAGCGCTGACTGCTCCGCTCAGTCAGATGCCGAAGGGGGGAGGATGGGAGAGCCACCCGAAGGGGGAGCTCTTAGAAAGGTGTACTTCTCCCGATGACGAGGAGAGTACTGCAAGCTTACACCTGCTCCGTCCCCTAAGGGTGACTGCCACCACTCAGGACCGCAGAGGGAACAGAGCCTACATCAAGGTTGTACAACCTGATGAACGTGTTAGGTGTAGACCAGCCCGCAGCTCTACAAATGTCGGCGAGTGAGGCCCTTCTAGCCAACGCCCACGAGGCAGCGATGCCGCGAGTGGAGTGGGCCCTCAGATGGAGAGGGCAGGGAACCTCACACGCCTCATAAGCTAGGTGGATAGCCGCACTAGCCAGTGGGCAAGCCTTTGCTTGGAGACAGCGGAACCCTTACGCTGGCCTCCGAAACATATGAAGAGCTGCTGGGAGCGACGAAGCTCCCGGGTTCTGTCCAAGTAGATCCGAAGAGCTCGCACAGGACATAACGAACCCTGGGCTGGTTCTGCCTCCTCCCGGGGCAGAGCTTGCAGGGTCACCACCTGGTCCCGGAAGGGGACGGATGGGACCTTGGGGATGAATCCGGGCCTGGGTCTGATGGTAACCAGAGAATCACCAGGGCCGAATTCCAGGCAGGATTCGTCGGCGGACAGTGCCTGGAGATCTCCCAACCTCTTAATTGAGGCCAAAGCAAGCAGGAGTGCGGTCTTCCGTGAGAGGACACGCTGCTCTGCCAAATGCCAGGGCTCAAAAGGTGACTTCCGCAGCCCCGAAGGGCGACGGAGAGGTCCCAAGAGGAATGGAGGGTGGTCTAGGAGGCCGGAGGCGCCTAGCCCCCTTGAGAAATCTCACCATAGTGCGTGGCTGCCCACTGATTTCCCTTCAACCCGGAGGTGGAAGGAGAAATAGCGGCGGCGTAGACCTAGAGGGACGATGGGGACAGCCCCCGATCGAACCTCTCCTGGAGAAGGTCAACACGACTCAGATGGGGCATGTCCCGGGGTCTTCCTGGCGGGAAGAGCACCATTCGACGAACCGACCCCACTTGCCAGCGTAGCACACTCAGTGGAGGGGGCTAACGCATGGTATAGGTAGTCACCGCGAGGGGTGGTAGAGGCTCGGGGTCCACCGCGGACAGATATGCCATACAAGTAGGGCCCAGAGGTCTGGCCGCGGGTGCCTGTATCCCCCCCCCTTGAGTCAGATCTGGACTCAGGGGGAATCGGCCAAGGGGGGGCTGTCACGAGCGCAGAGAGGTCTGGAGACCATACTCTGTTCGGCCAGAAGAGGGCGAAAGAGTAGCCCGCGCTCGTCCCCCCTGACCATGCACAGAGGTTGTGCTAGGAGGCTTCACTGGGGAAAACGCACATAAGCGTTTGTTCCCGGGCCAGCAGTGAGCCGGCGCATCTGTCCCGAGAGGAGCCAGGGACAGGAATAGGAGCCGGCAATGGGTATTCACACGGGAGGCAGCAGGTACCTGGGCCTCGCCGAAGATGTCCCAATCTGCTAAACAGCCCGAGGATGGAGTCGCCAATCTCCTGTCGAGGGGTGGAATCTGGACGGCGGAACCGCGATCCTGTTACACTCCGCAGGGATATGAAGGCTCGAGCGACGGAAGTCGCTCTAACTCCAGAGGAGCAGCTGTTGGGCGAGGTAGTGCAGGAAGCGGGAGGGTACACCGCCCTGGTGGTTGATGTACGCTACTACCGCAGTGCTGTCGGTCCTGACCAGCACGTGCCGCCCCCGGAGGAGCGGGCAGAAGCGCCGTAGCGCTAAAATGACTGCAACTAGCTCGAGACGGTTTATGTGCCAGCAAGAGTGTCTTCCGGTCCAGGCACCGGACTCTCGGTGGGAACCGCACATGGCGCCCCAACCAGTCTTGGAGGCATCGGTGGTGACCACCACACGGTTGGGGTGGCTCGAAAGAGGCACCCCAGACCTCAGAAGCACTCCGTCTTCCAGACCTTCAGGTAAGGGAGCATGTCTGCCGTGGGCAGACGTAGCGCTCCCTGACGCCATGCCCAACTCGGAACTCGCGAGAGAAGCCATTGCTGCAGTGGTCGCATACGCAGGAGCCCGAGTCGAATGACTGGGGCTGCGGCTGACATATGCCCCAGGAGCCTCTGAATTAACTTCAGTCTGACCACTGGTCGAGAGGACACCGCGAAGAGTGCGGTCAGCAAGGCCCTGGTGCGTTCTACCGATAATCGCGCCAGCATGCTCTCGGAGTTCAGCTCCATCCCGAGAAAAGAGATGACTCTCACGGGGGTGAGGTGGCTCTTTTCCCAGTTGACCTTCAGACCCAAACGGTTTAAGTGCGAAAGCACCTTGCCCTGGTGTCGGATCAACTGGTCTCTGGACGAGGCTATGAGAAGCCAGTCGTCGAGGTAATCCAGGATCCGAATGCCTGCCCGGCGGAGCGGGGCTAGCGCGGCCCTGACAACCTTCGTAAAGGTGCGAGGGGATAGGGCAAGACCGAAGGGTAGGACCTTGTACTGGTAAGCATGGCCCTGGAAACAGAACCTTAGAAAGGGTCTGTGCCTTGGAACCACTTCTACCTGGAAGTACGCGTCCTTCAGGTCGATTGTTGCGAACCAATCTCCAGGACGGATGCATGGTAGAATGCAGCGGACCGTCAGCATCTTGAACCGGTACTTGGCCAGGTGCCGGTTTAGACGCCTCAAATCCAAGATTGGTCGCAGCCCGCCTGCTTTCTTGGGGACCAGGAAGTATGGGCTGTAAAACCCTCGTTCCATATCGGCTGGGGGTACCGGCTCGACCGCACCTTTTGTTAAAAGGGCGTCGATCTCCTCTCGCAGGAATGAGGCGCCTGTTCGGGGAACAGGTGAAGCACACCTCGAAACCTGGGGGCGGACACGAATTGAGAATCGTGTAGCCCTGCCGGATTGTCCGGACCTCCCACTGTGAGACCCCGGGAAGCTTCCGCCAGGCTCCCAGGTAAGCTGACAGGGGTCATGGTCGGGACGTGCCGATGGTCCCCATGGCGGGGCCGCCCGGAGGCGGACTTGTGGGCGGAATCACCAGGGAAGGACCCTGGGAGATGGTCAGATGAGGGCAGGGGTGGTGTGCCCCCGCGCTCTCTGCCATGGCCAGCGGGGCTCGGGCCCATGTCGGGATCTTCGTCGGAGACCGAGGAAGAGGAACCCCAGACCGTCGGGCATGCGAGACCGCTATTCTCGGGAGGAAGTGAGTTCTATCTTTGACACAATGGGTGCCGCCGTCCCGGAGGACGGCAGCGAGGAGTGTGTGGTGGACTCCCCCCCCCCCTGGGGGAGCTGGGTCGATGACCAGACCCAAAGAAGAGCTCGTTTCCTCCCGAGTCGCCAACCTCAGGGGAGCTTCACTAGAAACCCTCGTCTGCTTTCGAAAACCTCAGAGGTTGGCTCCGTCTTCCGCATGCAGGGGTTTTCCCCGGACCAGAGGTCGAAGGAGTAAACCAAGGCAGGAGACGTACTCTTTGGCAGCGAACAGGCGGAGAGGGTTCCGGCCCAGAAGCAACGCCTGCTGCTTCTGGCGTGGAACTATACCCAGACCCTCCGCCTGCCTCCTGATCGTGGAGACCTTTGACGAAAATCTCCACGGCGACGCCAAAGAGGCCATCCGGGGAGACAGGCGCGTACGGAAGCCGAAAATCGGTCCTCGGGACGCATTGAAGCCTGCTCGAACCACAGATGGCGTTCCTGGACCACAAGCGTGGACATCGCGTGACCGATGTTCAGCACGGCTGATCTTGTAGCACGAGGCGACAATCAGCGGCTGAAAGCGAGTCTCAGAGAGACTGCTGGTCACCACCACCCTGGTGCATGACACGGAGGACCTGTAAGGTCGCCATAGCATGCAATAATGCAGCAGATTTACCCGCAGCTGAATAAGCTCTCATCATCAGGACTGATGAGACCTCCCAGCTTTGGCGGGAACACCCGAACGAGACCGTCAAGCAGCAGCGCTGTCGGGGTAAGCACCGCGACAACCTACCCACTCGGGGAATCGAAGAGTAACCCGTATCTGCTGCATTGGCCAGAGTGGTGAAGAGGGAGGAGCTCAATCCCCTGACGGGCAGGGGAGCCTGCCAGAATTAGTGAGCTCCTCGTGCTTCTCGGGGAGAAAAAGGCACTAGCGGTATGCGGGGAACCTGTCCCGGCGCCTGCCTAGCCACCAATTCTCCAGCCGTGACAGCATCGACTCGGGGGGGAGGAGTCACCTCCCGCCGATCGAGGCTGCGGCTGTGAGAGCACCGCGAACGCCTCCGGCTCCAGCTCGGCTGCAATCCCGAAGGAGGCAGGCCGAACTGGAGAACCGAAAGCCGCGCCCCTTCCGATGCTGCGTGGGAGAGCAGATCGCTTACAGGATCATACGAGGTACCGGGCGACACCGAAGCGCCGTCCGATTCACCCGCAGACCAGACGGGAAGCACGCTCGGTGTTTGGGGATGACGCGAGGAATCACCTGACGCCGCTCTACCCAAAACTTCCGCGTGCGACTCAGCAGAGTGCTGCAATGCAAACACTCGCGCTTCACGAGAGCCGCGTCGGTGTGCTGGAAACCAAACACATCGCGCAACTCCCGTGACCGTCTTTTCAACGAGAAGCCCACAACAGCCAGGAATAGTGCACGTTTTGCTCATCGTGTCGTGAAAAATGGACAGGATACTGAGAAAACGGCTGAATCACTGGACAGGCTTGCCTGAGAAGATCTTCGAGGTGCTGGCTGTTGGTTGCATGCTATTCTGAGCTAGCAGAGGTCACACCAAAAGAGCCAAGAGGTAAGCAACCTGCTGATCTTTCAAGCTAGAAGCGTCAAAGTTCAGGAGAGAGAGTCTCACTCAGTCAGCTCCGAAGGAAAATTGCATACTGAGGCTTAGGCACGCCCGGCTTTATACCCGGCTGATTGCTAATCAATCACCTTCGCCTGCAAATTAATTTGCCCGTTAATATGTTCGTCAGTCGCTCTCACGGTGATTCGCTCCCATTCAGTCGGTCTAATCCCGACTAACGTCTCCGGGACCGACTGAAAGGGAACTCAGTGGTTTAAGTTGTCATAGTCACAAAGACTTGTGTAAAGGCTTACAAGAGAGCTCTGTCTTTGTCATCCATACTTTCTTTCTCTTTCTGACCTCAGGTAAAGGGAGAGCCACTCCAAGCTTGGCCAGGAGAGACCAAGCTCCCTCAGAGGCAGCTAATGTTTCTGACCTGACGCCCCCCAAGCCACCTCCAGCCCTCCTAAGGCCTTTGAAGGGCCAGCTGGGGAGGAAATTCGCAGGAACAACTGGAAGAGGCCTATGTTTATTCAGCTCCTTTTAATGAGGAGAGAGAGGGATTATCACTGGCCTGGATCTCCCCTGGAACGAAAAGCAAGGAAAACTAAACACGCTCTTCCACAAAAAAGAAAGAAAATGGCCGCTCCACATGTTCTTTTATATCTGACATCCACAGCAGATTTTCAGAGGGAAAAACAGGGCTCTACTGTTTGGTATATTTTTTAGGCTTCTTTAACATCCAGATGTTTGAATTGTAAAGTCATTAGGGGGGGAATGGGCGTATTAGAACATGATTGGTTGGTTTGGGTTGAATGTGTAAGCATTTGTGGCACTTAAATTTCAACTCCTTGTGGTGGCATTCATAGCACTGTGCTATCTTTAGTTAATGTACCTCAAACATTTACTTTTACTGAAGAGTTACACAGTTACACTTGATTTATACTTCTGCGTCAAGCTTATGTGTATAACTTGTATGCAGCCTGCCATATACGTTTGGAGTGGTGTTTCGCTTTGTTGACTTCTTTGCTTATGACTTGATTTCCAGTTTTACATATTAGACATTATCTGCCATCTTTGTACTACACTGAAAGAACGTTCAATTAGATTGTTATGTATCTGCACTTCTTTGATCAATCCGTCTGGGATTTGGTATTTGTAAGTGTTTTGCTTATGGCAGAGACACTCGGATATCTCTAGAAGTGCTCTGCAACCAAACGGACAAATCACAGAACTTACAGTTTTTAAAATGACCTTTTTACATATGGACTATATGGACAGTAAATACGCATTTTGGTTGCTGTCATTGCTTTGTGTACAAAAAAGGTCCTAATTGCGGTCAGAATGAGGACTGTGTTACTGTTCACTGTCTTATCATGATTTATAACATGTATAAGATTACATGCAAAAGTTTCCTATTTGATCACTATACAGAGGCACCTGTTGTTTTGCAAACTCAGTGCTGAATATTTTTTTTATAAAAAAAAATGGCATCAATCAACTTCCATCTGTTTTTTGGTATGGTCTTTACAGCCTGTTATGGAGTTTCTGAATTTGCATTTGGGTGCACGTGTTTTTTAACAGGCATGTGTGGACACATTTTTTTTATCTGTTTTTAAAAAAAACCTGTGTTACCACTGTGACATTGGGTGGTAGTCGTAACTAAAGAAAATATTAATGTCCAGTTGTGACAAGGTGTTGCATGTTTGTGGCCCGTGCCTGATAGAATGAAAGGGGTGAATTCAATGTTTAATTAAAAAAAAAAAAGAGTAAAACTTAATTAAGTAGATGCATACAAAATTAACATGATTGCTTAGTTATAAAAAACATTAAACAAATGAGAAATGGATGTATAGAATATTTAGTCATATCCATTAATTAACATATAGTGTGAAGAATTTCCTAGAGCCTGAATTTAAGAAAGCAACTGGCACTGAAAAAAAGGGTGATGCCATTGAAACAACCAACACAACACACTTTGGGCTGGTCCAGGTCAGAAGAGCTGGAACTACCATCCCTCAAACTGAATGGCCTAACCCTGAACATTGAGCAAAGATCTGACATAGTCCACTACTTAGCCAAAATGGCTTTGATAACAACAAAAAAACTTTATTTGCCTATTTTGAATCCAGTGTGTGATTTTTGTTTTCGTGTATTCGATAGTTCTGCAACACACATACACCACAGCCACGTCCCTTACTGCTGATTGGCTGATACTCTGATAAGTGAGTGGATCAATAAGAGGACGTAGTGTCCACTCTTTGGTGAGTGCATTAAAACTCCTTATGCTTTATCATGCATCCTTCATGATGTAGGTCAAAGCTCTTGAACTCTAACCCCCAGGACACTCACACCCACTGACACGATTCAAAGCTGATCGCCAAAGGCTCCAGTCTGGGCAAACAAATTTGGGCTTCACAATCTAGATGACGATATCAACCTCAGACATTCAAGCTCAGAGTTTAAGGTTAGTCATCAATGATAATCCTTTGCTGAACAACCAAGTACAGGACCATTCTACATTCAGAAAGGCTAATGTTGATTGGTCTACAAAGCACAAACAAAAATCTTTCCTTTTTTTAGCTAAAACTTTCATATTACGGTTTTAGCTCAGTAGCTATACTCGAGTTCTCCACTCCAGTGAAACATGATACTGGCAATATAACAGCTGTATAACGGATATAATCATATGCAGGTTGCTTTTAGAAAGGAAAAACATATGCCAATAAAGATGGCTTATTTACTCATGCATGCCAATGTAAATGCAGATATGGATTGCAAGAGTGTAGAGTGTAGAACAGGCATGCGGGCATCGTGGACCAACGTTGATCCGCAAAAGGAAATGGGTATGTGCACGTGCGGTTTGCTGGAAAACATGTTGACAAAACCCTTTTTAATTCCATCTGGCACCCCTTTGAAAGCACAGGCCTGTTGCTTTATAAGTCTCACACTTCAGAGTCATAAAACTGCACTTGAGAGGAATAATCAGTAAAATAGTAAATAAATAATCAGAGCCCACTTCATTTGTGTTGATTAGGCAGACCACATAATGTACACAGGCAATTTTTTTAAAATGAACGTGCCTTTAAATATTTGACGAAAGGTGGCTGATGATATTTTTTATTGACTCATTTGCAATTAAAACAGTGGGATTTTTAACAGAAAGCACTAAAAATCAGAGCTGCATTTAGTACATTTTAATTAAATCAACATCTTAGCTTTAAAGAAAAAAAGATTTCTACAGATATCTACTGTAGATTATTGCATATCATAAACATATTTTTGCTTTTTCAATAGGAGTGTTGTTCCATTTTAGGAAAAACTTATTGATTTTTTAATTGATTGATTATTTACTTGCAGATTCACTTGGAGGTACCTTCTAATGTTTCCCCAAAATGAAATCTTTTAGGATGCTCTTTTTGCTCTGTTTGAAGATTGTCACAATCTAGCCAGGATGTACAGCAAGTATTGGGGTGGTTTGCGAATTTAAAGTGGCAGAGTAGAGAACACCTTTAAAATGAACAAAACACCTTTAAAATGAACAAAACTAGGATGCTAACAAGACAGGAAGAAGGAAGCTGCCACACACAGAGTAGGTGGCAAAAGACTTGCAAAGCATCATAGGAACAGAGCTCCGTAATTTGGCTCCATGTATGATTTAGGGTGGAGCCAAATATGTCATTAGATAAAAATATATTGGTGCCGTGGGCAATTTTATGGTATATTTTATGACGGTGGGCTGTGAAGTACATTTGGTTAAGCCTGGATCAAGAATTTTTCCAGACTGGTCTTTAAATGAGTAGAATTGAAGGACTGGCCCCTGAAGTATGTCAAAATTAATAACCAAACATATTTATATGTCCATTTTCCATTGTTATTATTCAACATATGATTTTTTTAAAGAATTTGTTAGATTACTCATAGTTTCTATATTAAATTCCATTAATATTTTCTCATGTTTCAGTGACCGATGCGTAATCCCAACACTTTCTTGGGATGTTTTTGTAATCAGACTCACCAAGTCGGTGAAGCTGCCAAAAATCCCTTTCCTTGTTTTCTCGCAAACCTGAAGACACACAAAAAAATAATCAAAATCAAGCATCCTTCAATAAAATTTGAAATTCAATTTTCCTCATCCACTTCAATCAGCCAACTCAAAGAAAACTCAGAGGTCGTTAATCTCCACATGATGGACCCATCAAAGTTTTTACTGCAATACTTTCCTACCAGTCCAAAAGGTTTTGCCCCCAGGGCCAAAATAAAACCAGTTCAAGCCAGCAGACAAGACATTAGACTTCAAAAGAGAAAGTAGTACAACTCACTACATGATAGTTCCATCTTTAAAAGAGCATCGACAAAATTGATATTACGTGACGTTTGTACAACGAGTTTCTGCATGGGTTATCAGAGCTTTCCACAGGTGTAACCAATTAAGTTCCAATTAATTACCAATTAATAACATAGAAAACATAGAAAAGTGCATGAACTGTTTTTACTGATAATCTGACCAGCAGATTTTCATTTTCATATGGAACTGCTAACTTGAAAATACAAAGTGTGTCAATCATTTAAAGCATCAATTCATATCTCCATTAGAAATATGTTTACTGTGCATGTAAGCAGTTACAAACTAATCAGCTCAATTTAGGATATGAAAAAAATAAAAGGGCATTGATATTGGGAGAACTATGTAAAGCTTCATTTGGAACAATTAAATAGAAATGACAAGTTTAAAAATGACAACTTTGCAAGTTTTGGGCCACTGTACTAATTACTGGCTCTTTTTATAAGGTCGCACAGACTCATACACACATCAGACCAGGTGACAGATTTATGAAGCCCCATGGAGGCAGCAGAGAGGACCCCTGACTCCAGTGGCCCACCAGAGCAGAGTGAGATATAGTGGGGTATTGATCCCAACGCCACTTCATTTCGCAATAACTATTACACAATATTTGGCTGCCCGCTCCTGGCCACTGATTTATACTGCACTGGTGTTTGCATTAGCAGTAAGTGTTTTTCTATACTGCTGCCGAGGAAGCTCTTGAACAGACAAAGGAATGCATTTTATTAATGCATTTAGAGAGAAGAAAGAACAATTCAGTAAAACAATGGCCAAACTAAAACTCTCAACTGATGGACACGGATACAATATATCAGTGGTGCTATGCACTCACTCATATAGTCTGCATGAGCAGCTAGACTATCGGGAGAAAACTGGTAACCTATGAAACATAGAAACATAGCCTATAGGATTAAAACAGCAATGCTAAATACAATATTCTATTTTTTCTTCTGACATTTTTGCCATTGAAACACAAACTGCATGCCCTTATTAAAACTGCCTCGGTCAACAAAGTGTAGCCTTATTCACCATTCACCCAACAATCAACACTGCAAGGTGGGTGTAGTTGGGAGTGTCTGTGTCTACCTCTGTTTCTTTGCTTTTCTCGAGGGAGTTTTCAGGAGGTAAACTGAAGCTGCTTTAGTTTAGACCGTGCCAAAACTGTTAGTAAGCACATGCACCCACCTTGGACCTTTAAGTAAAATAGAAAAATAAAATAGCTTTAAAAATAGCTTTCGAAGAGGACCAGGGCTGTAAAAAAAGAGAAATGCAGAAATTATTTTAAAAATGTAGAAGTTTATACTGTTATACTTATAATTACCATCTCCAAGTGGCCCCTTCAATCCAGCCTTCACTGGATAAATGGTAAACCAGTGATTTTAAATGATTCCAAGAGTGATTCTCTAAATGACATCACAAAAGTCTGTTTTGAACAACAGCCACTAAACTTTGCCAAGACACCCAAACAGGTCTGACTCTGGTATCTTTTCAGACTGGTCCCACTGAAGGAATTCCGGGAAATAATTTAAAAACCTGGTAATTTTTTCATTGGTTTAACATGGGGTGAACCCTTGTTAAACTGTAACTCAAACTTGGAACCCCATAGAAACTCTGCACATTTTATGGCATCACTAAAAGCTCCCTAGCAACCAAACTGTTTACCCTAGCAACCAAATTTTCTGAACTCAGCTTTGGTAAATGATAGAGATCTGGGAGTTGGTTTCAATTACTTATAATGTAAAAGGAAACATTATATTATACCCTGCCATAGCAACCTGACTGTTTACCATAGCAACCAATTTGGCAACTCACGATCTGTAAGGAAAATCATAGAGATATAACTGTACACCCCTGTTTACAGTTTAGGTTATGTTTAGGTTATTTTAGGTTGCTAGTCGGTGTTATCTTTTTTGTTGTGTATCTTGTCCTGCACTGTCTTGTCTGTTTTTTGCACTGTATTGTTCTGCACTGTTTGCACTAGGTTGCACACGATGTACTTATGTATATAAGTTAGTCCTTTGTTCTCTGTCGTGTTGTATGTTGTTTTATGTAGCACCAGCGGTTTTGGAGAAACGTTGTTTCATTTCACTATGTACTGCATCAGCTTATATGCTTGAAATGACAATAAAAGCTTCTTGACTTGACTTGGTTTATATTACCCATATTAGCATTGGGAACTTTGCGTGTTAACACGAACTCCTCCAAAGCAACCAAAAAATTGGACCATGGCAACCATTCCATTTTGCTTAGAAGCGTTTAAAGCCAAACCTTTACAAGCAAACATAAAAGTTTGTTCACAAACATTAGTTCTCTATTTTGTTATTAAAACAATAATTTAATGTGAGTCAAAGCTTTCCTGTGGCTCAGTTGGTAGAGCATTGCTCTAAGAATGCAAAGGTTGTGGGTTCGAAATGTACTTACACAGACGTTCCGGTCTACACTTGTCCAGGTTCTTACCCACATCACATCCCGATCAATGTGAAAATGTGAGCGCAGAACACAATGCTACATTTGGCATATAAAGTAGGTGTCTCATAACACTGTAAAGCATGGTGGAGGAAACATCATGATTTGGGCCTGCTATGCTTCATCAATCAGTTATTTATTCTAACGATTTTTTACCTAAACGATAAATTTTCTTATTTGCTGTTCTCCCTAAAAGCATGAAAGATCATACTTTTGGTGTTATTAGTTTCTCAATAGCCTTGAGTTAGATGAAGTTCAGATCACATCTATTCAGAAAACATGAAATCCCAAAAGTTTCATATACTTTTTAACTAGAACCAGTGCTAGTGGACGATCCTTAAACAATTCCCATCTCCTATCAGTGAGCATCATGCGTGTATTTGTATAATCACTGGCCAAAGCCTAGCAGCATCTCTCTGTGCCAGGTGTAAATCAACAGACCACCTAGCGACGATTAGATGCATGTTCAAGTCGGACGTGTGCCGAGACAGAAAAGGGGGAGGAGGGTGAGGGAGACACGTGCCAGGCTAACATTCTCATACTCGACCCCTCTAGAGATGACTGAGCAATGCCCGCCTGCCATCCCCACTCCAGCACACTAAACAAAAGCACTAAACAGCCTTAATTATACTGGGCTGCTTTGCATCTGGAGGGTGTCAACTCTACGGTGATATGTAAATCAGCAACACCGCCTCCTCCTCCCTCCGCCCACCGCCTGGGCATAATAGGCTCTTTATCTGCATATGAGGGCGGGCAATCGGGCAGGCTGGCTGCCAAGTTTTCATAGCTGGTGAGTATGGCAATGCAGGGGAAAGACACTTGTTGCCACAACGGCAGGCTGTTGTGCCAAGCAGACCGGCACGGTGGCAGATGGCAAGGCTCCGCTGGCAAGCAGACAATCAGATGCTGCCACTTTAATACCAGCGGGAGAGAAAAGGCACGTGGCGCTGGGATTCACCCGGAGTCTACATTCACTTCATTCATGAATGGAGCCCATTCATATGCACAGCGTAGGCTAATTTATGCTAATACGAGCAAGGGAGGAGGTGATGGAGTTAAGTGGGTGTTTGTGTGTATGGATGGAGAGCTGTTGTGAGCATAAAGGGTCGGAATTAGGCTACAAAATAAATGCAGAAGGGATAGCTTTTGTGTTTTTTTTTCAAAGCCCTTAATTATTATAACCATTTTTGTTCAGTATCAGATAACAATTGAATATTTTACATTTATGATCTATTGTAAAGTATAGAAAATGTAAAAAATAAATCATTGTTTTGCAAGAAACTGTGGTCCATCAAGAGCCGCTGTGATTTTAAAATGTCTTAGAATGAAACAGATGTTAATTATCTAGTTATTATCATATTAATAGTTTATTATGCCTTTTTTTCAATGTTAACCAACAGTATCAAATTAATTTCTTGTACCATTCATTTTCAATGTAAAAATAAAAAGGCAAAAATTAGTTCACGTCAAATCAGGATATCTTCCGCTATCTTCCATTTATGGTTTCAAACTTAAAACTGGGAAAAAAGAGAGATTTTTCAGATATATACTTAAAACTATTCGGAAACTTAAACTATTTTTTTTCTATTTGGAAAAAATATATATTATTATAATATTTTAAAATATTGGCCTAGAAATAGACATTTTGATTTCACAGCTATGCAATATGCGACGATGTAATGGATCTGGTGATTTTATACTAGGTTTCAGTCAAACCTTTGCTTGAAAATCAGGTAAATTTGTTGATTGTTCATGTGCTCATACCCAGTTGGCCCTACTGTTGACCTTTGTAGATGCTGACCACAAAAGTTTTTCTTAGTTTTATTTTTCCTTATTTTGTTTTAATACTTAAGAATGAAAAACAAAAAAAAATTAAAAATATGTATGTTGAAATAATAAAATAAAGAAAAATGCTTTCCTGTGGCTCAGTTGGCAGAGGTCACGTGTTTATTCTTTCAAACGTAAGTTGCTTTGGATAAAAGCATCTGCTAAATGCATAAATGTAAATGTAATGTATTTTACTTTTTTTTAAAACCTGTATTTATTTTTGATCGTGTTATCAGTTTTTTCATTTTCCATTTTTTGGAAAATCAATAATCACATTTAGCAGTTCCAAAAGGAAAAAATGAAAATGAAAAGCAGCGTTCCATTCCAAACGCAAAATCAAATATTGAAAAAACAAATTGTTGGGGAATGAAAAATCCTAATACAAATTCGTTTTCTTAATTTTGTGAATTTTCTTAATAAATGATACACAGAATCAAATTTGGTGATTCCTCTGTTGGAACCAAAACTCTTGTAGGCTACAGAATAATCAGAGAATTTGCATGTGTTGACTAATTAAAGCTCAATTAACCACAGGTCAGCAGAGAAAAGATTGTATTATTCACGAGAACTTTAAATAGTGATAATATCAAAACAGACACGAACGTACTTTCAATACAATTAAGTAATTTTACTTGCAGGCAATTGTATTTAATTAAAAAGCTGGCAATTAACCTTTACATGGCTGAAATTGAGCGACTTGGCAGCAAATGCACATTCGTTTTTGATTAACCTTCGGAGCTAAAGAATCAACTCAAATGAAAATTTTTCACATAAAATCCAGCACAGACTTCCGACAACATCATCACCTTCATCACGCTCTGATTTACAGGGTCTGAAGGTACAGGGTGATGAGCTGGAATGGTGAGCTATTACTCCAGCGTGTAAGTGTGTGTGTGTTCCAGAGCAGGGCATGCTACAGTCACATCCCCTGGAGCTTTAAGTGTCCCCATGCTCACACCAGCCCCATCAACATCTCGCCTTAATGCATTTTCTATACCTGCCTGTGTCTCAGCTCCATGGACTCTCTGATGATTTAGAGGCAGCAACAAACCTGTCCCATTTTCAGACGGACATTATTGATAGACTGTCACTTCAGATTGTAGCTAACTGCTAATGGTTATTTTATAGTGCATATGTCAAATCTGAGGTGGATTGGGTTTGGTTATTTATTTATTTTGCACTTCTTCCAGCCCTCGTTACCACCACAATACTGCCAAGAACATTTTGACATGCTACGGATAGAATATGAATCGTAATAATGCTCCGAAAATTTTACTCTGTGGAGCAATGGTTCAGGTTAAAGATACACCAACTGTTTGTTTGTTTAGCATTATTTTCCCATGAGAAAATCTTCAAGTCTCGACAAAACTCGCTGTTGAAGGAACACTTGTGAAGTTAAAAGACAACTAAAAGAACATCCGTTTGTAAGAAAGATGGAAACGGAAACTAATATTTGATAGAGAAAAGCATGTCTGTTGATTGGCAAATAATTTCTACTAGTTTTACAGAATATATACCAAATAGCAATATCATTAATTTAGGTGGCATATCCTTTATTGTGTGTTTGATCAAGGAGTTTCATTTACAAAACATGGGAAAGTCTCAATGAGTATACATTTTGATCTAGTTGAATTAGCAAAGGGGACCGTATTTTTTAAAGTTTATGCTTGAGTACGGTTTGACTTCAGGTTTAGATCTAACTCTAAAGGTCATACAAACACTCATGAACCATCAAGTATGTACAAGCTGCGTCAACAAGTCTACTGTTATTTTGAAAAATGAACCAGAGCAGACTGATTGGATTATTAAACATAAAAAAGGGAAATGACTTAAAGGAGGACTTAGCTCAGAGTCTTGATGGGAGGTTTGCTCATAATGGGTGACAGTTAATTCTAGCAGTAGTTTGAGTAAATGCAAAAGCTGCTTAAACCAATTTTCAAAATCTTCAAGAAAAAACAAAATTTTGCTGTAGATCGAAGAAAAAATGGAATATAGCAGCTGAAGCCAATGGCTGAAACATGCTCAAAATTTCATATTTATCATAATTGTCATTGCAGTATGTGTTTTATAAATGAAATGTCTCCTATTTAGCCGAGAGTCTGCAGCGAAGTCGAGTCTAACTCTTTTTGACTTAAACATGTAGAAATTAGAATAACTCTGGGTTCTGCTCTTTTCAGTATTAACCCCAGCCACTTTTCACCTGTTCCATCTCAGTGAAGGAGACATGTCCCGCTGGGTAAGTGAAATCAATGCACACCCTCTATAGACAATCTAATAGTTAAGTTTTTGGTTTGTTTTTCCACCATCTTGATGGCTTTATAGTGGCTTCCAAAGCCTTATTTATTTTCATTTCCTGCATAATGTTTTCAAATTACATTACTATTAATAAGAGCTTGCCACAGTTGTGAGGCAAATGGGGGAAATGGTCATATATTGTGATCATGTGGAAACTGTAGCTGGAGATCTCATTGTGTTTGTACAGAGTTCTGCTCAGAGTGCTTATATGTAGAATTACGAGGCTTTTATATATATATATATATATATATATATATATATATATATATATATATATATATATATATATATATATATATATATATATATATATATATATATTTTATATTTCACTCAATACAAAGATAATACGAGTCTTTAAAACGTATATACAGTTTCCAAGGGAAAGAAAACCTAGGTTACCAGTAAAAATATTGTATTAAATTTATATTCAACATCTGGGTTGTCACTCAAATTGTACTTGAAGTAATTATTGAATTGAAATGAAAAAGTAACTAATTGTAAAAAAAAAATGCTTTTTAAATGCAATAAAAAGCAGTAAAAAAACACTCCTCAGTCCCTTTTTAAGTACCATTTTTAAAGCAAGAACCGAAAATCCAAGTCTCATTAAAGACTGATTCCTGAGACACAAAGAGAGAAGAACAAAGTGTGGATCAGCATGTGTCTCTGTCCATGAATGTAATGACTAGACATCCTAGTCTTGTCGGGATCTTAAAGAAGCCCAATTTATGGTGTATTAATGCGCACACCTGCTCAGGAAGAGGCTTCAGTGTCAGCAGACCACTGTGAGTATCTACGCCAGCGCAGCGCTATGGCTTTTTTCTTTCAACACTTCAATCATCAGAGTCATTTGAAATCAATTTAACAATCATTCCTGAGAATGATTTGAGTATGTAAATGTGGCCCAGTGGTAAAGAACTGCATAAGCAAGTGAGGCAGAGCGAGGGAGAGAGAGATGCAGAAATGGCTGTGAGCATCTATTATTGCATTAAAGAGTCGAATCCTTTAATTCCACTCCCAGCAGGAAAGTCCGATACAAAGCAGCGAGAGAGGCATGGTCAGAATCATGAAACATGTAATGGCACTGATGAAAAACCATGAGGAAGAGAAGAGAACGGCGTGCTAATGACATGAAGGAAAATGGAGGAGTAATGAAAGTAATATAGACATTGTATTAAATGTGTTCAACATTTTGTGAAGGTAATGCTTTTGTATAGTCAGCAATCAGAAGAACACTGATCTCTAAACAGTAGTCACACTGATTCAAAGACTACATACACAGTAAATTAAGATCACACGTTATATTCATTTTATTCATTCATACATCACCAAATACTCAATTCCTTGGACTTCTAATATAAAAAGGGCCCCTTTCAGGAGCTCAGAGAATCCCAGAGTGATCCTGTGATATGATGCCACATGTGCAACAACCCAAGTTAAGGAATTTCCTCACAACTGAAAAATCCAGTTATCTTTCAGTGGCTGGATTGCCTTCATTCCAATTTGGTTGCAGTTGTAAAATGCAGCTGGTGGTAGTGGTCAAATAAAAATACAGAGCATAGTTTTCCCAAGCTAATTTTGTTAGGTAGTGAATTGGATATGGTTACTCAGTTTTTCCCATTTGTTACCAGCCCCATAGAAGCCATCATATATTCTTGTCTCAGTAACCCCTTCATCACTGCTACTACCAAATGATGGGGGTCCATGCCCTGACTCTGGGCCCTCATGGACAGGGCATCTAAATGCACTGGTGCACCTTGTCCACCAAATCCGCTTGTGTACTAAAGATAACAATATCTAGTGATGCAGTGGGTAGAGTGCTTTATAGAGTGCGTTTCCAAAGTAGCTGATTGTACATCGCATGGCCCCAAATAAAAAGCATGCCACTACTAGACTACAGAGCACAGCGAAGCATGTTTCTATATCTGGCAATCTAATGGATGGGGTTTGGCAGCTGCCAAGAGTACCATACTTGCCTGTCCACATTGTATCGACTGTGAAATTTGGTGTATGAGGAATTATGGTATGGAGATGGACTTTGTCAGTAATAAAATGGAATGAAAGTGACTCTGTTTGGTGTTGAATGCAATATTTGGGATTTAAAAAGCCCAAATTATTCTTCTCTCTCTAGTGTATGGTGTTAGCCTAGCATTTATACTTCTGACTCCTGTCTTCTATCATGGAATGGATTGAAGCGGGCAACACAACATATAACCACAATAGCCCCACTTTGTTTTTGTTTTTTTATTCATAAATCAGTGAGATTATCTGTCCAGTTGTGGTGCAAGGCAGTCTTTGTAACCATGAGTAGGGATTGTCCAAAGGTCTTGTAGTAATTCCCCAGAGCCGATACACACGGGTTTCCATGCCAGAGATATGGAGTCTGCTGCAGATGGTTCATAGAGCCCTTCACTGATGGCTAAGATAGCAGTGACGATCCATTGGATGGTTATTCCCATTGGTGTGCAAAGGACATGGCTCGGTGTCTAATCTGAAGGTCCTGTGGATTACTTGCTGCTTGGAACACCCAGTTACTCAATGGGCATGTTGGTGCTTGTAAACTTAGATGGAGGGCCATGTGGATGCCTGTGTCTTCCCTGATCTCATGCCTCCCCTAATTCAACTCAATATGAATCCTGGGGACACCTTTTGTTCTTGGTGATGGCTGAATATGGGGTTGAGTACAGAAACTTTTTGGAACTAGGGTTTGTAATGATAAATTTTTTTCAGCATTTTTTTCAGATCACATTAGACTACCGGTGTGTCTGCAACCCATCTCCGGCTCAAGGCCAGTCAAGTACAAATCCACATTTACACAGCCAATTAAATTCAATTCTTTATTTTATTTTATTTTTTTTTTCATTTATTCATTCACCATTCAGAGCAAGTGACTTTTATGTACTCATGATCCTTTCGAATGATTACTGTTAAAAACTTTTTTTAAATCAACAGAAATTAAGACACTTTAGGCAATGCTAAAAAAAAGTTTTATCATCCCAGAAGGAATTTAAAAACAGCCTACAAGTTACTTACACTTGCTTTAGTGCAAAACTGCGTAGGGACTGCATAGGTGTTTGAGTGGCTGAATTTGTTCAATTAGATGAATTTGAATTTGTTCAATTAGATGATGGAATGATCAGACTTTGCATATTCACATTTACCTAGAATCAATCTATTCTGAATAAAATGTATATATTGTTTCCGAATCTTTGGGGAAAATGGCAGATTTATCCAGAAATGCACTCATAATGGGAAGAAAAAATATACATATAGCCAAAATGAAACGGTTCACAAAGAGACAAAAACAGAATAGTTGTGGTGTTCAGACACAAGAGGTAAACACAAAAGCTTGGGATTCAATTAAGCATCATATTCGCTGACCTCATTGCCATGGTTACCAAACAGAGGAAAATATTAATCAACTCTTGAGCACAAGGAAAGAAAAAGATGGAAACAGAAAAGAGAGAGAGGGGGGAAAAGACATGTGCAGGCACAATGTTTGGAAGAAAGTGGAAGTTAATTTTCAGGTTAAAAAGTTAGTTTACACCTGGAAATGTGACATTTGTGCTTGGACCTGGTTTAAAGCTCATGGCTAGGATCAGATCAACTGTCAATCTTGTTGTCAATTCTAGTTGTCTTCAATATAACGTTTTAAATAAAACAAAAGATAAAATGACTGTTTTTAAATGGCAACCACGCCTCTCAGTGGCAAGTCTCTCAGAATTTTAATTTGAGGCAGAATTGAGCAGAATCCCTGAAGTGAGCAGAATTTAACTCATGTTACAATAAATATTATATCCATGTAATGCCCCCAGTGAGGAGTTCTGGGGTGGAAGGATATGAAGCTCGCACAATGTCCACTAGTGGCCAGGTAAGGCTGGTTTAAATATTAAGCTGGCTTAATGTATAGATAGGTGATAGGTGCAGCTGCCTGATTGGTTTCTCTCAAAATTCATTATACAAATGTCACGTTAATGTGATAAAAAAAAAAATGTTTTTTTCTTCTTGTAAAGGTGCCCTGGAGGAACAAAGAAACCCGGGATCAGGAACATTACACATTAAACATTTTGAACAGCAACTCTTAAGCCAAAAGCGAGAACCTATGAAATTTTGAAGATGGCAACAGGAGTGCAGGTGAGTATGAAGGTAATGGAGAGATGCTTTAACCCAGAAGAGACACAGAGCAGACGCAGAGATCCAAGAAGGCCAGGAGCTATCGTGGAGAGTCGGGGTGTGTGAACCATACACCTAACAACTAAAGAGGTGTGTGGATGAGCCAGGGAGATTGACTGATTCAGTGGGGTGTTTGTCTGCAGATGGTTTCAATAAGAGGAGGTCTCTTCTGGGGACACTGGATCTCTGACAGCCATCACTTGTTCTTGTTTAGTATTGCAGTTGTATGAAACGTGTCTTAAAAAGTATTTAAAAACAAAAATGTTTGACAAAATTTACAAAAGTAAGGAATTACCAAAGTAAGGCAACTTCTTAATAGAAAGCTCATTCTGGTGTGGACATACATGTAAACAATGCAATAAATTATAAATAATGTAAATAAAACAGAAATGGCTCTTTCTTTGGCTATATTTTTGTGTTTAGTGTCATAATTGGGCTCCTTTCAATGATTAGTGATTAAGGGGCAAATTTACATCACTGGCAGAAATATTGTTTTAGCTTAGAATTACATATTATCATAAGTACAAAAACAACAACTAAGTGTGCAATATTCTCATAAAAAACCACACAGGGTGGATTACATACAAAGGGTGAAAATCTACTTTATAGCAAAGCAAATGGCTGTCAATAATAAAAAATTTTTTTAGCAGTAATACAAACATCCAAATGTGTAAAAGTGACTTCAGATGCTTCAGATGACACCAAACAGAACCTAGGAATGTTATGAACCACCCTGAAACCATCCAGGAATCAATCGTGGGTCATGTTCAGGTGCACATTCTGCCAATTTTAAGGGCAATTCGAGAATCCACACACAGTGTGATTGTGTTCTCTGTGTCTTATTGATGCACCCCTGTATTTCCCGAAAATGTGTAAAAAGCAAAGAGAGAGAGAGAGAGAATAAAAACAAATTTCAGATGGATATTGCTGCAACTCAAAAAATTGACAATCATTTTCAATCATGCTGCTCTGCTTTGCCGTATTTTGGCTGCGTGGCACTGAGGGGGGAAAGTTGCTCATTGTTCTGTTTGATGAAACTGTGGAGTGTTTGCTCGCTGTCTGCAGGGACTGTCTTGAAAACAAGCTATCTGAAAACTCCCCCCCCTACTGAGCAAAATGTTAAATAAACAACAGCACGGATAAACAAAATCCCCCCATTTTAATGTCACCCAAGAAGAAAGACCATCCTTTAATGCTAAGATTGCTGCTGGAAGCCAAAGGGCTGCCAACACAATTTGATATGAAGTTTACACATCAGCGGGGATCTGAATTATGATCACGGTTTGTAATTTATGAGAATTTAGAATGTGAAAATGCATTTTGGAAGAAAAAAAAAGAAATTAGTGGAGAATGATACAGAAAGATGCAAACTATTGGATGTTTAAAAAATAATGTATGTGAACTAGAAATAGAAATGTGCAGATGTATGTTAAATAAAAAAAAATCTAGGTTTCAAAAATAAAGTCTGTTTAGGAACATTATTTTTCTACCTAGTCCCAATGAGAGGTTACAATTTGCCATCTCACATTTTCCTCGGTAAATTCCCAAAACTAAAATCTCCAGAAAATGTTTCTTCAAATTCTAATTCCACAATAATTATCAATTACTAATAACCTAAATGATTTGCTTGATTGAAACTGATAATGATCTGAAAATCAGAGGCAACTTGTGTGATATTGTAAGTACTGAATTCCAAACATTGGATTCGTTTACTGCTCAAATTCTTTATTTTAGCAAGTTACTTTGTAAACAAATACAGTTTTCAAAAAGAACCCTGATAATTTTGAAAAGTTTACAAACGCAATGCGAAAGACAATCAAAATAGTTAAAAATGATATAATGAAACAAAACATTTCCCCATCCAAGCTCATATTAAGAATCTTAAAACAATATCATTGTTTTAAAATTGTCTGTCCACAGAAGCAATAAAAATAAAAATCTTCACCAAGGGATGCCAGACTGTAGACTTGCACAAGGCTTGAATGAGTTAAAAGCAGAATTAAAGATAAAAGTGTAGTTTTTTTGGCATTGGATAAACTCACTTGTTACAACAATGTATTCCGCCTAGGAAGCCAAAAACACCAGCCACATAGTTAAACATGGTGATGGTAACATTATACTTTATGTTTTCAGCAACTAAGGGATGAAAAATGAGGCAATGTACAGCAAAACCTTTGGTGAGACCCCTTTTCCTTCAGCCAATGCAAGGAATAATTGCTATGAATGGATATTCCAGCGTGACAGTGAACCAAAAAACAGTGACTCAAAGACAAAATAGGAGAAGATAAAAAAAGCACATCTCTGTGCCTTAGAGTTCAAGAGGAGTAGGACAAAATTCTTCCTGAGAAACATGATGCCAATCTCAAGAAACGCCAGACTTGGGTGCCTCAACATTCTACACATTTTGGGTTGTTTTGTGTTTTTTGCACATTACATTTAAACTTTTTGTTTCACATACATACACAAAATCATCTGTACCTTGTCCATCTTGTAAAGCTATAAAAGTATTAGTAAGGCTTATTACTAATTACTAGTCATTTTCACCCAAACTTATTTTACGGACAAATAAGAACATTTGGTGCATTTTGTGTTTCATTATAAAAACATTAAGGACTCCAAAACCCAAACCTTTCAGAAAGGTTCAACTCCACAGACCTTGAGAGTGTGTGTCGTACAAACGACAGAAGCATAGCCCAACCGTCAACCAGCCCCACCTGATCTTCTCCAGCAAAGTCAGTATACTTTCCCTTGAAGGTCATGTGATTAATGAGCAGCAGATCCTCTCAGCAATAATGTGTATGAATGCGTGGTTTATATTTGTTGACTAGCTAGCATTGACAGAGAAACAATATACAGAGACAGACAAATAAATAAATAATAATATCCTAACTAGGTTACTTTTTTTTTTTTTTGTGAGACCAATTCATTTCATCCAATACTAGTAGCATCATGTGTTCAAAACATGAACAATAGTCATTACTAAATAAAGTTAAGCTGAATTACTGTTGAGTACAGCGATCAATTTCAAATTAATTGAATAGGCTAAAAAGCTTCGGGGTCATTGAGAAATTGTATATTTTATATTTGTTCAATGTTTTATTCACTGTTCACTCACTTTGATTTGGGTCATTTGTTGCATAACAGTGTTTAAAAGGTATGTAATTGTAAAGTAACCAAAATATTTCTTGTGAAATCTTCTTTACTGAATTGAAAGTTGAAGTGTATCTTGAGGACAATGTGTTCCAATAAAGCACAGCAGATGTCTAGTTATTTTACTGTCTTGAAATCCAATGTCTGTGGTATGACTCAATTCAGCTTCAAAATTGGCTCGTTTGCCTGCTTTAAATAGGAACTTCTTCAATTTATTAGCAGGTTTTTTTTTTTTTTACCAGCATTGCTTTATATCATATCTTGTAGACCAATTACTTCTATTTAGACTTCTGTTTAGTTTTGAACAAAAAATAGATTAAAAATTCATCCACCATCAATTGTGTGACAAAACAAACCTTAGTGTCCAGTCAATGACAAATACTTCCAAATAGCATCATCTATCCTTTCATACTGAGTCCGGGATCTGTTTTTGAGCATACAAAGTAAAATCCTAAGAGTTAAATTAACTCTACTCGGAGTATATTTGGTCCCACTCTATATAGAGTTAAACCGACTCTGAGAAAGAGTAATTTAATAATCTATTTTCTTCATGTTTTTCCAAATCTGCATGGAAAATGCAAACTAAATATTAACTATTCAGAGAGGGACGAAGTCCACTCCAGAAAGAGTAAAACAGACAAAAATAGACTGTTTAGTTCAAATAGACTTATTTAAATAACTCTCCTTCAGAGTTGGTTTAACTCTATATAGAGTGGGACCAAATACACTCTGAGTAAAGTTAATTTAACTCTTGGGATTTTACTGTGTACTCGGCCCCAGGAACCGCCTTTTTTTACAAGTGTGAAAGAAACCTTTTGGTTCCCCAGACCTGTTCCTAAGAACACCTGCTGAGGTGGTTTGGAAAATAATTCCTGGGCAGGAATCACTGATGTGCCATAACTACTGTTCGACAAACCCAAATCCACTGCACTCTGTATGAGTAGAGATATATAAAACACTAAGACTTACTGGTGACGTATAAACGCAAATGTCTCTGAAATGTATCAGAGTTACTGTGTGACCATAAAAACACAGGGATCTGGGAGAATGAAACACCATTCTTGGAGACAGAACAGATGAGACCTTGCCAGTCTGAGAGCCCCTGGTCTTTATGAACAGTGGTCATCTGCAAATTTGTTACAACATTCTGTTAATAATAGGCTGCAGTAAAATCAACAAGGACTGTGTAAAATGGTTGCTGAGGATGTCGCGGACAACCTGTAGGGGTCATGATCAGCAGTAGATGAGGATCATTTAAAGGCCAGACTTGCATTGTGTCAATTTTAATTTTAAAATGGGTGATGTGCAAATATAGACAAATCTAACGTACATTAAATTGCTCACTTTACATAAATTCCTCACAGAATAACATCAACCGACATTTACAAACATTTGAGAAGTGTTCACTTCCAAAAGAATACGGATAAAATCTACTTCTTCTGGCATCACTTGTCTGCTTAATTTGAGTACAGACAGCATTAAAATAGTTAAAATAAATTAATGAATCCAATGTAAGCACATCCCTGATTCCAAGAGGTTTCCAGAGTGCATTTTCTATCACCAGTGTTTTTTTTTTTAAAATGAACAAAAATATTGTCTTCAGAAATTTCCATTCCTTATAGTATCCCAGGTTGTAGAAATTGGTAAACGAATAATGATGATGCTATGAATCTTAAGATTGGAAAGTTCCAGATCAAATCATCCTAGAAGAGATACTTTCATATTTCACACACATCCAAAGGCGTAGTTCACTGTAAAATCAAAAAAATCGGAAAATCTGAAAATCTATTTTTCTTTTATCTGTTGAAAATGGAACAAGCTATTTTGAAGAAAAATTTTGATATAATTCTCGTCTATAATTCAAAACAAGAAACTTTTATTTGTCCCACAATGGAAAAATTGAATTTTACAAAAGCTCAAACAGAAGTCATAAAAATGGAGCTAAGGTTAAGGTTTATTTTATCATAAATAAACAATAAAGAAATACGGTTATAAATATATAAAATAAACGATAGTGATAAAACGAAACTATAAATATATATTAGATAAAACTTTGAATTACTAAACAGACAGACTTTTTACAGCTCTTTAAGCACTTGAGGATAATTCATAAATGGTTATTATTTTTTTGTTGGACTCTCACTTTGAGGTAAAAAGGAAAAGGAGTGTTTGAAGAACTCCAGCTCTGAGGTCAAGTGCAATAATGGCTTTGCACTTCAGTCAGCTCAATCTCACTCCATCAGGAGGTGAAGAAACCAAATCACACACTGGTGAGTCCTTGCAAGTTTCAATACACTATAACAAATATTTTAGCTTGAGTTCAGCCGAGTGTGAATCGATGCATTCTTTCAATGCGCAGCAGTTTCTATCACTGCTCATGATACAGGATACTAGGGCAGTGCCCCCAGCCTTTGATGCACCATGGACGAGTTTAATATAGACATTTCTGCACAGGACGACTTTCTAATGTATTTTTCATGAGAATTAACTGCCAGGCATTGTGCGCATGCAGTCCAACTTTTTTTGCCACTATGTCCAAGATGTTGGCACAAAACGAAATAGTATTCTTAACAGTTCATTGACATTTTATTGCTAATTGTAGAAGGTAAAAGATTAAATGTTTTTGCCGTTTGCTTTTCTTAAATCCTATGTTTATTAGACTTGAAATGAATTAGTATTAACACAATTAAATTGATATTTTTGATTTACAATTAATGTTATTTATTTAAAAAATCTGTTAACCCTTAAAATTCTCTTCATGCACCAGTGTGTGTGTCAATCATAGCTTCTGACGGTACTCACCTGTTGTTAAATTTTGATTGCAAACATAATGTGTAGGTTTCAAAAGGTTATTAGTTTTGATATTTTTGGTTTTAAACAAACATTTTTTGGCGGCACATCATTTGCAAGGTAATTTAATTAAAATGTGAGAAAATGTTAAGTTTCATTTTACACAACCAAAGTTCTGGCAAAAAAGCATAATTGCCTAAAAAGTGTTTGGAACAGTAAACAAGGTTTAAGAGAGGTTGACTAATTTTTTTCTTTTTCTTTTTTTTGTCTCAAAATGTTTTTTTTTTTTAACATAAGAATTGTTTGTTTACAATTTTCTTTTTTTCTGTAAAAAATGGCAAAATATAATACTCGGAATTGCATTTTTTTGTACAGGTTTGTTGTGCGATTATTGTGTAATGAAATGAAAAAAAAATGTTTGTAAAAAAAGATGGGATTGTACTAAAAAATGCTAACAAGCATTGCCACAAAAAAACTGTTTTAAAGTTAAACTATTAAAATAATAAAGTAATACTAAAAACAATCAAAAAGGCCCTCTAATACTTATAGACCTGCAAGACCAGGACTCGTTGCCTTCTAAATTTTGCTTGTTTCTGGAGATTTATTTAGTAATGGCTAAAGTCTGAGTAAAAGTGTCATGAAAAGTTCCGGTCTTTTAAACCAAATTTAAGGTTTTAAATGAGATAAATTATATAAATGATATATTCTTGCTGCGTGGCCCATAAACGAATGAGGCATGGCTGTTTTGAACCCCTGTATTAGTGTCATGAGTTCTCAGTCTCAGCTCAAAAGATAAACGCTAAATTTCAATTACACCTTTATGGTATGATATTATGGACTGGCGACCTGTCCAGGGTGTAGCTTGCCCGTGAACCCGAAAGGGAATAAGCGGACAGGAAAATAAATGAATGAATGAATAAATGGCATGATATTAATTGGAAACTTATTTGTTCATTGTTCATCCATTCACTAATTTTCCTGCATTTTCATTTTCAGTGTCACAGAGTTCTGCCAATGCATATCTCCAGAACACTTTGGGAAAGGTACACCCTGGACAAAAGAAAAGGTACACCCTGGACAAAAGAAAAGGTACACCCTGGACAGGTCACCAGTTCATCACAGAAAGCATTTGTAAGCATTGACCTCATTGTGTTGTATTCAGATTATTTTTACAAAGAACTGCTTCTTTAAATCGCATTTCAATTGACAAAAAACCCTCCGAGGATGCTGAGAAAAAGGTTTTACAAAGTGGATTTTGTGTAAAATATATTAAATAAGTTTCCTTTAACCAATACATGAATTACTGAGCGTTTGATATAAATAGACTTAAATAAATTTTAGACATTCATGCATACCACTTGATATTTTAATATCTTTTTTTCACAAAAAAAGCAAATTTTAAAAAGCAAGATAATGGACTACAACAGGCCTTTTTGAAACCTGTGAATTTACTGTGTCATGACGTGTATTTCTTTTATTTTCATCTCTTTCTTGTTGGGAAATTGTGTGATTTTATTGTAGTTTCAGTCCAAAAGCAAAGCCAATAAGCTCCGTCTTAATCTTCCTCAAAACTGAGCAGTTTTCTTAGACTTTTCTACTTCTACTTCCAGGTTCTTCTGTGTAGGTTCAAGTTTGTTTACATGATCTACAAGTGAGACTGAGAAAAGTGCTCTATTTTAGATGGTAAGCCTTTATTTCAATTGTAAAAAAAAAAAAAAAGGTCAAATCTGGCCGATTGAATACAAAGTAATATATAATTATGTGAGAATTAAGGTTTTAAATATTTGCTGTGATTTTCAGAACAAAGTAAAGCAACTATTTCCTTTACTATATGTTCAGGTACAAAAAAAGTGAACTAGTGATTGTTTTTAATGTGAAAAAAAAAGCTGCTTTAGAAGGCAAGAAATGTAAAGAGCCAAAATAAATGAATGAACCCTTGGAAGAAATTCTGAAAATTCTGATTGTAAAAAACAGATGCATTTATTGTTTCATGGTACATGTCAAAACGACAGAAGAAAGCTTAATGGAGGCAAAAAACAAAGATGGTTTAAAATGGAGAAAATGCAATGGCGTTTTTGGAGCAAGATGATGTGTACGTAATGTGCACAGGGGTGGAGAGAGAGAGAGAGAGAGAGAGGAAGTGAGGCCATGCTGAGAGAGGGAAATGGGCTGGAGGACATTTCACGCTCATAGTGGCCAGTCAATCGGAATGACTGCAGCGAGGCAGGATTTGAAGGTCAGGAGATAGTGGATTATATTCAAGAGGAAAAGAAAAGAGGCAGATGATGGGGGTGGAGGAATAAACAGACTGTCCTCCCATCCCATGTTCGCTGCTTATTTCTAGACCCCAGCTCTTTTTGTTTTGTTGACTCGCTCTCTCTCCTTTTCGGGGAGATTACAGGACAGGAAGGCAGAAGGGAGCACCAAGACACTAAACTGACATCCATTAGTCTTTCACATCACGTCCCATACGCATGCAAACACACACGACACGCTGAGAAATCACATTTAGCTTCCTCTGACGTCCTGCCTCCTTATACTAGCTGCTAATATATACCCCACCCAAACCAGACAGAGAAGCAAAAAGAAAGAAAAATTGTGTTTTACACAAACAATAACATCGCTATCAGGCTGAACGCAGCATTCCCGAGCCTGATTTAATAAAAACAGAGCGGGATTGAATTATCATATTTTAACTGCATGTGTGCTTCAGTTTAAATGTGTGATTCAGGCCTGCAAATGATACCAAGGTGCAAGACAGCCCTCTCTCTGTCTCTCTGTGTTTTTTTGGAGAAAGGAGTAGACAAAGAAGGTAATAAAGCATGTGAGTAAAAGCCAAGATCCGATGTTTGATCTGAGGGTTTCAAATGAAGGGGATTTCATTTTTTGTTTTGGTATATCTTTCCAGATACTTTCAAATTGCAGAATTAAAAAGAGATCCATGAATTCATATCCTCCAGATTGGAATGCACTTTATGTGAGGTTTCTTGAAGCCACCACTGCCAGGAAGTTTAAGCATATCTCGCCGGTGCTGGCACCACTACATGTGTTGTACAAGATCCAGTTTAAAAAGCCCTTAAGGATCTTCAGCTTTGGGATAGATGGTGGTCCCGGCTGCTAGGAGCTGCTTTGTATTGGTGGCATCGCAGATGTCGAATTGGATGCCCAGTCATATCCTCAGTGGAGTACTTAATTTTTTTCAAAACACAGGAATTCATCTGCTACACTCTGAAAATGTTACATTTAAAACACGTTATAAATGCTACAGAACAAGACTGTATTTCACAAACAAATGTGATTACTGTGAAAAAACTTACTTAGTTTCACAGAGTAAAACCTTACTATCAACAGTTAAAAACAACTGAAAATTTGGTTTATTTAACTAACAAAATTGGGTATTGTGTACCAATAGCAAAATAAACATGAATTTTATGGGGTTTTTCACAAGCAATTCTTTCATTGAACTCAAAATGAATGGCAAAACAAAGTTACATTATAATGTAGACCGTTGAATTTGACAGATATAAACATTTTAATAGCAATAAAAATATGTTAACTAGACAGTTATAAAGCATTAAAATCTGTAAAATATAGTACAGTACAGTAAAGTGGGTGCATCACTTAAAACCAATAACAGTGCTATTTGACTGTAAATTTTCGCTGTAAACTGTAAAATTAAACGTTTAGTTATTGCAGTGGTATAGTGTACTGTCTACATACCTATATACGAAGTTGTAGACCTCTATTTTGTGGAGTGTTGTATTTTCATTTTGTTTTTTAACTGCTTCTGCTCAAAAGGGCATTTTTGAGGTTATCCACTTGTATTTTCCATGTCTAAATCTTAAAAGCTTTCTTTATTCACATACGTTGGCCTAGAAACACAAATGTAGTCTCGTTTAAAAGGAGACACTTTTCAATGTTTTCAAAATTTTATTGAAATATTATTATATAATTATCCACCACATAACTGATCCCAGCCTATAGTGAATCTAATTACAGAACAGTTTGCCTCATTTTCATTTATTAGTCAAAAACATTTTTTTTTTATAGTTTCATCATGATTTATGCAAAGGCTTTTCAGATTTGATTTAAGAGAGACAAGGAAGTATTTACAGTTTCTGTTTTTAGTTTTACTTAATAATAACCTAATAATCACCAAGAACATATAAACACACTGTAAGAAAAGTAAGACAACTTTGGACAATGGAGCTCTCAGTACCGGATTTCTTTGAAATCTCCAATATTTCCTCAAAAACACCCCTAAGACAGTGTTCAGGTGGTTTTGTGCAATATCTTGATGGACACATGTCAATCTCTTCTTTCTGGGAGTAGTATATTCATATTTTGTCCCTTATTTGAACTCACAAAGTATTTTGTGGTAACAATGGCCATTATATGGGATTATAATAACATCAAACACAGCTGATGTTGTTGCCAAGACTCACAACCTACATCTTAATCAGCTGCATGCTGAAATAAAACTTTGGATTCCAACAAAGATAAATTCTTTTGAATAAAGAGATGTTTTGATTGTTTAAAAGCTTACACAGGTTTGCAGAGTTGTGACTTGTGCATCCCTTTTTTATTTTAAGGCAGTTAGATCATTGGAAATGTGCTTAAGAAAGTCAATTTTACTGCACCTTCTTACTTATAAGTCAAGTTAAGAGTAATAGCATGATTTTAATTCTTGATTTGGTCTTGGCCATGCCATAAATTCTCTCAGTATTTCTCACAGTAACAGTATTCACTTCAGGTGATCCGCAGACACAACAATCAGACATCAAGCATCCACATGCCCCATCCCTCTATGATCTGTGAGCAGTACAAGCGCTTTTTAGGGCACTAAGGCATGAAGTTAACTCAGTGAACTTCTTGAAAGTCAACGCGATGCTCAGGTCTGTCATTTGTACGAGAAAAATGTAAGTTAAAATTGGTAAATAGTATCAGCCTGGTTATGGTTTGCTCACCATATCGTGGAGAGAATCCTTTATCATGTGCTATTGTTTATGCTAAAAAGGCATTTGTTGAATATTTTAGCAAATAATGTCTATTATAACCTCCCTTGCATGGAAAAAATAGCCGCTGAAGATAACAACTATGGGGAGGCTCATGCTTTTTCAAAGTGTAACAAGTGTTGGCCGGGATCTTACGGTTTGAGAGAAAACCAAAACACTTTGATCTTCATTGGGTGGTTCTTCACACATCAGTTAACCATAATTCTATCCAAAAAGATAAAAAAGATACATTTTCATATAAAGTCTGCTTTAAACTGATGATTACTGATGATTACTTTGATTCAAGCTCAAGACAATATATTCTTTGCAATTAATGTTTTTCGATTAAGATTACTCATAAAACGTTTAAATGTATCTCCATATTGTTCAATTTAAATGGTTTCTGTAAATAGTTCCCACTACTGTGAGTCATGCATTCGGTTTAAAATGGATTATAATCCAATAATCTCTTTGGTTTCTCCAAACGAAATTTCAAGTGTTTTTTAATTTTACTTTTCCAACTGATGTCTGATGTTCTCCAAATGAATACTGTGTGTACATTTTGACCCAAATACAATTTGTCTTGATTTTTACATTAATCAGAGGAGGATTTGTGCTTGGGCCAGACCCGCAATGACTCCTCAGAACCTCTGAGGCGTTCTACACATATTGCTAACAATCAACAAAATGCCTGAGCTCAGTGAAGAAACAACAAACACTGTGACTGGATGTCAGGCGAAGACGTATGAATCAGGCAAACTAGTGTAATTCAATTAATTCCAGCGGCACACAAACTTTATCATCTGCCGTGGGTGATCTGTGTCTCTTTTGTAATGAAAGAGTGCAAACTGCAGCAAAAAGTGCACAGAAAAACAAAAGTGTGTACTTCTGTCGACTAAAATAATGCAAGGCATGCAGTTTTAGCTTTTGTTTACATTCTTACAACTTTAAACATCTGTAGCATTCTTCACTGGAGTGAATTTTTTTTATTTGATTTTACTGACCTTTATCAGTTGTAAATGCAGATTTATTTCAAGAGCATTTCAAGAGCATACATATACAATTCAAAGTGCTTTACAGAAGAAAAAGACAGAAAAATTATAATATTCAAAGTATGAACTGTGGAGTTAAATGAATGGAAAATATAGAGACACTCTCTTAAAAAAAAAAGTTCTATTTCTGTCACTTAAAAGTTTTATTTCAATCAATATCGTTTAATTGGCTCAGCATGTTGGTCCAATCATGTTTTTCTGAATTAGAACATCAGTCTTTCTAAATGCAGACTGAATTATAAAATAATGTTTCACTCAACATAAAAAATTACTATGTTTCAGTTTGTACAAATTCATTCATTTATTTTCCAACCACCTTTATTCCCTTTTTTGGGAATTTTTATCTCCAGCACACATGGAGATGAGGGCGAGAGGCAGGGGTACACCCTGGACACGTCACCAGTCCATCGCAGAGTTTGTACGAATCAAATAAGAAAAATTAATAAAAGTAAAAAATGATAAATCATGCCAAAAGGCAATTTTAACTACGTTTAATCATTGTGTCCACCATATTTGAAGTGTGACACTACTGTTGCCAAGGTTAGACATTAAACAGGGTGACTAGCCAAATTATTTTGGGGCTTTTAATTCTATTTTATTAGTAATAGTTGTTTATTTTGTATTTGTAGTATTTTGTAAATATTTAATCCTTAAACAATTCAAGCTCATCTCCTAAGAAACTAAGACTACGAAAAAAATGGCCGCTGCGCCCGATGTGATGACACCTCCTCTGTTAAAAATAACAATAAAATAAAATGCTGATAATAAAAAAACAATTTTACTCTTAATTATCTTCAGTAGTGAGTGTATGAGTGAATGCTGAGTGAAGTTCACCCAGAATGAACTGGTATAGGTGCCAGCTGACCCTGTAATGCGAGTCATTTATATGACAATCGTATCGCACTTCAGGAGATGAATCACAGCAATGAAACCAGCAAAAAAACAGTGTTCATATTAAAATTGGTTATTGATCTTTTGACAAACAACAAAGATCAACACGTCAAAAACCATTTCCAAATTAAATCAAAATATGCAAAAACTGTCAAAAAGATTTTCTAAAAGCCACATTGTGAAATCAATGATGATTCGTACGTGGCATGCTGTGTGTTAATGATTTATATACTGAGATGGTCGTGTCCAGTATCTTGCATCCTCACAGAAAAGCTCATTGGTTGCAAAAGCTGCCTGGCAAATGTTCTCTGTCAATTGGTCATCTCAGTGGACATCCCAGACTATTCCAAAGCTCATGATTGGCTGATTGCTTTTAGATGTCTATTTTTGCATGCATTTACACAAATACAACAGGCTTTAATCCCCTCAAACATGTGTTACGTCTGGATAAAGTGGACCAATCACTTTATTTTTGAGACATCATACATCTGCATGTAAATATAATAAATGTTCGCATAATATTTCCAATCGAATCATTTTAAAACTGTTTTATATTTACTGTGAAAATCTAGAAACATAATATGGGGAGTATTTTTTTATCCAAAGTAAAATGTAAATTCCAACAGTTGTACTTTCTAGTCGCTGTCTTACAACAGCTTTTAAAGGGTGGCCATCTCACACAGTTTGACTCATTCTCTTGGTATAGCCAAGTATTCACATGTGGAATAAACTCAATCAACAGAATAAGAAGAAATTATTATTGAAAACAACAACATCAGCATTGCATTTGCACTACACTACATTTAACCCTTGTTTTGAACATCTCATTTGACGTGAAATAATAAGACGTTACAAATATTATCAAGCACTTGATGACAGCAATAGGCTGATAATGTGCATATTTTAACAGTAACAGAGATTGTCTGAACATAATGTTTACTGTGAGCAGCGTAAGGCTGGGTTCAGAATGAAAGGCTGTCAGAAAGTGAAGCTATTGCACATGTGCCGAACACCTTTGGCCACTCACAGAGCAAGACCAAGTTGATCTGATAGATATTTCTGCGTCATTATGTCTGCACAAATGCTAAAATGAAAAAAAAAAAAAAACCTTAAGTAAAGTAAAGTAAATTAAAAGAAATTATTTTCATACTGGCTCTCATGATTATGTTCTTGAAACACCAGCAAACAGCTTCATTCCAAAGCATCTGGAATGTCAAATTATATTTTACATTATCATGAGAAACCATACATAAAAGTATTGTGGTTTCTTATTTTGTCTTGATCATGACTTAATTATCTCATAATCTAAGCTATTATGTTGTGTGTATAATTTGTTTATTTATTTATTTATTTATTTATTTATTTATTTATTTATTTATTTATTTATTTTTTAAGTATAGAAAAAGGTTCATCTTGATAATTTTATGATGCAGTTGAATTGACGATCGGTTGATTCATTGCTTACGTTGGGTGTCTTTCAGTAGAATGGAGAAAAGACTAAATAGATATACATTTACATTTGTATACATTTACATATCATGTGTAATAATTTAGTCATGACCACAACAACGTCTACTATGTTGAAATCCAAACTGCCAATATTACACGACTGATGTGTGATAATTGATACATTGTAACTAATGCATTGACACGTCATTAAAGTAGTGGATTTGTAAACTTAAATAATTCAGATCAAACATTCGAAGCTAAATTTTACTTTAAAAGTATTTATCAATTATTTGGCGATTTTGAGTGCAATCCACACATTTTGGTAACCTAAAATTTACTTAGATATTGCTAAGTATATTATAATAATATATAGATGTGCTGTAATATTGTTTGGTCTATATAACTTTAAAATTTATCTCCAATTTTGTGTTAAATATAACTTCCACCAAGTGGATTTTGTGGATTAAGTAATGAATTATACACCTTCCAAGTGTTTCTCCAACGTTACAAAATATTGTAATTATAATGTAATAATTACTAAAATATAATAACGTCCTGACAACTAACAAAATGTCAAGCATTAAATGTTTAACCATTTTAAATATTTTAAAATACGTAAAAAAAAACTAGTACATCATAAACAACCTCCTCATAGAGAAGTAATGATAATAACATTGTAATAACATTAAAAATAAATTAAAATCATTTTTAAAGTTTTAATACAAAATATTTCTGTTTCATGGTATTTTCTATCAGAGAACCACTTTGCACACCCCCCCCCCAATCTTCTACTGTGATCACTGCAAATATATACAATGTAAATATAAAATATATCCACTTTATATGTGTATAAAGACCTAAAAAAAACAAATATGAACTATAAAATCTACATAGTGCTTGGTGCCCTTAAATCTGAAGATCTGCAGAGCATATAAATCAGCTTTCAGATTAAAAGACCAGAAGAAATAAAAAGTCTCATCAGAATGTGGCCAGATGTACAACGATGAATGTGTGCACATGAGAATCAGAGCTGGGTGGCAGTACATCATGTTGAAAACAAAAGCACACACTGTGAAACCCTCTTCATGCTAAATAAAAACCCTGTGTGCATGTCCTCTGAGTGTCTCCGTACCGACATCAGCTGCAGCGCAGCACACCGTGTGGTTTGGAAGCAGAATTATTTCCTTTCACATCTCACAGATGTAGTAGATATATCAAACTGATGCAAACATCTCAAACCATGATACAATAACAAAATATTGCCTCTCTAAAAAACAGGAATGGCCTTGTGATTAGGGAAAGAATAATTAAACATCTCATTCTCACCTGAATACCACCATCATTTGCAAAACGTATCTTCAAACATGTAAAGTGCATTTTGAACTGCCACATTAAAAATGGGTTTTCTGCACATAAAGCTTGTTTATTTTAAAACATGCTAATACAACATATGTCTCGTCGTGATGCGTCATTTTATGTCCAGATTGAGTCTGAGTTGAGCATTTAGTCCTCCAGCCAGACAGGGTGCTGCTTATTCCCTCATCCCAGCTCAAATGGGGTTCAGTGCTGGTATAAATCACTGTCGCCATCAAAAAGCTGTGACAGCCATGATAGATGGCTAAAATGTGTGCGTTGATGTCTTTAGTGTTGCCAACTATTTGCTAATTCTGCCTTTTCCTGGTTCTCTGCAGCATTCCACGTGGGGTACAAAGCATCTTAGCACTGACACATTGCAGAGGAGATATTTTGAATAGAGAAAATTACAAAAATTACGAAAAAATAAATCGATTTTTAGTAATGGACTTACAAGACAGGCTTTCACTCAAGTTATAATCACTAGTGAGATTGCAAAAATCTGAAAAAAAAAACATAGGGAAATTATTTTATGTTAGCAAAAGTGGTCAAAAGACTCTTGTCTTGCAAGATTTTTGTTTTAGTGTAAATACAGCAAATAAAAAAACGGATTTAAAGATATTGTCCTATGTACTACATGTATTAACAAGTGTGTGAAACAAACCAAATTTGATTCCAAATAGTTTAATAATTCATTAGACGGTGAGCCATGCCCAAGGATGAGTTGGTGTTTATGTCAACTTTCAGGTTGTGCAGTGACCCTAGATCAGCTGTCACCTAAACATCTCCATGAACATAAAATAAATCCAGTTTATAGCACGTCCGCCCATCATGCAGATGCATCTATGACTCGAATCATGACTTACTAGCCCCATGACCGGTGATCAAGTCCACTCTAGGCCACGACCTCAGCCTCAAGCAACAATCGTGACAACGCCATGCGATCTATTACAAGAGACTATTTGGGGTTTCACAGATTTCAAAACCCACAACATGACACTTGTGCACCTGCAGACGTCAGTGATTCCAGTTGGCCTGCTACTGAATCCACAACCCCCCACCCCTGACCCCTCTACCCTAAACACACACACGTGCAACAAGCCAACACTCGCATCTGACTGGATCAAACAAGCGTGCTCTCCTCACAAACTCTCTCACAATCAATACTTCAGCCAACACCACGCTGCACACACATTGTGAGAGAGAGAGAGAGAGAGAGAGAGAGAGCAACAGCACTCCAAAGAGCAGAAAACAGTGTACTGACCTTTCTGCCTCTCTTTTTTTTGCCTCCTTCCTTTCTTTCTTGCCCTCCTTGACGTCCAATCCACACTTGTCTTCTGGCTGCTGGTGCTAGGGCTACAGTAGTAGAGGAACGTTGAAGTGTGTGTGTGTGTGTGTGTGTGAGTGAGAGAAAGAGAGAGAGTGAGGGAGTGAGTGATCCAGCTCAACCTGACTGGAGCGGGCGCATTCGTGTGATTTCACACCCAGGCTGCAGCCCTGCCTACTGTCCTGATGGGGCTTCCTGAATCTGCTACTTATTTCGAGAGCCGGCACACTACCTGGGCTGCTTAAAGCAAGAGCCAACATCTACAGAGCATAATATCTCTCTCTCTTTTTGTCTCCCTCCTCTCTCTCTCTCTCTCTCTCTCTCTCTCTGTCTCTTTCTCGCGTGCACATATAAACACTAGTATACAACCTTTTAGTCGCTGGCTTGATGCTGGGTAGTGTTTGTTGATTTGCAGCATCCCGTACAAAACAATCACAATGGATTTTGGTGCATTTGGAATAAGAAGTGTTCCATATGGATGATTCAGATTTTCTTTCCAGTCTAATTCTACACTGTAATAAAAAAAATGTATGGAATGTACATTTTTAGAGACAAAAATGTGCTGTGAAAATGTTCTTTTTTTTTATTTTGAGGTAGGAAATGCCTCATTTGCTGTTGGATTCGTATTCTCAGTAACTCGTCTCTGTGGGACACTGAGGGGAGGGTGGGTTTGGGGGGACGAGTGTGCTAAAATGACTCAGGCTGAATGTGTATTAGTCAAATTTATTATTTATTGCCTAGCACCCCCCCCCCCCCAACTCTGCGCATGGAAAAGGGGGATGCGGGGGGGTGTGTTGTGCTAGGTCAAGGGTGCGAGGGTTTTATTGTGGGGGGTTTGAGATATAGCCAGTGGTCATGATTTGGCAAGCTGCTGGTGAAAAGAATATATAAGATATTAATTTAATTTATTTATTTATTCAGCCAGGCCACTCGCCTTATCAGGCTGGTGTCCCTTAATGACATCACTGGCAGCCTCTCCAAGCTGTCCGAAATCACACTGCCTCTCATTTTTCTTCAAAATGACTTCAATTCATTGTGTGTGCGCAGGGGTGTGTGTGCTACTGCCTCTATCTAAAATTGAGAATAATGCTATCCAGTGAGTCTATGCATTCATGCAAGACTCAGATATAAATGTAAAAAAAAAAAAGATTCATAGATAAATTTAGGGGTCAAATATTGAATATGAACAAGCAATACAGGTGTTTAAAAAATTCATTTTAAAAGTTATATTGTTATTTTAAAGAACATCAACTAAAACATATTTAACATATATAAAACAAGCACATTTCAATAATTTAGCAAATTTTTAAATATCAAAAATCCAATTAGTGATTAGTCAAAACACATTTCATGTTGTACTAAACAAAAATATAAGTTTATATGGGAACATTTCTAATATTTTAACGAATGTATTTTTCACTTCAGCATTTATGTGAATTGGGGAAGTTGGGTAAGATTTTATATTTTATACACTTTTGATTTTTGTTAACATAAAAACTGTTTGTTCTAAATGTTTTATTTAGATTTTTGAATTAAACAATAACAATATTTATTATACATTTTTGTACTATTTAAGGTTTGTTGTGGAATTATTGTGTAATGCAATTAAAAACTCAACTTTTTGAGAGTAAAAAAAAGAGAAAATGCATTTAAAGATACCATTTGGATACCAAATATTCTACAAACTATGTATCTTTAATTCTTATATTGTAAGAGTAATCACCAGTAATCCTAACTCTTTTGAATCCACTGTTAAGATTTGCAAATCAACATTCAACCCCAATAAAGAAATACTGTCCTCCATACATTTTACAACAGTTCAGCACATTTCAACACTGCACCGAGACAACATACATTTTAATCAATAATAAAAACGCCAGCAATGAATTTAAATGTTAATGGATAAATGGATGTCTTTTTACATGTTGTAAGGCAAGAGTTCCCCTGACAAAGATTGTCCAGGCAAAACATATATTTATCTAGATCTAAACCAAAACAAAAGTTTCTGAGACTCTTTATCCAATACACTAGGTCAGCCAGTGAAGCAGAGGGGACATTGGGTGTAATGTCAAGTGTAGGGCAAAATTCCATTTTGCCAATGAGAGATGATCAGGAGAAAATTTTGGAGAAGTTTCATCAGATTAGCTTGAGCAATCGACTTGTTTGACCTACAGCAAGATCAGAGTTCTGATAGAATGTGATGAGATGGTTTGGTCTTTTCTGTGTATGTTTTTCAAATGCATTATGAGTTTTTCTGTTGAGCCTCATGAGTTGTTTCCTTGGAGAATATTAACTTTTGTGTACTTCTAAACTTTGTCACTGGTAGTGTAGTTGCAAATGATCATCTAATGGTTAATTTTGGTGAAGTTCAGAGCACTGCTGCTTATGCAGGAAAGAGTCATGACCCTTTCTATCCAACTATTAGAGCTTAGTGTAAAACAAGAACCATTACAACTCAATTATCCTCAGTTTTCATGAACATTTGTATAAAGCATGCTTTAAACTGAATAACTCTCTATACATGGTGTAAATGGATTTAAGCATCTAAAAAGAAATCATAAAATGAAATAAAATGAAGATATGAAAAAAAAATAAAATGGTAAAAAGGAGAGTGCCAAATCTATTATGAATCTCATTCTCTTTAATCTATTTATTGTTTTTCATTTTTATAAAGTTGTTCTTTATAGTTATAGAGGTGAACTAACAAAACACACAAAAAATTATTGTGTGATGTTTTGCCACGTTTAAACAAAAAAAATTCATTTTTAGAACTCAAAATATGTTTGTTTATAAATTAAAAATTGCTTTAATTGAAATCAGCTTCAGAATACCCAAAGTGTAAAAAGTGAAACTTTGTGAAGTAATACCAAGGTTGCTAGTTTTAGATTTGGATACTACTTATGGTTTAATTTTAATTTTTTTTGTTTTGTTTTGCATTGTTTTTTAGTCAGTTTTAATTAGTTTTATTTTCATTTTTAATAGTTTTGTTCTTTGTCTTATTAGACAGTGCAAGATTATAGAACATTTAAAAAAATCTGTAATTGGTTTATCACTTATAAAAATACAGTTTGAGATATCCCTTACTGGACTTCTAATGAAAATATATTTGGTAGTATTTTTTATTACAATTGCAACTGGTCAAAACTCATATCAACAAACATTTCCCAAAGAAGAGTAAAAAAAATATTTGCAGATATCTCTAATATAAATTGTAGAGATCATTAATGCATTTTATAACTAATCACCCTACAGATTTCAATGACAGTTACGACTAGCAAAATGAACATTGGGATTATCTGTAATTGGATTTAGATGAGTAAAAAAAGAGTTGCTACAGTATGGAAAGAGCATCACATGCTAAAACGACATGCCATGCTAGGATAGCTACTAAATAAGTGTCTTCAACAAGATACTCAATTGTAGCATCCATATGTACGCTCTGCAACTGGGATTTACTTACTTTTGTAATACTCAAAGAGGTCCCATATAGGGCTCTGCTGCTTAATTCCAACTTTAGTATTTTGTTTAATGGTGCAGTGAGAACTTTTGCACAAGCCAATTTTAAAAAAAGAGGAGGAAAGGAAATGCAGAAAAGCATAAATTCTGATTAAAAGCAGCTAAAACTTTACACAATACAGTTTCAATTGGCTTTTATATTTATTTTTTTAAATGCTGGGTACTTTGACCTTGTTTAATACCTTATTTTAATCCCTCCCACATCCATGATGATGGTCAATTGTCCACCTTTATGCAGGGTTTACTTTTTTATAACAAAAAAACTCAAAATTAACACTGAGACATCTGCTTCTAAATATGGCTTAGACGAAAATTGAAAGTTGAGCATACACTCGACACCCAAACAACTCACAGTAGTCAAACCATTTTAAACTCAATCTTGCAAACTGCCCACTGTTTCATCTCTTACTAGATTATATCAATTTCACTTGGGCTCGTGAATATTCAAAACTGAAGGACAATGATAAATTGACACCCAAATGAATTCCACGGCTCAAAATATTGTCAGGTCCCCCATAAAATAGCTCCCTATTAGTCAACTATAAAAACAAAATACATTTTTATTTCTAGGGTGGATTTTTAGCAGCACAGGCTACACCATTATAAAGCATATAATCAAAAAGTTATGACAACAAGCAAACACATTTTAAAACCCAAAATTAAACTTGGAAGTGAAAATTGTTCTTACAACTTCGCTTCAAAACTTCTACACTTTTAATTTAAATATCTATTGGGATTTAATCAAATCTATTTGTACTTGCATTTTTTTTGCTAGACCTCATAAATATTGTAGAACAAGAGTGTAATGAGATGAATAAAAGAATGAAGGGTGGAAGATACGGAAAAGAGTTGTCCTGTCATCTACAGCATTTCCCAACCCTCTGCTATATGCGAGAGTTAAAATGAACAGAAATGACTATTAATATTAATATGTAAGACTGTGTTTCTTCAGGAGCTTAAAAGGATGGGTTGTGAGTCTGTTAGCTGATTGTAAATGTGTTACTGCTGAAGAGAACTTGACTAGCGCACTATAAATGACCAACAGACTTGCACCAGGCTGCCATCACACACAACATGACAACTATATGCCTCTATCGCTCCACCTGTCTCTGCTCTTTCTGGATCAGCGTCCGTTCATTTAAGAACTTTCATTTCTCCCGAACAGCATTATTATTATGTATTATTCATATTTCTGAATTATTACTCATTTTCTCCTCAAAATTGAGTGCTTTAATTCACATTGCAAGTACTCATCAAGGCAGTGTTGGAAAATGAATCTGGACGGATACATTATATTTGCAAAAAATGCTAAAAGCACATCAAATATATATGTAAATAATAAAAAATTTAATGTTAATTTAAAAAGAAAAGCAATTTGTGCAGACCAAAAATTGCCTTTTCATTAGATTCTCTCTCTCTTTAAACAATCCATGAAACCATCAGAGTTATTAAAGATATTCATACATCTGTAAATCAAGGCAGTCTGTTCAGACCTCTCCAAAAATGGCCTGCAACCGTTCTTCAGTAAAAGTCAGAAAGTAACAACACTTAACATACTTCATCTGAAAAGAAACCCTCAAAGTATCCTTAGTTTCAGTTTTTCAGACAATAATCTGGTTACTATTCATACAAATAGTTTTATAAAAATAAATTAATTTCATATGGCATCTAAATCAAACAAACATTTTTTTTTTAATTAAATCATGAATCAGTCCAGATATAGTATAAATACAGGCCAAGCCTTCTCGTGAGCAGCCTGATCTTCCAATCAAATAAATTCACACTGTTACAGCCATTTTACACAGAGACCAGGCAGGTGCCAGTGATGGTGCTTGTAGGATGGTGTCGGCTTGAGTTTGAGTTGTTGACAACATGTGAAGAGAAAGTGTGTATAGATCCCAGGATGCTCCAGTCAATAATAATGAACATACCGACCCACCCAAGCTGTAAGTGAGCGAGCCATGTGCCTTACTGCGACCCCATTAAGACAGTGAGGTTATGGGTCACAGAGTAAAGTATTCTCTGACATAGATACAGGGTTGAGGGAGACATACGAGACAAAGCATCGAATAGCAAATTCACGTTAGCAAAAAGTAATCGTTCATGAAAGAATCACTCTTTTAAACTCCATAAAAACCTAGCTTGCAGCAATTTGCCATGAGCTATATGACTCACGTTTTGGAAAAGAAAAATATATATGAGGGGGGGACTTATTGTTCAAAGAAACAGATACCCGAAGAGTAAGGTTAAAAAAAGCACAATTTTCACCATTAAAAGCAAAACAAACAAACCATGATCACGTCCATCACCAGTGGGGCATTTGTGTCAGCCAGTGTTGCTATGCATGTGTTCAATGACACATTATAATAACAAGGAAGTACCTGGATGTTACTAGTTTAAAACTACAAACACTTTGGTTTAACAACATGTAAAAATTGTAAATGAGAAAAAAAATTCCATAAATACACACAAAAATGTAGAATTATATTTCACGATGTGAACAATCATAATAAGTTTATAAATTCATTAAAGACCATGCATTCATTGCACCAATTTAAAGTAGGGGTTTAACCATACACTGTTCACGATACGATACATACCTCAACATTATTACTGTGATACGATAAGTATCACGATATTAAGCAAAAATACCATAAAAAGCAAAACTGAACTTGAATCATATGTTTCAAAACTATTTCATAGCTTACAATTGAATCTTTTTTCTGTATGTAAGCTGTCTAAATTAAATATATAATCTTAAAATTTTAAGACAGTGATGAACTCCAGGGTCTAGTTTGATTTGAATAAGAGTGTGTAGTATCATTCACCCACTAGGGGACAGTGTGCAGAGATCTGACAGCATTATAAGTAAAGGAGAGAGTGTGAGTATATTGTAAGTTTTACAACAATCCTGTTGATTCTCAATAAAAAGTTTAATGCTGTTAAACTGCTTGTTTATTTATTATTTCTCCTAGACGATATTTCCCAGTAAAAAACAATACGTTTTTGTAATGCTTATGTTGAGCCACGATATATTGTTACACCCCTATATAGACTATTTTTAAAGAACATAAATGAACACAATGATATGTTGGACAGCAACTGGTTTAAAAAAAGCATTTCTGCGTTTTTAATTGTTGGCTTATTTCAAGCATCTGGAATTCCTCATCTTTTTAATATTTTCCCTGTTGTGATTGTCTTCGGATGGCTTTTGATTACTCCTCACACATGAAATGAGCACTGGATCATCAAAACATTTCATTTTATTTTGAGACTCAGGTGTATGTAGCGATCTGATGAATATAAGAGCTGCCGTTTATCATTTAAAAAAAATAAATAAATACATACAAACAACGCAGGAATACACAGGCAATATGTAACTTGTCATTTGGGAACACATACCACATATTTGTATTATCTGTTTATTTTCCATCAGTGTTTCCAGGGTCTATTGGAGCTTTCATTTGGCGATCGACAAGGTTGCAGACACCCTGGACAGGTGACTGGTCTGTTAGAAAACTAAAACCTCATCCCTCCAGCAAATTTAGAGTCAGCAGTCAACATTTCCTTTGCATCAGTGTCTAGGGGAATCCTCCAATAAAGCGGCAGGTTGAGCATGTTCATTAGTTCCTTTATTAATCAATTTAGTAACTGTGTAGCAAAGAGTTACTTGTCTTAACCACAAGCCAAGAAATGAAAATAAATAAATAACCATGTAAACATTGAACAGTATAAAAAAATAGCATTTCTTTAGTTCATTCTGAATTGGACTATCAACACCAGAGATCATGGGTTTTATAACCAGGAAGAGCCAAACCTTCTCAAATTTAGTAGTTTAGTGTAAAAGTACCCAGCATGTTGTTCACCAAAAGTGAGCAAGGATAAGCTCCAGTGTTCTCCTAGGGATCCTTTTTGAGGATGGATGATGAACAAGAAAGAGTATTGTGTTGAAATTAAACTTGAGCAATACATCAGATTTCATTGAGTAAAAACGAGGCCTGTAGGTCATTTTGTACAATTTGATTACTCTCAAATTCCGTAGTAGATGAGATCAATGAACTAAACCTCAGCTCGATTCGATGGACAAGTCATCGGTCTGTCACGCAGATCCCAGTGGTTTTCTGAAGAGCTTTCTATTGTCTGGGGTGATGAACTTGAGATGCAAGCCCAGGGGAGATGGGTGTGTGTGTCTAATCCCAACCCTCTGTGGTTCCCCATCCAACACAAGCTCCAGCTGACGCCTGCCCAGCTGACCAGCCCTTCACCGCACCACTGAATAAAACACCTTGTAATGAGCACGACACAAAATGGCTCCTGCGCCACCAGACCCAGAGAGAGAGAGAGAGAGAGAGAGAGAGAGAGAGAGAGAGAGAGAGAGAGAGAGATGGGGGGGTTGAATACATGTTTTTGTTCCATTCATGAATATATACATTTCTTGGCTTAGTTTGTTATCTCTTTTATTTTATTTTATTTTTTAAGCAGTACTGTCCTGTTTAAAAGCCACCACATGGGAGGGTAGGTGCTTCATGTGTGCTGTACAGTTTTGTTATCTCCAAGGCAGTGAACATATGATGTGGTGTTTCCTCCTCTGGTGTTTCCTCCCCTGCATTTATGTAACTATATGTTAATTTTTTAAAGGGTTGTCACATTGTTTGAATTAGTTTAAACTATTTGATTATAAAGGACCTTTGATTGTTATTATAGTGAAGTAGTATTATAAAAGTATTTTTAAAAATAAAACACGGGCGGCACGGTGGCTCAGTAGATAGCACTGTGGCCTTCCAGTTAGAAGGTTATCAGTTTGATGTTTTGACCTCCTTAAACCAGAAAGCCAAGAAGGGTGAAGCCAAGGTGGTCTTGCAGGGAAACACTAGGAGGAGTTCAAGGAGGCCATGTATGAAGCTTGTTAGTCACCCCAAAGAGATTGTGGTAAATCCATCACTTTGGGAGGGGAAAGCCAGTCTCTACCAACATTATTGGTAGATGTACAGTATAGATGGGGAGGTGCTGACGTCTATTGTGGATATTGTCTGATGGTGAAAGGAAGGAGTTCTTTTATGATCTCCTCAATAACAGCGATAGCTCTCAGGTCTTGATCTTAACACCTTCTTTGTGGTAAAGCCTCAAGTGTGGGTCCAATGAGTACTTGCAAGAGATCTGCCCTGAGTAATATAAGTCTTTGGATGTTGCAGGGCTGTCATAGTTGACATGCGTCTGCAATATCATGTGGCGGTTGGGTACAACCACTCTGGAAAGGCAAACTGGTTTGGGGTCCCACTTTCAAGAAGGGTTCCAGAGATGTTCCAAATGAATTTAACTTGCCATAACTATGGGATCTAAAAGTCAAGAAATCCTTGAAAGTGTTGGATCCCAAACTTTATTTAAACATCTATTACAGTGGGTCACCCGAATTTTGAATTTTTGTTTTTGAGCGCATACTTTAACCTTATCTTCCCAAAGCTCCTGAACTGCTTTTTGTGCGCCAAGAAAACTTTTGACTTAAGAGGATTCTCTGAGACCACAATGTCAAGAGCTTCTGTTTTATCTCCTCAGATGTTTGCCCTGATCAGAGGAAATCTAGCACCTGAACTGCTTCACCCCAGCAAAGCTTGGTTTCTTTGAGGTCCTGGTTGAGATTTTTGGCTCCATGCTACTATCTCTATTATTTGGAGCAGACAAGTCAGAACCACAGAACATTAAAAGAAAATATCCATTGCTTAAACTATTTGCTCAAGTGATGGAGCTTTGACGCACTTACACTGAACAAACAAAAGAAATAAATATCAAGATAAAAAGAAGTGTAACCTCTTTGATCATATATTACTTAAAAATGCAAATATATGTCAGTGACAAATCATTAGTTATAAATATAATAAACTTCAGGTTATTGAACTTTACCGGGACAAATAAGTGTGAATTACATTTTTAAAGTGAACTACAGTGATGGGAAATTTTGTTCATTTTGGTGAGTCGGTTCACTAAACAGAACTACTCTTTAACAGATTATGTCCTTACTTCCCTAACAAGATGCAAACAGTTAGGACAAAGACCTTAAAGCTGGGCAAAATACAATAATAAGGGAAATATGGCAAAAGTTTGGACGCAATGTTTACATCATTACGATGAGTAACATAGACCAACCCCAATGTCTCAACGGTTTTCATAACCTGACAAAAAGGTGTGCCAATTTGGTTGCTACGGAGGACATAATGTTCCCCATGTCAATACAAGTAAATGAAACCAACCCCGATGTCTGTATAATTTTCCTAAGCTGAAGAATTGGTTGCTATGGCAAACAATATGGTTGCTATGGAGGGGTAAATGACATAGCATTCCCTTTTTGACTATGCTATATAAACAAACCCACATGTCTCTATTATTTTTCTATCTATAAAGCTGAGTTCTAACAATTTGGTTGTTAGGGTAAACAGTTTGGTTGCTATGGAGTGGTCTGCGATAAAACAAAAAAAAAGGTTAAGTTGTTACTATGATTAACATAACCAAATCCGTATTTCTATACAATTTACTCCATATTCGGCTCAGGGTGGGGGTGCAATCGTGTGACGACTGAGATGTTGCAAATGAATCATTCACTAGGGAGCGTAATCCCTCACGAGTCACTATGAAGATTCTTTTTTTTTTAATGAGTCGTTCACAAATGACACATCACTACCATTTAAGCTTGAACATGTACAGTATGTTAGCAACAACAGAATGCATAACAGATTCAAGTCATCATCCCTGAGAGGGACGCTAGGGGTTATTATCGGCTAGGTGATAAGTGTGCACTATTTGGAGCATTTAAGTCATTAGCTGCTGTTTTCCACTGCAATTCACACACTTCAGGCTTCTCAGTCTGGGGCAGAGGTTCAACAGTTCATTATGACTTGACTGATAAACCCCAAACACACACACACGCGCATGCAAACCCACACACACATACACCCAGACTTGCGCAGCACTATAGTTTTATTTCTTAAACATAAACAATTTAGCATATTGGCTCATTTTATAATAAAATCTAATTAAATGACTGCGATGGAATGGCAACCTGTCCAGGGTGTACCTCCACCTCTCGCCCAAAATGCGACCGGCAGACCCCTGTAACCCCAAAAAGGGAATAAGCGGTTTGGAAAATGAATGAATGAATAATTAGATGACAAGCAATTAAAGACAGCCTAATATTGTGGTCTACATTAATTCAATGGATTTGTCTGGTGTGAGATTACATACTCAAAACAATTCTCACAGATGCCAAATGGCCACATTGTGTATACTTGTCTTTTCTGTCATTCCTAGCATCTTTTAATGTTGCTCCTTCATCAAAAACATGCCTTGAGTTTTATTCAAAATCTTTAATGCATGTTTGTGTAATCCTATTTTACATTTTTATGACTGCAAAATGGCCTGATGATCTTAGCACCACCCACAGCCCACTGACCAATCAGATTAAAAAGTTGTTGGTTCAGGGCTTGCCGTTGATATTCCTGGTAGGAGTTTGCATGCTCTCCTTCTGCATGTGCTTGCGTGGGTGTCCTCCAGGTACTCTGGTTTCCCCCACATGGGGAATAATCTATTAGTAATTGAATTGATGTGCAATTGTGATGTTGAAATGTGTGAGCATGTGTTGACCTGCGGGTGTACCTCTGCCTCTTGCCCAATGTGAGCTGGACAGTGACAACAGGAAAGGGCGGGAAAAAGAATGAGTTCTATCACCATCTAGGCTTGCCTTGTAGTCTAAGTATAAAGTGGCAGATATAAACGTAAAAGGTTGCTCAGACGTGGATTAAATCTGTGTTTTACCCCCCAGTGAAGAGATGCGGAGGAAAGTTGGGTGAAGCTCAGACAAAGTCAATGAGGAAGAGGTAAGACTTGCTTGAATGGTGATGAAAGCTGTATGGTTTGATTGGAAAAACCGACCCTGATTACTCCTGCTGAAACATGTTGAAAAAAACTAGCTATTAAAAGTTAAAAGCTATTAAAACTAGATCATATTGCTTTAAAAGAGTTAAAGCATGAAAAAAAATTCAATCCTTCAGCCCTGAAAGTGTTCCCAATGTGATTCCTCACACTGCTCTCTTGAGATAATCTATCATTTTCGTCAAGACACGTTTGAACTAGAGCTGGTGCTGCTTGGTGTTGGAATGGGTGTCATTGACCAGAATGTCCAGTAGTTGGTCAGTGACACTATGTCACAGTCAGATAATGACCTGTGACTGTGGCAAAGTGAAAGGACAGGTATTGACAGGTCCACTGAGCTGCTGACAATGAGGAAGCAAGAGTTCTTATAGACATTTGACTGAGTGTAAAAAGAAATCATTTTATCAGGACTTGACTTCTTTCACTTGTTCTAACTGGCTTGAATAGCCTGTTCTGAAAAATGAAACCATGTGACGTTACCCCATCCCTGCAGTCAGAAACAAATAGCTATTGAGTTTAAAAATTGTTCAAAATAATATCTGTTGTATTCAACAGAAAAGAGAGACAACCCAAAAAGATTTTCCTGTTTCAAAAAAATGTTGTTATTTTAAAGCAACATCTTTTAGGCCAATAGTGCAAATAATCCAAATATGCAAATAATCTCTTATTTAAAGGCTTCTAATTGGCTAATATGACTGAGATTAAGAGCATATTAACAGCAGAACTGCAAAAAATCCTAAGATCAAGTAAATAATCTGTCAATGGGGTAAACAAAGTTGACCTAAAACTAGCAAAAATATCTAGCTGACAACAAATGCTAATGAATCTTAAAATAGACAAAAAAAAACTCTCAAAACAATTGTTTTCGAGATATTTAGAACCGAAATAAATATTTGAACTTGTGTCTAGTCACAAATTATGTCAAAACTAGGCAAATTATCTAAAAACTATAGGATTTGTATTTATCAGATAGGACAACACAGACAGACTATTTTACAGTGGGAATTTAACCAGTCACTCAAATCGAATTCAACAGTGCACTTCAAAGTCAAGTGCACTGTCCACCACAGTGACACTATGTCCCTCTCCCCACACCACACCGCTGGTTAAATTTCGTATAAGAACTGTTAAATTGTATGAATGTAAAAACTACATATTATAGCTCAAAATTAATTTGATTTTCTTTTTTTATATGGATTAAGTGATCTTTTTTGTAACAATTTTTTAAATGATCTTAGAACTACAAAAACCTGCTTAAAATATGACAGATTTCTCTATTCTAATGCAGTGAATGAACAAATTTAATGAAAACTGTATTGAAACCAATATTTGTGCTTAGTCATTGACATACAGAGAAACATAAAAACAGAAATACTTTCTTGTTTTAAAATTCTTTTTTATAAACATTTTATGCTTCCAGGTCTAATTTCCTAACCATTGTCAGATTTTTTGGTTGATCAAAAAAGATTTTAACTATATTCAAGCATCTTTTTTTCATGTGTTGGTATTTTTTATCAGTACTTAACATTGATTTCTTAAAATAAGACGTTCAGAATTTTTTTTGAAGTAACAATATGTTGAGTCAATATTTCTTGTTTCAAGATTCTAGTTTTATGTTTAGTGGCAAATTTAGTGGCTTGTTTTACAAAATGTCTAAATTAGAGCTAATGAAGAAGAAATGTAAAAGAGCTTCTGTAGAAAATGTAGGTAATATTTTCACAAAACAAGCTAAACAATCTATACCATGAAAGTCTAAACTAGATAATTGTTCTGTTTAAAAAAAAAGCTAAATCAAGATATTTTATCAAAATTTAAGCTTTTTCAACTTTGCTTACTTTTTTGGAGTGTATGGTTTGAGTTTTTACAGCTTAGGTTTAATTTTTAAAGTTTTAATTAAAATAAGTAAAAAAATCTACATTATACACTTTTCCAAGCACATATAATATAATTCTCAAGCTATTGTGAAAATAGAAGGATGAAGGGAAATTCACATTAAATACCACACACACTCTTCGACCCAACCTTTGTGTCTGCTCCATAGTAACTTAACGGACACTTCCTATAAACCCAACCAATGGTCCTACTCTAAGATTACATGCAACTCAATCCACCCTCATACACTAATTTGTTTTCTTCTTGTCATTTTTACCCCTCTAGCAGGGTGTAACTGAACCCTTGAATATATACAAATTTAATAGAGCAAATAGAATCATTATCAAATTCAAATCAATACAAATCTAGCCCCAGTGCCCTTAAAAGGCTGCAATGTTGAAACGCAACACCTTCAGCACCCCCTCTTCCCTTCTCTTGCATTAGTATGTTTGATAATCTTGTCAGACACACAGACAATGAAAAAATCTTCAAATCACTCCAATAATTGTACAGAAACAAAATATTTCATCAGTCAGTGAAAAGGTTTTGCTTGTAGTGCAGTGATTGTGTTTGATTTATGTTATTCTATGAATTCACCCCTGTCACCACAAGTGCCACTGTTTTTTTTAAATATTGTTATTGGAAATAATCTACAATTATTTTGGGATGGTAGAAAATCAGGCTTCACTGAAGAACACCTTAGGGATGTGGTGGAATGGGAGAGTCACGTCAGCAACTGCATGATGCTAACATGTCAATATGGCCCAGTCTTACCGTACTGGAAGGTTTCCAGTACTTTGTTGAATCTATGCCAAGAAGGGTTGCAAAAGGGGGTCGAACACATTACTAGTAGGTGTACCTAATAAAGTGGCCAGTGAGTGTATGTGGGTGGTTGACAAATAACACAAATCTGATGATTGTCTGTATGTCACGTAGAGATAAAAAAAGTAATAATGTTGTTTTTCTGACAAGATCTAGTAAAATGTTACCAAAGGTGTTATATGTATCAAGATTTCTACTTGGATTTTGATCCAAATTATATGCCGTGACCATGTCATGTGTTTGTGACGATCACACTTGTGACAAAACAACTTTGTTATTGTTGATTCATGTAATTAACATTAGAACACAAGGACATTAGAATCTATATTAAAAGATTTGAGGATCTATGCCCTCCTTTGCATGATGATTTAGAAAAATGTTGAAAAAAATGTGAAAAACCAAATTGCCAAATTTTTGCAAGGAAATGTTAAAAGTCAAAGAAGTCATGATTAAAAGGTTTAATGAAATGAGATGTAAAAATACATACTCTATTTTCACTCTGTATAAAGTGACGCTTTCACGTCACACCATGACAATTTAAATATTAATGATAATCAACACAACATTTAATAGAACTATTAACAAACTACACAAAAAAATATTTATGCCATGATATTTGAAGTAAGAAAAAAATATCCTGCTTACATGTCTACCACCAATACTTACAATACACAATATTTATTTTACCACACCTTGACTCTAATATTTGTTATAGCACATTATTGGTAAACTACACATAATGTTTCGCTTGATTTAAAACTGATTTAAAGTGTTTTAAAGCGTATCAGCCCATTTTTGCACTTTCTGTACTTTTAGCAACGAGAGTGGGGAGAGCCAGGAGCCGGAAGCGCAGTGCGACTTCAGATGAAACAAGCGGAAAATTGAGGAGAACTGTTGGTGGTTGTTCGTATCTCGAATTTTTCCTCGTATCTCGAAGCAAAAAATTTCTTGTGAGACCTTTTGTATCTCTAACATTTCTTAACTCGAAGCATTCGTATTTTTGGGTACCACTGTACAAGTATTTGGGTCAAACTTCAAGGGGATCATGGATTTATAGCATTTTGTAGAAAAATAAAAATTTGGACCCAATATCCAACCCTATATTTATACAAAGTTTCATGAAGTAAATATAACGGATGTTTCCTTGACGCTGTGAAAAGTCCTCAGAAAGATTTTTGTACAGTCACCTAATTTCAGGAGAACTTTTTTTTTTGTAAATACTGGTTGACATCTACAAAAATAGACAGACTAGTTGCAGGGTGTAATTTCATGTACAGTGTGTCAAACGAGTGATTGATGCATTCAGACACAAAAGACAGCAGATTGCTCGGAAACTTTTTGATGTTAACAGTCTTCTTATGTGACAAAAATGACAACAATATTACGCTGGTGAATTACTGAAGGGGAGCCATTTGCCTGATCCTCCAAGAAGAGTGTGTTTCTAATCCAGTTTTGTTCTTGATATTGGAGATGTTTGCTAATCTAGTGAGTAGCATATGTGTATATCTCAAAATAGATTTATCGGTAGCTTACATAATTTAAATTATCCAACGCTGTTTACATCATGTGTAACTACAGATTATACAAAACTACAGATTATACAAGTGGTCAATTTTTAAATGTTTCAGAACAAAATATGTAGTATATGTCTCAATTTATTTTGATTTAATACGCAAGATTTCTGTGTCTAAATAACATTTAATGGTTTATAGGGTCTTTGCTAATTAGCTGACCACCATTTGCCATATGATCACTGCTAGCTCTGAATTAAAAACAATCATACAGCATCAGTCATGGGGCTTCAATTTAAAGCTTTGGGTTGATTTTCGTCCAATCGGACAAATAAAAGTGTCATTTTGGGCAATTTTGGGCTCAGTTCATTGAATGTGAATTACAACACGCAATGACACAAAACACATGGCCAAGTTGCACAGAAAATCTGAGAGTTCAATCTGCCTCAAACCTTATTTTTTTGGAAAAGGTCTCCAAAGGTTTTCAAACTTGTTAAGCAATTACAAGAAACATCTGACCTCTGTGATAACATTACAAAGCCATGTTTGGTGAAAGGCTTAAATAGTTGCCCTTATTACTTAAATACATGTACATGGACCTTTGCTGTTTTTTTGTTTCCCCCTTTTGAAATAAAACCATTTTTAACTTTTTGTCACTGGGCAAATTTTAAAAGACCGTATGATAACAAATAAATATTTGTCTTACTGTATGTTTCTACACAGTATTAACACATATAATGCTTACCCCCCAAGTGAAGATTAATCATGTGAAAAAAGTTATGTTTACTACAAATGTGTTTACCATGTACATAAACACACCTTTATGATGTTAATTATTCATATATCTTTTATTTATTCATATATCTTTTATTTATTCATATATCTATGTGCTTTGTCATAGAATACTTTTAATCCAGACCAGGTTAAAATGAGTACAGCATACAAGCTAGAGATGCAGAATAGACATAACCAGACAATCACAGCACCGGATTTATTCATCCTTCTGGATCCCATGTAGAAATTTGTATCTAACTTAAACGACACTCTTGTTTTTTGATTGTACTAGCAAGAGGACAACATTCAAATTTTCCTCAAGAATCCCAAACAGGATAAAAGGGAAACTTCCTCATTAAAGCCATGTCCACATTTACACAGGTAAAAAAAAAACTTAAAAACAACACAAAAAAAACACACAAAAACCTAAATCGCTGTAAAGACTATACCAAACCAACAGGTGGAGTTAACAGCAACACATTCCTCGTTTTATCCGCCATCATGCTTTGGGATTCAGGGCATTTTAAACACAGCCCAAAACATGTAATTACATGAAAACGATGCTCCGTGGACAAAGAGTGCATTTTCAAACATTTTCAAGAAGTAGCAGCGCTATTCAAAAGTGTAATATTACCACATATCTATATTTTATAGAATAAAGTAATGCTGTGTTTGTTGTTTTATCCTCATCAAGAATTACGCTAATTATACACCACAAAAACACCATCTGGATCTCTGGTAAAGTACTGTTATGATACTTTATTTCAAGTTGCCATGTCCGTTCAAATTCTTCACTGCCGTGATTTCCAAATGAGGCTAGACAGAACATGTGTCCAGCAGCCTTGACCTTCTCACAGACAGTGTCTAGGTGAAAGCTGGAGGTCAGAGGTCAAGTCTAACCAGGGCAAGAGACCATCACACTAACACATGCACATGTATAGAAGCATCTGTTGTGCACGCGGACCACTTTCTGCTTCACACATGCACACAGACAGATGGTCTGATGGTTAAAATGAGTGCAAAAGAGCACACTTTTTCAACCGTTGTTATGTGATCTGGCTATATTACAGATCTAGTAATGAGTTAAAGAGAACTAAGTGACCAACAGATGAGGATGCTGCTCCATGTTTATGATGACAGCTGCCAGGGAGCTGCTTCTTGCTTCACTGTTTCTTATATACCTCAATTCTTCACCTGAACATCATTGGAATCCTCATTCGTTCCTCGCCTTATTGTCTTCTTTCCTCATTTATTCCTTCATTTCTTGACTTTGCTCTTCCATAGTCCTTCCTCCGTATAGTCATTACTTCCTTGCCTTCATGACCTTGCTGTTGTTGTTTCCACAAAGCTTTTCTTAGTTTCCAACATTCTTCCTATTTTCTGTTTTTACTCATGTCTTTCTTCTCCACCTTCATTTGTTTTTTCATTTCCTTCTCCTTTCCTTGACCTGTTTGCCTGTTAACCAAGGTAGGATGTCTCACTCCATAGGTGGCGGTAGAGACTATAGACAGGGTTGTTACATTGCCTTCCTAAACTTGCTGCTGTTGTTTCCTTATTTTCTTTCTTTTTTACTCTCTCCGTCTTATCTTCTGTAATTTTTCCTCGCCAATTTTATTCATCTCTTTTTTTAATATATACTTTTCTTCTCTTTTCTTAGTTCTGTCTATTTCCTTCCTGCTTACCTTCCTAACCTTATTAGTGTTGCTTACTTATTCCATATCTTTATTCTTTTTTCCTCCCTCTATCTTATCTTCTGTCCTTTATCTTTGCAATTATTATTCCTTATTTATCTCCTTTAGCATTCTATCATTTTCATGCCTTCTCTATTTCCTTCCTTTTTACCTTCCCAACCTTACTACAGTTGCTTCCTTATTTCCATCCTTCCTTTCTTATTTTCCTACCTTGCTCTATCTTTCTGTCCTTCCTTCTGTGTCCTTGTTTTCACTAATTTCTTTCTTCTCTGCCTTTGTTGTTTTATCCTTCTCCTTTCCTTGCCCTGTCTATGTACTTCAGTTTTCCCCTCACATTTCCATTCCTTTCTTCTTTCCATCCATCCATCCATTTTCCAACCTATCCGCATGTTTTTGGGATTGTGGGGTAAACCAGAGTACCCGGAGGAAACCCATGCAAGCACAGGTAGAACATGCAAACTCCTCCCAAGAAGGTCACTGGAGGGCATAGCTACCCAGTATGCCACCGTGCTTTTGAAATAGTTTTCATTTACATTCATTCATTTCATAACTTCTTTCCATTATTGCCTTGATTTTATTTTGATTTCATAATTGCTTTCATACAGCTCTCTTCCTTGCCCCACTGTCCTTCGCTCCCCCATTTAGTTTTTCTTATAATACCGTTTTTATTTGTTCATTCCCTATATTTAGTCCTCCCCTTCTCATTCATTCCTTCACTTCCTTACAGTTCATTTTTTATGTCTTCATGTATAGTTTATATCTCCGTACTGCTTGCTTCCGTCATTTCTTTGTCATATTTTCTAAATAACTTTTGATCTTTACTCAATTACTTGGTTCTACTTTTCTTTCTCTGCTTAATATTCTTCCCTGCTGAATATTGTATTTCCTTATTTACTTCCATATCAATTTTTTCCTTATCATATTTCCTGCCTTTGTTGCTTTTTTATGTTTCATACCTTCCTTTTTTCCTTTATTTCTTCTAACCTACCTGGGTTCCTTTCTTCCTCACTCGCCCATCTTCTTCCCTGCATGTGTTCATCATTCCCCTCATCCTAATGTGCTGGTGCTGTGGGTGCAATGAGGGCCTGCTGGGGCCACGACTGCATAGGTGTGAGTGTGTGCATGTCCATAAATGTCATCAATCTCACAGCATGCTTCGTCCCTGTCATCTGAAAGACATTTAAGCCCACTCCACGTACCATTAAAGAAGTCCCCTCCATGTACCAGCCAACCACATTTCACACTGAAAATTACTCTTTCCTCCACTGATAAAAAGACTTCTTAAGAGAAAGAACCAATACAATGCAATTTGTTTTCATTCAATATATTTGCAATTGTTTTCTAATGTGTTTATTTTACATTTTTGTTTCATTCTTGACACAGTTTTCTATCTTATGAAAATCTCTGATTTAGAAAATATGCAAAATAAGTCACTGAGAAAATAAGGGATGGGCAGCCAAATCTTACGGTTCACACTGGAGCAGTGTTTATATAGGTTCTTAACACTGACACCATTAGTGTTGATTTAAGTTCACTTGTAGTGTGGTTTTGAATTTTAGTGTGTATTTCCATTGGCTGAACCACTACTTAACCACTACTATTTATGAATAAGGAGTTTTCATTGAAAGGACACCAAAGCACAAACTTTGTTTCTTATTGACCCTACGTCCTAAATGTTAAACTGAATAAACAAAAATAAATCGAGAAAAAAAGGTTTGGATAATTCATCAGGATTAAATTCTTGATATTTCCGTTTAAAAGACAGGACACATTGACCACACATAAATTAAATTTAGAAGAATTAAATCACAAAATAAACTATGTAAACACTATTTATTTTATTTTATGTTAAATAAGTTGCTGTGGATATAAGCATCTATAAAAGCATCTGCAAAATGCATAAATATTTTTTTTTCACATTAATTAATAAAGATTCGTAAAAAAAAAACAAATGTTAAAAAAATAAACATCCATAACCAAGAAAAAACTATTATTTCCTTTTTTTATTGTGCTATTTCAATATGTAAGTAAAATGCCCTTGAGCCTTCAAGAGTATTACAAACCATAAAACTCACAAAGACAACTTCTAACCAAGCATATTTTTCTCTGGAAGCGTGGAAATCCCACAAGCGCGATCCAGTCTCACCACATCAGCTTGCTTTGGAGCATCTAATAGACAGAGTCATTCTCATTCCCCTTCAATTCACACCTAAAAGACTGAGCTGCCCTTCCAAGCCTTAATTATATACTCCACAATCACTGTTTAAATGTAACCTTCTCTCACATCCAGAAAGAAAGGAATAGAGAAGAGGGGGGTGGGGTACAAATGAAGAGCATTGCTTCCGAGCTAAATTCATACATCACCCAGCAGCCAAACCATAGGAGGGGGGGGGGGGGGTGCAGTGGATTTATTATGTATATGGGAAGCAGGCATATGGTTTAAAGAGCAGGATGCTTGGTCAGCAGCGTGCAAACTAGAAATGCAGGCGGGTACAGTACGCCCGGATTATGAATCTCCCCTTGCATGTAACCAAGCAAGGTCTATTGAGCAGAATTGGATTATTGAACGTTTTCCCCACAGCCTGAAAGCACTCCCCTAGGTTTATGGTATTCCCCTGGCTAGCAAGAAGAAGTGTCCTCTACTGAAACCATTATAAAATTCTATAGTCTGACTTAACAAAAAATGAATAATTATTCAAATATTTATATTACATCTGGCATTTCCTGTCTTGTGCTTTATTACCATTACCCCTATGTTCTGGGAATGATTTAAGCTTGAGGATGTCAGGCAGTGATTGTCTGGGATTTTATTTTCTATTGATTTTAATATTATTATTAGTTTCTCTTAGTGTTTCCAGCCATGTTGGCACATTAGTGCCTACCCTATCTCACATTCAGAAAAAAAGCAGAGGGACATTTTGCATAGTGCCTCACTAACATATGGATTTTCCAACCAGCCTGATATGCATATTATGAATGTTGTGCAGAAAAAAAGAGAACCTCGGGAAAACCCACCCAAACATAGGGAGGACAAAACACTCCAATGGCATTCTACCTAACCCCTATATAGCCAACATTACCTGGTTAAAAAATCCATTTGCTCACTTCTCATGTAATTAAAATTTATATTTTAGACAATCAATTTGATTTTGATTGATCAATTTGATTATGAAGAATGTTTTATTGTAATTATTAAATTCTCACTGCTATTCTGTAGCATCATCACTCCAATGAACTGACAATATTTAGGAAGAGGACAGCTCCAGCAGTCCATTATCTTCATTGCTCATTCATTTCATGTGACAAGAGTACAGAGTCTCCGCATCCCCGGCAGAGATGGCTGTCGGCCATTTTGTGCGAGTACCTACCTCATTTGTTTACCTGGCGAAACGGCATTCTTCTCCCAGTGCAATCATTCACCCTTGAGCCCAGCATTGCAGCTAGTTTGACTCTAAATGCAGGATAGAAAGATACGAGAGGCATGATGGACAGTTGAAACGGGGCAGTCAGTGAGGAGGGAATGAATCAGGGGTTACCAGGTTGACGAAGACATGAAAACACACAACCACAAACGCTACACCCTGGTTCTTTAGGTCGTTCCTTGTGTCTCCTAACCCAGTGTCTGTTTCATACACTATTTTTGTTATTTTAGTAACTATTTTTAGGTTTTGCTATTTTTGTGATTGTAGGGCAGGGGATCTTTAATACCCTAATCTGGAGTTAAAATCACACATTTATTAAAAATGCAGTTTTGTTCACATGAGACTGTAGATAATTCATATGTGTGTCAAACAGATTAGATACATCGGCCGGTTTTTTTGAAATTGCATTTCAAAAATATCTCTATCGGCCATCTTCATGTGAAAATGTGGCCTATTTTGATGCATTTGTGACATGGAAAGTACACTGGATGGTGATAAATGGAAACAACACAAGTACATCTATAGAAGTTATTCCATTCCATGGTGAAGCTAATCTAGAGACTTTTGTTGTCTCCTACTGCTCTTCTGTTGTTTATTTGTACTAAAAAACATTGCAAAAAAAAGGTTCTTTATTTGTGTTATAAAAGCCTAGATATTTCAAGTACATTTTTTTATTTAGTTAAATTTTAAGTGCATTTTAAATGTTTATGTGTCAGTCGGTATTCAATGTCTTCAGTCTGCCGTATTCAAATAAATCCCATATAGGGCTCTTCCGCTTTCTTACAACTTTTGCATTTAGCTTGATAACTCTGTGTTATCAACAAGAGATGGAAAAAAGTAAGGTGACAGCAGCACATGTGAAATTCCTGGAATTGTGAACTATTTATTTTATATCAATAAAAAATTGTGTAAACAAATTGACAAAGAAGAAAACGAAGAAATTTAATTTTCTGTTTTTTTTTTTTTTAATAACCATGGTTTACAACAATAAAATAAGACAATTATTCTTTTTTTTTTTCCAATTGCTAGGGTTTCGATATTTGGAAAAGAATTGTCCAAAATCACCAAACTTCAAACAAACAAAAAATTGTTTACATTTATTTATTTTTTGCTAGTGCACAGGTCCTTTTTGACCTGAAAGTCATCATGAAGTTCTTTTAAACTATACAAACACACAAGCCAGGTTTCCCCTCTAAGCAAGTTGGAAACATAAAATTATGAAAGTATAAATTACAAAAAAAAATCATAAATAACACTGTTTAAAGTGAATGAACCCAAGAAGAAAAATGCTGTAAGTGATTTCTCATATTTTTGAGGGAAGTGCTGCAAACCAATTTTTTCATGAAGCAATCAGACTCCTGCATGTGAGATTCGGCCCCACACAGAGGCATCACTTTGGAAGCCATTTTGTGCGAGCTCCTGCCTCATTTGTTTACCTGCAGAACTGCGGCCGGCCCCCAATCGAATCATCTGTCCTAGAGTCAGTGCTTGTTATTGAGGCAGTAAATTGGCATATAAAAGTGTGTGTGGGGGTGATGGACAGCTGTGACTGGGTGGTCGGTGCCAACCATGAATCAGGGGTTATCAGGTTGTAGGAGCTATGAAAACACACCTCGCCCCTGTCCAATTTCAACTTCATGTGTCTTCTAGCCCTACCCTATCTCCCCTGAGCTGATTCTGTGTTTTCAAGATCCTACCAGGGGCCCTCTCTCCTCTTGTCCTCTCGTCCCCTCATCTCGCAGCAAGGGCAGACATGCGAGCCTCATATGGTGTGTCGAAATTGCTGTCTGTGAGAGCATGCCTCTGCCTGTCCAGACTTCATCAGAGGGATTAAAGCAAGAAGGGGGAAGAAATCAAAATATAATGATGATAGCAGGGCTTGGAGAAGCACCTCTCCTCCCTCTCGCTGCAGTGTGCGCTGGCTAAAAACCCCAACAATCACACGCAAAATCAAAGGAAACACAAATAGTCTGCGTACTCACTCTGGCCAGAAATTGGGGCCGTGAATTAGATCTGACTCAGTTATTCAACTTGTTTGACCTCAGATGTTTTGTTTGAAAGAAACAACGTAGGGTTGGGTTGTTGCATTGTCAGAAGCTGAAATGGCAAGTCAGACCCTTGATGAGGCTAATACATAATAGTGTGTGCTTTCATCTTAGCCCCTTGTGAGACTGATCAAGGGACAAAATGATTATTGAGGCCTAAGCACTGTTATTATGAGACACAGCGTTATTGCAGTCATCATCATAATTGGCTTCAAATGCACAAGCTACACAACATAACATCATCTCCTTTTATCTTCCAAGATGACGGACATGAATGCATGGTTTATATAAGATCGAATTAGCAATAAATGAATGTAATGCAAAGCAACAATGAGCCTGCTGCTGATTTCTGGTTTAAGATGGAAGCAATTCATAAAACAAACTAGGCTCATGCTAATTCTGTATCAATATCAACTCAATTTGCAAACTGCATCAGTTTATATAGTGCATGGTCATTGTGCACCTTAATAAAAAAAAAATACAGCACAGTGTAAAAGTTTCAGTGAAAAATAAATTTAACCAAATCAACATTTGGTGGGACCACCTTCAAAGTCTAGGTACACTTGCACACAGTGGCTAGTAGCTTCTTCAGAACATCTCAGAGAACTAAACACATGCAGCCTCACTCAACAAGTTTAAAACCAAGGCTCTGTGGGACCCATGCCATCACTTCTAGCACTTCCTGTTTTTCTTTACACTGAAGATAACATGTAATGACTTGGTATGTTTGGGGTCAATGTGCTCCTGCAGAATACATTTGAGGAACTGCATGATGGATAAGTATCTGCCAGTATTTCTCTGCATTGAGAATACCAATGGTCCTGATAAATCCTGAGGTAGAAAAGCCTCCTATACAGCTGTGTCTGTTTCAGCTCATTGTGATCATTAGCACCCGTTTGCTATAACTGGAGGATCTTACTCCTATGATTCGGTAAAAATCTGTGACTTTGTGGCAAAATAGTAACAACCATATATTAATTTGAATGAGAGTTTTCTTCATAAATTTGTAAAATTACCAAAAAAAAATAATAATAAAAACAAATGAATATTAAAATTCTTAAATTTCTATAATTATCATTTTTAGGGTATTTATTAGCACCAGACAAAAGGTTTTGCACTGAATATATTCAACTCAGACAATGTGAGAGAATATTTTTCTTGTAATTATACGAATAAAATATCTTAATATCAATTTCACTAATTCATGCTGTAAGTATTGATACTATATCAATCTGAATTTTTTTTTATCTCAAATTTTCTGAAACACATGGTTCATCGAAAAAAGTATTGATTACTTTCTGATGAAGACAAATTATAGACAGAGGAAAGAGAGGAAAAGTGAATGTAGACTAAATAATATGGCAACAATAAGATTAAATGAAATTAAAGATTCTGAGATGTGGTCTGGGCTACAACGGGACTACAGCTGTGAGATCCTGAACTACATTTCCCATAAACAGACTCCTAACAGGAATATAGGTACTAATCTTTGGTCACCCCTTTGCTAACCAACTATAAAACTCCTACCTTAAACCAAATCATTGAAAGACTCTGTTTATTCATACCAATGCTCTTTAATCTTGAGATGGTTTTGTTATGTTTGGCTGGTCTATCTTTCAATCTGTCAGCTGCCTGGACCTGATCACTGCCTGGTTGATGGTTTATGCTTTGTTTGTCTTCTACCTCTATCTCATAATAAATCCATTTGGACTTAAATGCCTACTTCCAACGTCTACAAAACATACCCAAATAAAAACACCAAACTGGCTTGAAACAGAAGCCGAGCATCTATTTTAGCAGAAAAAAAAAACAACAGAATTCAAAAGTTACTGTTATGGATAGTTAGAACTATGAGTTTCAAGTGTTTTATTGCTGTGTGATGTTTTTAGAATGTGCCCAATATAAGAACCCTCTCCTTATATTGCCCAAAGAAATGAAATGCCTGTAGAACGAGGTTCCTCTCTGCACCATATGGTCACCATGCCCATTTTACGTCACTGACCCTTTTGCAAAGCAGAGTTGCTCTTAATTCTGCTTTTCTTTGTTAGAATACCATGCTGGAATTCACTGAGCTCCTAAAAGTTACCCATTCTTTCATGACCAGTCAAGGATGCAGCACTTGATAGTACCTTCATTCCAAAAATAAGTGAAGCATTATAAGAACATTTCTTACATTTGATCTAAAACTAAAGTTTTTAAATTCCACACATATATGGCAAAGCAGCCATACAGTTCCAGGCAAATAAACAGCAGTAAAATGAGTTTCATTCTGGGATTTGCCAACCACCAGCTACGCTCCTACATTTGAGACAACAAAAAGTGCAATCTTGACATCTTGCCCCGGCAGCAAATAATATTTGCTGTTCTGAGACCAGTTTTCTTTTGTTGCAGGTTTCTCGAAGCCCGAGACACTTGAAATTTAAACTCAGTTCAAGAGAAATTATTTGCCACAGGGCGAGGTAAATCTCTTGGCAAGGCCTTTCAAAGGGTTGGCCTGGATTTGTTTACTATTTATCTTATTTAAGAAGCGAGGTTGTGTTTTACTTTTCAAAGGCGCATTGGCTGTTGTGATCTCCCAGGTCAACAGAATGATGAATGCCCTTTTTTCTCCATTTGAAGAAAAAAAAAACTAAATAATAAGAGCATCATTACTGAGAGAAGCCAGACAGACCCCCGGCTCTCCCCTGTGAACAGCTTCAGCCTCAACAAGAAACATACCCAAACAAACGTATGAGACAGCAGAGGGATATTCCACGTAATGCATTCGACTTCCAAACACTTTATCCGTGAGTGAAAGCATCCTCCTTAATTAATATATAATATAATTTCTAATGGCAGAACTGAAATCAACTTTAGGAATAAATAAAGTAGATTTGTTAAATGCAATTCAATGTGGTGCACTGTTCTACAAATGCCCAGGTCTAAATTCATTACTAAACATGTTACAGCCAAAGCCTGGACTTTGATACTATTAGAATTGAGCAACAATTGCACACTATGGTCAAAGTCAAAACTTAAATCCAAAGTCAGATTTTGAACTTTGAAAATCAATTTTCAATATAGTAAATTCACTATAGCTTATCGTAAAAAGAATGCCTTATCGTAAAATGTATTGCTGCAAAACAGTAATCAACTGGCAGCATGATGCTGTAAAAACTAGATTGCCCTTCTGTGATGTTTTAATGTTTATTTTTAGCAACATTAGTAAAGGTGTTCAACTGCAAAATCCTTGGTAATGGTAATCCACTGGCAGCTGTGGTTGAAGGATACTGTAAAAAGTACAGTGCTATACTGTGGTTTAAATTAACAGCGTGTTACTGTTTTTTGTTTTGTTAGTTTTTTTTTTAAACTGTGGTGTTGCCTATTATAAAACTTACAGCACCTACTGTTGTTGGACAAACACTGAATGATAAAAAAAAATATATAACGGGATTCTTGCAAATGATTTCACAACAATCCAATCTTAATAAGTTAACAGCTATAAAGTAAGGCTGTACTTAGAATATCATTTTACTTAGAATATTATATTATATTATTCAAAGTGTATAAAAACAATGTTAAAATGTTATGTTCAAATTACTATTTTAAGAGTTGTAGAAAAAATGTAGAAAAATAAACTCAACCAGAATAAAAACCAAATTAACCAAAAAAAACTTATTAGTTGACAGCTATTCACATATGAATGTTTCTGCTCTGTGTCTTTTGTGTCAGAGCACAACAAGCACCAGCTCGTACTTCCTGTAAGATGCAAGAAGTCCGTTAGGACCAATCCATGGTGCAATATTTAACATAAACTAATGACTAATCGAAATGAGAAGCGAAAACCATTCAAATGAAAGATAAAATAGCAAATATATGTGTTTGCTATTTTGTTCTGATCTCTCTTTCTGTGCAGCATTAGGTGAGAACAACTCTGGTTCCTTCACAAAATTTAACATTGCACAAAAACTTAGCTTTTAAACTGCACATAAATGAATGAGTCATTTTGAAATGCAGCAAATGATTGTAGTCTTTTTTTTATGCATCAGGGGTCCAATATACTTTATGATTTGCGAGTTTGGGACCTGCCATAATTATAAATTGACACACACAAAGAAATACTTTGTAGTGATGGACTTAACGTATGGCATTTGGAGGAATTGGACCTCGGATTTATAGCATGCTTTGGAAAAAAAATCTATTTGTTTATTTATTATTTGATGTTATTATGATCTATTAAATTTTAAAACAGAAGTAAATTATTTTCATGTACACCCTTTTCTTTTCTTGGGGAAAAGAAAGATTTTTTTTTTCAATTTAACATTTCAATAGTTTGTTATCTGGATCTGTATAGTTCCAGAGCAAGTATGGTGGGAACAAATGTAAAGGCGAGCATACGAATTAACCCCCTTTTGTGGAGAAGGTGAGTAAGCTGGGACAGCGTAGGTTCGGATGCAGGATGCCTTCTCCCGAAACCTGTTTAAGAAGCAATCATGATGGATTTATATCAGTTTGGAATTTGTAACTTTTCATATATAATAATGCTTTGGTCCCACAGGCCATAGAGAGATTTAAATATTCTGAATGATTTGTTTTCGTTTTTATATCAAGGTTTTGGGGCCAATCATTTTATTAAAATTGTAATGGTCATGTTCTCTAATGTTTGTCCTAGATGTTTATTTATTTATTTACTTATTTTTAAAATATACAGTGAAAATGCTCTCCTTATATTTGTGTTTATATTGAACATATGTGAACAGAAGTATTAAACGGAACATTTTTGAAACTGGTTCATGTGAGTGCATTTAAAAAAAAAAATTGTAATAATTGAAAGTGAAAACAATATTACGCTCTCAAGACAATGTCTCTGCACTCTAAAAGTATTAAAGGAGGAGCAGCATGAGTCTGTGGAGCAGCCAGCAGAGGCTTTCGACGCACATACAGACACAGGTGTGGAGGTGTGTGTTCAGGTTAAAAGAGGAAGTGTGTTCACAGACAGGGTCAACGGCACCGGAGCGCTTGTAAACGCTCGGGCTCCTGGAGCAAAGCAGGCCAAGCTCCAGAGAGCCTCCGCTCATTCAGAGAGCCTGCAGCCAGACAGAGCCTGAGGGGAGAGAGACACACTGACCCACGCTGAAGACTGAAGGGATCACTCCCCATCTGAACCAAGGAAAGAACATAGACTGGTGATTATCCAGCAGATGAACTGGTGTTTCGACTGGTATAGGGTTGTCTTTAGCCACAATCCAACTGAGATAAAGCCTTGAAAAGAGGGAAGATGGGTTTTACAAGATTTTTTTTTATTACCATTGCTCAATTCCATTCTGAATCATCTCATCTGTCACATCAAACAAAAAGATTACAAGAAAAAGTTGCAAAAGGAAGTTACATTTTCAGTTACAAAAGGAAAATTAATCAGTAAACAAAAAATTATCAAGAGGATTCTAAAGTCTCAAGCATTGAGAGTGACACATGCATTTTACATGCCACATTTTCTCACGCACAGGAATTATGATACCACTGACCAAATTATACAGCTTTCTATTAACAGTCAAACCTCAGACTGGAAAATGTTCACGTCTCATGTACAGCACTGATGATTGGAAGACACTTATGATTCAGCCAATCAGAAGCAGAGGAGGGCAGGACTTTAGACTTTTAGCTCAATAGTTGAGAGTCAAATGGCGGTCTCTCATCTCACACTCAACTTTGACCTCATTCAACTTAAATTCCTTTTTATGTTTGCTTGGTTTACACAAAAATTGTAATGTGGTTTACTATAATTTAGTATTTAAAAAAAAAATAATATATATATATAAGTGGTCTTTTAGGATAGGAATTAAAGCACAATGTATAAATATTAATGAAAGGGACCTCGAAAGTTAATCTTAGCAGGTGTTATGAGATGTTTATAAAGAAACAAACTGTGTTAAAACGTGTTTTTGAAGAGCAACTCCTGTCTGATTCTGTTCACACACAGAGTGAAACAGCAGAAAATGCAGTTAAAATATATCCATGTACTTTTTGAAACATCTCGTCTATGATAAAGATCAGGAAGGCAAAATAACAGGATGCTCCTCAAGCGGTGCTCTGTCAGGGGTAACTGAGGGACCAATTCTAGCCGGAAACATCCCTCTTTGGTGTGATGAAGTCATTTACAACTATTGATCTGATAGTCAAACTGTGAGCGTTAACCTTAAGAGCCTCGGAGGCAGTTTGTGGGGAAGTGGAGGTGCCCCAGGGACCCCCTTATCAGTGGAAAGTGATCTTAGTGAGACACAATAGACAGAGATGTATTTTTAAAATGCTGGCATCGCTCAAACTTCGTTCATAACTCAGTCCATGCTAAAGAAAATACCAGATACCAGATACTCCCAGGACAGATCTCAAACAATGCACTACAAATCTAGTCAGTTGCCTAAGGAGGGAAGATTTCAAGAGGACCTTACTTGAAGAGGGTTCCAAACAAATAAGGAAGTTCATGGTACAATCTAAAACAATAAATGAGTTGAATAAATAAATAAATATATTGAATTCAGACATGAACATCCAAATGCAGCATTTATCTATAATCAGGCAGAAGGGTTCAGCAAGGGTAGTCCTGAAAATAAACAGCTAAAGGTCACACTGCAATAGATGGTCAAAAAAAGAGGATGAGAAGTGAAAAAACGTGTATGTATAATGTAGCGAATGCTGAAGGAATAATAAGATTATTGAGGAAATAGCAAACCTTGATTTTTTTTTTTTTCATAAATAGAAGCATGTTTTCTCCAGTTTGGCTTTTGGTTCACCTAAACATAAGATATTTTTGTTTTTTTCTAAATAATTCAAATTAAAATAAATTCATTTCACAAAACTGCAGTCGGTGCCATCAGTGCCATCTAGTGGTGAAATCGAAGGGATAACACTTGGAAGCACAAAACCTGTGATACAGTTTGCATTTTTCAAAGTTCAAAGACTTGGAACAGTGTATGGAAAAGTTTAACCTGAGAGATAGAGATATATATATATATATATATATATATATATATATATATATATATATATATATATATATATATATATATATATATATATATATATATATAATTTTTTCTGCCACCCATTCCACCTCCTCCGACACATCGACTCTCTCGCAAGGTAAGGTTTCACATTTGTGTACAAATTATGTATTTTGCGTGTGTTTTTTCAGTTTTAAATTTTCATATTTAAGGATTGAAGAAACGTTACCTGATTTTTCTCTGGTTTTCCTTTTTTTTTATCAATTTATACTGTTGAGAGCTGTTACACGGATTAGGCACTTTACATTTGCTTCGAGATACGAAATGTTCGTAATTAGCTGAATTTCGTATCTCGGGGTACCACTGTATAATTTTCACATTTGTTTTGACCTTGTCTTGGTGTTATTTAGTTAATGAATTTATATTTTGTCTTAACACTTTTGATTTTTGTTATTAAACATCAAAACTGTTCATTCTCAATTTATTTAATTTTGAAATAAATAAATAAAAATACAAAATTTACTACTTTGAATTATAATTGGAACTTTTGTACAAATTCAGCATTGTTTGGGAAAGGGAAAGGTGATATTATTTTTTTTAATCTAGAGGATGATTTAAAGACCGTTTACTTCAAGTATTCCCTTACCCTTTAAAATAACTGATTCAACTAAATTTTTTTCACCAATATGTTCAATAATATTCTAATAAAATGTTCAATAATATTCTAATAAAATTCTCTTCACTTTTTTCAATCGAAACGCCATTAATCCTACTTTTCACATAATGTAAAATAGCCTTTTATTAAATTCATATCTTGTCCATTCCACTCAGTCCAAGTCAGTGAAACACCTCAACAAAATAGTTTGTTTTTCACAGTGTATTATTCTGTGCCTGTTTGCCTAGCTCACCTAAAATCAATTTCACGTCAGGTCTACATCTATTTGAGTGCCTACAGTACAAACAGTTTTTCAACCAGCAACCTGAGAGCTTCCATGTCACCTTAGAAGGCAGCAGCCTTTGAAGAAAGTGGGCAGTGAGGCAGCTCACTCGGTTTCATGCAGGGATATTTTCAGAAGCATTGATTTCAGACATGAACCATCTGCAAACACTGTGATGCTCTTCAATAAACTTCCGCTTGTTTGGGTTCTGATGCATCAGTTAAGTAGGCTTATAATCATTGCATCATGTGTTACCAAGTTAGACAAAAGGCTTCAGAAACATTGTTTTGTTGAGAAAAAAAAGGTCTTTGCAGTGATTTAGTTTATGGTGTAAAGTCGGAATTTTTCAACATATTACAACAGCGCTGGGAAAACGGTGAGAAAAACTATGAAAGCTCTAAAAAAAAACCCCCACAAATGACCAAAAAGTAGTGAGTGAACAAAAGAGAAAATATACAATGTGACCATGTTTTGCCTTCTTTTGCTATTTTTTTTTAATTACACTTGCTTACTCTTACATTTTGTCCTTAAAGTAGCCACTCTTTTTGTAGAGGGACAGTAGACTTTTGAGTGTCTAGCACAAAAGTGTACATACTCCGTACACACTCCTCCTCAACCATTGTTCAGTTGCCTAGTTACAAGCTTATCAATTAACTGTCAGATTTGAAAGTTATTCGCTATGTTTAATTTCCTGCTGCCTTGCTGTTAATATCACACTTTGAACATTTATTTCCTGGTCATTCAGGATGAAAAATCCCCTCTTCCTATTATATTTTCTGTAATTTAACTACAAATGAGGAAACATGCTCTTGTTAATGTTCATATTGTTGCTAAACAATGAAAAATAAACCCATTTAACTTGATAAATGAACACTGAGATTGTTGAACCACTTAAAGTAAGACTTTTATTTAAAAAATTTCAATGCATGTTAATTTTACGGAGGATTTTTGGAAATGTCAGACATTTGAGTATCTGTTCTCTTCAGAATTTAACAGGAAATAGTAAAGCATCCAGGGATCATTGGGATATTCTTTTTTTACTGTTGTTAAGGTAAACTAAATCTCATTTTACATAGTTTAAAGTGGAGATAAAGTGTGGATTGGGACACACAGACACAGTTCTTTTTTGAAGGAACTCCGCTGGTAGGTTGTTCCAAACATCTTGGAGAACTAGCCACATATTTTCTCACCCAGTTCCTTTAATTTGTGCATATTTGAGTTGCTTGACCTGTTCCCAAGTCCAAAAGTTTGGACTGGCTAGCCAGACTACGGCGGAATGGACCTTGGGTTGCATGTGGGACTTGGCACGTTCCTTTACCAAACACTGTGTCTTTGATCCTTAATATTGCTAATTTCTTAGAGCTTCTACAAGAAAGCTTGACCAAAACATATTGAAACCTCAGTCTGCTTTGAAACCTTTGTCTGGGAGAGACCTTGTTGATGCACTATAACAACTTTGTGTCTTGTTGCTGTGCTCAATCTTTACCATATAAATAAATTGTCCTTCACTCTGGTTGATCCTTCTGTTTCAGTTCATGACTGTTTTCCAACATATATGTGACATTGATGATCCTTAGTACCAATTTGATGTAACTAACGAATCAAACACCTGACTGTAAAGCTAAAAATTCCCAGTATAATTGCTGTATAGCTTTCATATCATTTCTTGCTCTGCTCGATACATAAAAAATATATTTTCTACATTTACATGTTATTTTGCCCATTATTCGGCATAACCCCTGAATGTGTTTATGGCACAAACAGAGCTGCATGATTCACAGTGTGAAACACAAAACATTTGCTTTCACTCTTTTGTCAAATAAAAGCTGCAGAAATGCCCTGGAAGCTGCCTGCTGCCTCAGTGCCAGGGCGTAATGAGTGCTGGCAGAGCCCAGGTTAATAATAGGGTGGAAGAGAAGAAGAGGCAGAGATGTATTCATGTGCATGGCGTTGCACTCCGAGCCAGGGTGACAAGTCTTCATCCTCACACCCTGAGGCCAGGATTAAGTCTTGGGACGGAGCGAGAGAGGGAGGGAGGGAAAGAGCCCATTCTAACAAAGAATATTTTATTTTCTAACATAATCATTTTCAAAAATTATAGGACACTGAATCGTTTATATATTCAACTAAAAAAAATACAACTAAATATGGATAAAAAAATTATAATGGCTAACAGCAATGACGCATGGTTCAATTAAAAGTTTAAAAATGATTTAACAAAACTATAACAATTTTTTTTTTATAACAAAATCTCAGTGATTATTATTATTATTATTATAAATGACCTGAACAGTGCCAGTCATTGGCTGATGACACACATACTCCAATGTTTGTTAAGGAAATGCAATCTCTAGTGCTGAATCTTAAAATAGTAAATTAAAGTTTAAAAAAAACAATGCAAAATCCCTTTTTGTGTTTGAATCAAATGGTATTTTTAATATAACCTGACTCAATTCTGTCTTTTAAATATTTTACTTCTTCCCTGTTTAGAACGTATACAGTATCTAAACTATGAATGCATTAGGGTATTTAAGTTGGAAAAGTCCCATTTTTTTATGAAATAGTTTAGAAGGCAAGAACACCATACTCCTAAAACTATTAATTATAATGCTCTCATCACTAAATATTAATAATTGTAATTTAATGTAATCAATATGTTATGACCATGTTAGTAGTATTAACAAGTCTTTTAACAGTGTGATCAAATAAGTCTATAACATCGTCATAAAGCACTTTTACAGACATTTCCGGCAGAGAGGAGGACAATAGATATTTTTTCATCGTTTTTCAGCTCCTGGCAGTGGACAGTGGACTCGAAATTATGCTCAATTACTGGGGAAAGGCCAGGCGAGGGGACGTCACCTAACCTTCACCATCTGTTAGGTTCAAAGCCACTCCGCCTGTTTCCCCCATCCCCTCCCTTCGACCTTTCAGGCCCGTCCCGTGACCCTATCTCTCTCACACACAAGCATCTTCTCTGGACACAGCTGGGAGGTCTGTGTGCACGCATCACATCATGCCACAACCGCTTTCTGAGATTGACTGCTCTGCACACTTTTGCATAGAAGAGCTGAATATTCAAGAGCTAGAAAGTGAGGCGAATATACTAAAATACAGCTTTTATTCAGGGTGAAGTAAACAAATGAATAAATAACAAGCAAGGGAATTCAGGAACAGTTATGTGAGGTAAGGTAAAAAAATAAATAAATTAAAACGGATAAAAATAAATAAGGTATTTTCAATTAAAAAAACACAAGCCTCATCACTGGTCTTGTACTTCCAATGGTTATCCCTTCTTTTCACTGCTAGATGGCACTGATGACACCCTTTTGAAACCTACACATTATATTTGAAATAAAAAATTATTAATAGCTGAGTTGAGTCATTCCTGCTTAATTCAAAACAGTCGCTGTGATTGGCACACACACCTGTACACGCAGAGACTTCTAAGGGTTAAGAAAAAATTAAATCAAACTTTGACATTTTGTATTTGACAAAAGGTGTGTGAACTACCATTTCAGTTTCTGTGATTCATTCACTGGCCACTTGAGGCAGTCAGCCAAAGGGAGGGGGTTCTGCTGACATCCAGTGTGAAATTCTCAAACTAGCCAGAGGCAAAGTCTGGTTTTGTTTTATTTAACTAAGTGTTGGTAAATGTATTATTAATCATGTCTAGCAAGACATAATTGTGCATATGTAAAGATGCATCAACCTAAATGACCTCCATGGAATAGCGATAAGCAGAAGGTTTTAGTTTTTGATTTTTTTTTTTTTATTTCCACATTTTTAGGGTTCCAGTTGTTTTTTTCTTTAAAAACCTATTGGTCATGTCACAAATTTTCTGCACAACCAAATTTCGTCTTTTTTATCACTTACAAGCATGAAAATAGCATTTCTTTTTTCATTATCTGACACTTTACAAACTCAATGTTCTTCCTTAATCTGCAAGTCGCTTTGGATAATTTCTTTTGCTAAATCCTTAGTGTGAATATTTTAATTCAGTCTGCGTTAAAGCTGCATTCTTATAAATAAAGGTTATTCGAGAACATTTTATTTCCATGGAACCTTTTTTTAATATGGCAATTCATAGTAATTATTGATCTTCAAATATGATGGATTAAGATATGACCTAAAATAAAACACAAAAATCATATTTTAAAGCATTCTGCACAATGCAAACCCAAACAATTGTTGCTTAATAAAAACTTAATTTATTGCCATTAATTGAAAGTTCAAATTCTGTATAATTAATTTTTAAGAATATTTTAAGGACACATTTACTACAAATTTGAACATTTCCAAAAATTTGGTTTTTGAAAGAAAGCAACAAAGGGAAAAAGGGAGATGACACAAAGACGTTTATTATAATTAGTCGATATTTGTGAGAAGTGAAGTAAAATTAATTATATAAAAACAATTTATAAAAAAAACACAAACTATTATTGCAAAATGTTTAAATTATTTAATTATATTTAATTTCTGCACTAATATAATTACATAACTTGAAAATAAATATAAATTTTACATCTAAATAAACAAAAAGACCATTATTCCTCTATTAATCATCTAAAGCTATAATAAAGTCATCGATGATCACAACTGGAGAATGTCTCTGAAAGCCTTCTCCCTGCCTCTCATCTTTATTTTTACCATCCCAAGCTTTTTGACTTCGTCCGCATCACCTGCTATAATTAAACATTCATCTGCTCTCACCATTGTTCTGGTGAAATATTGAGCACATCTCATGCCTCCTATAGCACATGCTGCTCTGAATTATTGAAGCCATCTTTTTCTGTTTGTTTTTAGCTCGTCCGCTCAGTCCATTTAGATTGTGTTCCCTCCATCATCAGTAAAACTGGACACTCTGGAGCCCAGCTTTCAGCGGTCATCTGAAAGAACTTTTAATAAGTCTGATTAATAATAGATGGAGTGTGTCCGCTTAAAGCCCAGCCAAGAGGTGTGTGTGACAGGGCGTCGAGCCAGTGAGACGGGTCAGCAGACAGACAGACAGCAGATGAGCATCCTCTCTATGTGTCTCAAGGGTCAGAGGTCACGCACTTGACCTTGGAGCCTCGAGAAAAATGTTCGCTCAGTCATTTATGATTTAGTGTTATTCAACGGGAGCCTGGTGCTTCGGTGAGGCTCACCCTTCATTACCCCCAAACACACACCTCCTGACCAGAGCCATCAGCACCCCAGACACCCCAAAATCAATATTTTAAACTGACATAATTGTCCATTCAATAGATTTATTGCAGTTCTGATTGATATCTTTTTCTCATGTCAATGTGAGTCTGTTTGATACTCGGGCTGAGGAATTAATAATATGTTTTTTTAAAATCCCTGTTTCTGCAAAAAAAAAAAAAAAAAAAAAACAGGCTAAAGGTATAAACAAATTTATATCTGTTGAATTTGCATACATTTAAGTGTCATTAAGCTAAAGAAACATGAGCACAGACTCTACAAACAGATAAAGCATACATACATCCTTGACTTTAGATGTTTTATATATATTTTGTTTTATCAGAATTTTGGAATTGTGAATGTATGGGTTATAATTAAACATATTGCTTAAAATAGTTATGAGTGTTGTTTACCGTGCCATGTTTAATCAAATAAGTAAATTGTATTGTGTGCAGATTGTGGAAGAAAAAAAATACTTTGGATGTTAATCATCACAAAACCTTTATTTAAACAAATTCAATATAACATTACTTTTCCAGTGTATTTGTAAAATTATTTTCCTTATTTTTTCTCAGCTTTTTAAAACTTCAAACTCCTCATTATATAAAGTGTCACATTGCTGCCCCAAAACTTTTGTCTTCTATTCAATGTTCTTGTATATTATTGAGTACATTAATTGGAAATCTGTTTACCAGCACATTAAAGCTTAAAATGAATTTGGTTTGGTTTGAGTCAATCATCTTTGTTGAAGATGCTGTAAACATGTTCTGGTTGACCTCTACTTTTTATCCTCCTTGTGTTACAAATCATTACCAGGCAATGACATTCATACGTTTTAAAATCTAAATATAGCTTAATCAACTAAGATGTTGCAAACCGTCAATCAGTACATTACAAAAAGACAGAATTTATTATAAGAATTCATTTCAAATAACGGATTGTCCTTTTTCCCTTTTTAAAGGGCATCAGTTGTTCACACACAAGCACACGTCTGCATGTGCCAGTGCTCTTCTCTCTTATTGTGTGGTGTTTGCGTCACGTGCGTCCGTCTGTCAGGACAATGCAATGCTTTTTTTTTTTAGGTCAAATCACGCACGGTGCAGATGAGAGCCGCAGGAGTGAAGCGTGTTTGAGGGTGTATTTGTGTGTGTGTGTGTGTGTGTGTGTGTGTGTGTGTGTGTGTGTGTGTGTGTGTGCGTGTGTGTGTGCGTGTGTGTGTGTGTGTGTGTGTGTGGGGAGGGGGTTCACAAAAATGCCATGCATCGCTAACAATGACCAGCAGATCTGGCCTTGCATCTCAAGCACAAGCGGGGGAGTTCGTCTACAGACAGAAGGACCTCAGACACATGGTCAAAAATATAACACGCGTTACATCCACCTAAATCTAACATGCTACATTGCTCTGTTCATTCTGCCAAAGACACATCATGGATGGAAATCTAGAGTTAAGCAGTTGTTCTTTGTTTTTTTTAAGAAATGTAACCTATTTCTGGACATTTGATATTGACATAACACAGTGTAATAAACGTGATTACACTTTTAAAATTTTTGATATTTATTCAAGTTGGTAATGCAGAAAACAACAATTACAGGCAATGAAAAGCTCTACTTTTAATGTGTTTCAACTAAATACCAAATGTTTGTTCCACCCAGGCTCTCATCCAGCCTGAGGTCATCATTCCTGTCCCGTAGATCCGCAACAATCATGTTTTGAGCAGCCATACACACATACAGTGAAGTACTTAGTGTTTAAATAAATCTACTTCTCTCATTCTGACCGTGAGTATCTTAAACATCTGTTTAATGGGTTTACTGCAGCTTTGATATTCCTCATCACTAATATGAGTAAATTACTGAAATTCTCTCATTAATATTTCATTAACCTAAACTCTGTCACTTTGCAATTTGAACTCTATTTTACTCTTTACTTGGAATGCATCTCCAGAAGTTGCAGTAGCGCAAATACATTATAAAAAAACTTTAATGTTTCTTCATTATTCAACATTTGGATTCAGTTGATGAAGCTTCCCAAATTATTGTGTGTAACCAATAAGTATTTTATAGGGAAACAAATCCAGATTGTGGATTTTTCAACATTTTGAATGCTCTGACAAAAAATACAATAAATAAAATAAAATAAAAATCAAACAAAAAACAAAAATAACATTGTTTTTTTTTACTAAATGTGTCAAAATGACTAATTTTAGATTAAATGAACATTACAATTATGTTAGTTTTCACTTTGATGATTTGAAACCAGTAAAACCAAGTGAATTTAAAAAAAAATGTTCCCCATTGATACATGCGGAACATGCACATTCTGCCATAAATCAAAGTAATTGTAGCTTGATCAAATCTCTCATTGCATTAATCTTGAGATAGACTGAAACATAATGTTTACTTCATTCTCTTTTTTGTTTGTAAAGTGTTTGTTGAAAATCAATCACTAAAAAAAACTTATATATAAGTCTTATCTAATGTTGGATAATTTTCTTAGATGTATACAATTCAAACATGTAAATAAGACATATTTACTTGGAAACAGTTCCCCAGCTCTACAAAGTAAATCAAGTGAAACCTACTGTCGCGTACTTCTCCAAACATGCAAATCACCCGGACGTTCGTGCAAGGGCTTGTTTCCCCAAAACTGGGCACAGTGCCATCACGAGAATTAAGCAAATGAGCTTAGCACACGTCAGTTTAATCCAGCAGTGACACGTGCTAATGACAGAGGCGCTTGTTTCACTCTCATTTGAATGTGAATGCTGTTTACCAGCGAGAGCAGCTGCTTTCAACACACAACAAGCTGCCGCACAAAGCCTTTCAATTAGCCTGTCATCATTAGCCGCAGTCTCTCCGAGGCTATTAGGGGGCAATTAGCCTTCATCATTGCTTAATTGGCCGGATTAATTAGCCCACTGGCAGCCTGTGGAGGAATGTGAGGGAAGCGTGCAACAGAAAACCACTAGTTTGCGTTGAATTCACAAAGAAAGAGACAAGGAAATAATATATATATATTATTTCCTTCTTGTCTCTTTCTTGATACACACACACACACACACACACACACACACACACACACACTATTTAAATTAAAATAAAAAATAAACCCTAATTGTTTAATTATAATACAATAACAGGGCGTCAGACACTTGGATAAACTGAAAATGAAAAGATAAATAAAAAAAATGTTCTCGTTTATTTACTCAGGGGATGGTATCTGAAGGGGGGGTCTCGACGGCCGCGTTGTGATAAATCCTCCGATGCCTTTCTTGATTTCAGTTTTTATATTTTGGGAAAACATGTGAAAACAGGAATAATCCGGGAAGCATCTGCAAAGGAAAGTCTGGGTGTTTTGCTTGTGTTTGTGCAAATGTGTGAAGTGAAGAGGAAGCGCAGTAATTACCGCATGAGGAGAAATAGGTCAGACTGGACCTCGTCGTGTCCGTTTGTCAGAACGCATCGAGTGAGCTGGATGACTCTGAGGCATCTGGCTTTCATCTCACCCACTGAACAGCTGATTTCTCCAGGAGAAAGCGAGGGGGAAAAGCTTCTGTTAAGTTCAAGGTCCCGGGGGTCGATGATCAGGCCCGGCCTCTGCGGACACACGCGTCTCCAGCGCGCAAACAAACAAGAGCGAGCGAGCGAGCGAGCGAGAAGAAAATGCTTCTGCAGCTATCTCGTATTGTTCAAATGTAATGTTAGTATATGATATAGTTAAGCTTTAAATAATTCGATTCTATTGAATTATGTTGCTTTAAAGCTTGAACTTTAATATTTAATTTAAATTAACATTAAAGGTTTCCAAGTGTTTTATCTATTTTTCTGCAGGACACAACCGTGAAATTACTTTGAATGACCAAACCGACTGAGATGGATTAAAACACACCGAATATAATTAAAATAAGTTTGATCTCCAATAATTAAATAAAAGTATATGGCAGAAGATAAAAAAACAGCAAAGACATTTGTTACTTTTATGAGAAATATGAGCACGTTGAGGTTTTATTCATTAATAAATTACATGAAACTTTATAAGCGATTATCTACATGAATTAAATATTATACGTGATTATAAAATTTTATTAAAATAAGTAGCGCAACTTAAACACAAGAACAAATATTAACAATTAAACAGCTAAAACGTTTTAATGAACAGAAAACGAAAATCCAAATTAAAGTCGTCGATAAATACCAAACAAATTTAGAGCTCATAAAAACACCCTTTTAAACGCAAGCCTTCACGTTCTTCACATAAACCCACAATAAACAAAAAAGAAAATATCACCCATGTTTTTGTGTGCTATACTCATCGAAAGAATTAATAAAATGAAACTAATTTTACACGTTTTAAGCTTTGGTTTTAAATTGGGTCTCCTTAACTTTACATATTAAGCAAATAAATCGAATATGTAATCGTAATATCATAATAAATCTAACACATATTTTTACTTACAAATATAATGACAAAAAAAAATATCGAAACATTGTGTTGTAATTGTAATTGCAATTATGCAAATCAAAACAAAAGTAAAGTCGGTAAGTTTGAAAGTCCGCTGTAAAACCAGATGTAAAAATAAATTATCTTAAAAGCAATTTGCGAAAGGGATTTATTTGAGGAGCGGTGATGCCGCTCGTCTCTCTCGAGTGTTTTTTAGCCGGTCGTTGGCTCTGGAGTGAAGGTGATCCGAGAGATGGTCAATTCCCCGCTGTTCGTCTGTGTGAAATTATACACCGCTTTTCCGACAGAGATCGAAATTTATTCATTGGCTATTTTTTGATGTCCTTCACCTGTCTGACCAGCATCTCGGCTACATGAGGCTCAACTGGGTCGTGAAATATGAGTCTGGAATTAGAGAGGTCAGCTGCAAAAAGCACGTTTCCATTATTCGCAAATGTTTAACTACTTCCACTAAAAACTATTCATTTGATTGAGTTTTAAAGTTTGTTTTAATTGCAGAATTTCCAATAACACCAATTCCGTGCCACTACATTATTAAAAACGTTTTTATTCAATCCTTGCGCATGGTAAAGGTTTTGATGTGTAGGCCAAAAGATAGAACTTATAACAAATAGACCAACGAAACAAATAAACAAAACTATTGTTTTTTATTAACCAATCAACAATTTTATATGTTGTTAACAATTGGCTAAAATCCAAGCAAAATGGCAGTTCATAAATTCACAAAATGTAATTTTGTCTGATTACTTATAATGAATTCCGTTTAATTCTTTTTGTGTTTATAAAGCACAGAGTTTATATTATTTCATCATGTCCATTAAAAAAATGCATATGTAAGTGTTGAGTAATGGCCAAAAAAAGTTCTCGTTCGGATGTATTTGTTCTTGTGTTTTGTTTGTTTCTTTTGAAATAAATGGGAAAGTGTCATTAATAACAAATCCGATATAATGTGAATCATGCTTGTTATAAATAAAATAAAAAATGTATTTAATAACAAATTCTTATGCATTTAGGAATATCTTTAATAGATAATAAATATGACAAAGAAAGGAACAGTTAAAAGTGTGGTTTAGAGGCATAAAGCATTACAGGAATGTCTTGAAAGAATGTGTTTGTCCACCCCATCAGACATTTATATATTTCAATTTGGGTTGTTAGTGTTGCTTCCTCTATAGGCCACACCTGGATTGGGGACTCTACTAATGTAGTTTTTGATGTTCTCCTCAAGTTTTTGATGTTTGTTCCACATTTTACAAAACACACAAGTTGACGCCATGGTAACTGACCTGAGCCAAAAGACTACAAAGACCCCTGCGATGCACTTGTGACCTTTCCAAAGTGTCCCCTACCTTTTCTAAGTACAAACTGGAGGTTAATCATTGGTTATTTAGAAAAGCATTTGGGAAAATAGTGAAAATGCCGCTTTAAGAATGGTCTTTGTCGGTGTATGACGGTGTATTCATCCACTCAACTATAAATATATTTCGCATGAACAGCTATATTTTCTCACAAAATCTTTGTTTAATTTGCATAGAATTAAGAAGCCCATCTAGTTAACTGTGTAAACTGACAAATACTCAGAACTCAGATGTGAGCCAAGAACAAAAGCTATGAGATAAAGAAAGATTACAGTTAACGGTCCAAAAAACTCAAGAAAAATCCAGCTCTGGATTTAAAAAGCAGGCAGAAGGACAGTCGAGGTGGTCCCAGGTGCCCACACTCCTTAGCCCATCCTGGTAATGACATCATTAGGCCACTTTGCATGAGCGGAGAGAGATCCTCTTTCCGTAGAGAGTCCCTTCATGCAGGGCAGGTCAGCGACTCCAGCCTCTGCCTGACATATAATTGCTGATATTGATTATAGGTTATCATATGCTACGGGCTATTTGTAAGATAATGCCGGAGGGGTTAATTTGTTAGCCATTAACCTCTTGGGCTTGGGTCTGTGTACATATGAATTAAGTTTGAAACAAGTCCTGGCTGGTTTCCTCGGCTCGTGGCCCTAAATGGAAGTGTAATAGGGTTATACTGAAATTACAAATGCACAAACATGGAAGATCAGAATGATCGGTGAGATTCTTAGCAAGCAGGTCACCGCAAGTCGAGAAAGATCATAGGGTTTATCACTGCAGAGCCTCCATGTGTTTGATCAAGCCACCTTCTGCTGCTGTTACCTACTGAACGATTACTTTATAAACAAGCGAAACCGATAAAAAAGGCATCGCTCTGAAACAAGATCTTTTCAACAATGTGAAACTAAAGAACCATGATTGTAGTGTACAAGTGAAAGACCTTTAAAACTACATTAGCCCTTTGCAGTTTGTGCACACACCAATGCATGTGCAAAACACAGCTGCTGTTTTGAATGAGGTCGGAATGATGCGACCCTGCTATTGTTTCATTTTTATTTCAAATACAATGTGTAGATTTCAAAAAGGTTATAAATTTAGAAATTTTTGCTTTTAAACGAGCACTACAAGAGTTTTGACACATAATTTGCAAGGTAATTCAAATTGAAATGTGAAAAAATCCACAACTGTCTTTCAGACTCATCATAGATTCATTACATCAGTGCCATTGGTGAAAAGAAGGGGTAACCATTAGAAGTGCAATACCTGTGCTATGGTTTGTGTTTTTCAAACTTCTGGGACACGTTTTTTATGTAAAATTTTCACAATGCTCTGACCTGTATTCTTTGCTTTTTGGGGGGATTTATGAAAATTTATTTTGGTTTAACACTTTTGTCATTTGTTATAAAACATAAATTGGTTTGTTTTCAATTGTTGAGAACGTTGTTGTACAAAACGACAAAAGTTACTACTCTGAGTTTCAGGTTTGTTCTAGAATTATTGCATAATGTAATGTAAACAAAAAAAAGTTATATCAAGCACTGCCACCAATATTGTAAAGAAGTAAAAAAATGCCCAAAAAGGCTGCATACTTCTCTGGGTTAATATTGTTATTCAATTCTATTAAGAACAGTCACAAATATTGGTAAAACCTTATTAGTTATTTTATATTACTTAGTGACAACATCTAGATTCCAATGAAAATAAATAAAAGAAACTTGTACAAATAAAATGTATTTTTATAATAATAAAGAGCATTGTTTTGCTCTTGATTATCAAATCTATGCATAAATAATGCTATCTTGTGGTGTGCAATTCTGCAATCAGACAAGGTTTTTTAAATCATATGGGTTTGAATTGTGGAGAGATAAATGTGTCATTTTAGAAGACCTGCAAATACATACAAAAAAGACACTGTAGAATCCAGTTTGGACACCTTTCATACATTAAACAAAGAAAGGTTTGCTATGTTTTTGAAACCATAAATCCAACAAATAACCTCTGCATGAAATATTGTATTAAAGCAATCAGTGAAAAGCACTGAACTTAAATCACAGAACTTTTCCACAGCCAAAAAGCCCATAGACACAAAACAGCAACTGCATTTCAAACATCCCACACCAAAGCCAAATGTAATATCAAGAGTTGATGCTCTGAGCATGTGTGCGTGTGTGCGTGTGTGTGCGTGTGTGTTATAGGAAGGAAGGAGTGTGTGTGAGATCTCTCAGATCAGCACAGGTGAACAGCACTCCAAACTGCAGAGGCCATCCCAGTGTGTGCGTGCGTGTGCGTGTCAGAGAGAGAGAGAGAGAGAGAGACATAGAGAGAGCCCTAGAGCTCTAGTGGAGGCCGCAACTGTGTGCATGCATCTGTGAGTGGGTGTCCTAATTCGATCCACCAGAGCAGCAAAAGTAAGTGAAGGCTGTACCTGTGCTCGAGTGCTCCTCTCCTGGGGTGGAATCAAATCCTCCGGAATCTAACACCTATCCCGCAGCAGGATGTGTGGTCCAGGTTCACTCCTGACCCGGCTGCGAAAGACAGGGAGACGATCAGAGAGTGAGGGATAGTGTAGGGGGTGGAGGGGGGAGTGGGAGTCAGAGGTTTGCTCACTGTGACTCCATGAGGATATAAGAGAATGGTCATAGATTAATCTTGCCTCTTTCTCACCCATACTCCAGTTACATGATAAATCCACAAACTGATATGATAACAAGTGTGCTACTGTAAAATGCTTGTGGTAAAAATAATATATTTGAAGGTTTATCCCAACAGTTTTAAAATTGTTACCAGTTGTGTGGGATTGGCACTGTGGGCAATTTATAAAGTTTTGAATTAAGTAGGAATGATGCAAATCAGCTAATGTTTAATATTGATTTCAAATATAAGTTTTCAAAAGGTTATTAGTTTTGAAATGTTTGTATTAAAATGAACATTACAAGAGTTATGACATAACTTGCTAGGTTATTCAAATTAAAATGTGAGAAAATGCTTGATCGTCTCTCAGTTCCATACTACAGACCCCCAATCAGTGCCAGCAGTGTCATCTAGTGGTAAAAAAAGAAGAGATAACTCTTTACGAGACATGTGAGATGGCTTGTGTTTTTCAAAGTTCTGGCTTAAAAAAGTGCTTAGAACAGTGTAGGAGAGGTTTGCCTGACTTTTGATACAATTTTCATTTTGGATTTTGGATTGAAATTGTAATTTGGGTTAGTCAGCTCAATCGCATACAACAAAAGTTTGGAGTATTATGATCTTTTGTTAAAGTCATATGTTGTTTTGATAGTCAGTACAACTCAAATAATATTACCAATAAATTAAAAATCAATAAAGCTAATATAGCTAATAAAGCTAACCCCCTCTACGCCTAAATAATTTAGAGAGAAATAGTGAAACCCATCGAAAAGCTGTTAATTTAATTTATGTTGTTTCATTTGCACATAAACCCAAATAAGTTCTGTGTACTCAAAATATTTGTGCAAAAAAATATATAATTTTTATACTCTTTTTCCTAACAAGAAGTGTTGGTCAAAACACGTGTTGATGCAGATCAGTTTGAGAATACGTTTAGACCAAAACCACAGTTTAATTGATGTTCAGAAATATAATGTATATTATCTACTTATAGAGACACACGTCATTACAAAATTTATTTGTCAGGGTGTGAAAATAATTTGGGAGGCCAGCAAAAAGCCATTAGCATTCATTTGCAGTCTCCCCATCGCATCTGCTGCTTATTTCAATGACTGCTGGACGCAGAGGGGCAGCTGGAATTGGATGGCAAATAAAAAAGGGTCAAAAGTCTTGCACAGAGCCAGAGTCAGACCAGCCACCCAAACAAAAGACAATAAAGAAGTGGATGGGACAACTGGCCACTAATAGGCTCATAGCAAAACACATGAGGGAAATGCACCAACACACACAGAACTAAAAGCTAGTATTTAGTTTATTAACAAAGAAAATCATATGTATTAAATATGTTAAATATTACATATTCATATATAAATTCATGTATACATAAAGCAGTTCTTTTCACAGTCTGCTAAGTTGGGTTGGCGTGGGTCTGTTGACCTCTTCATGCAAATGTGTCCATCTGGCTATGGATGACACAGACACAGACCAGACCTCATGGCTGAACTTGACTCCCAGAAGTACAGATGGAAGAGAGGATACAGCACCCCCACCTGATCTCTAAACAAACACCCAACGCTCATCCGGTGGAATAGAAGACCTGGTGAAAAGGTGCCTGAAGTGGGATTGAAGCAAAGTCCTGACCCAATCAAATGGAACCCAATACATCCTGTACATACAGTCCGACCTGATTTTTGCAATGATCTTTTCAATCAAGACTGAAACAAAGGAACACAAAGCACCGGTGAAGTAGTGTCTGATCGAAATACACACACACTGTTACTTAAGAGTGCATTTTGGGCTTTTAAAAGTATCTGAAGGGAGTATATAAAAAAACTTAAAGTGCACCTTTTTTCTAAGTGTTCCCAGTAATGCTTCCCTCTCTTTTGCCTGAACCCTTCTGCTGTAGGCGAGTTGACAGTTCATAGAAAGTTTCAATCATAGGTCAAATAATAGGCTCGCCCTCTTTAGGACTCTACACAATAATCCGAATTGAGATTCGCAAGAATCTTCGGATGGCTTCTCAGCAGGGTGCTCTTTGTTTAAGTCGAGGAAATATAGATGTAATGACGCTTCCTGCCTGAAGATGCCATTAGCACTACAACATATACACTCCACGCCACACAAGGAAATAGGAAATAAGATGACCATGACATAGAAAAATCAAAAACACATCGGAAAAAATCATGGATGTTGACGGGTTGATCACAGGGAGGCTTTTGACACAAATGGGGAGAAAAGAGAGGATTTTTGACGCACCATTACTTTCCGGTTTCCTTTGTGAAGTCACTAGGAAAATGTGGGATGAGCGTCTCTCTTTACAATCAAAAGAGCCAGCTTTAAAATAAAAAAGAGACAGCTTTCATTGGCTGTTCACTTTGAGACAAAACAATCTGATATGGCAATTCTAAACTCTTTTTCCTTTGGTTAAATGGTTGAGCTCCTGTTGGCGACCATGGTTTTAGAAGGCGCGCACTGTGTCACAAAACATTGAACCACAAATTCGGTTTGTGTGTAGTTTAGAGGCCTTCAGAACTGATTTGTTTGGAACAACTGAGAGTTAGGACTCTTACCTATATTTAAATGTTTTCCAATTTAATTTACTAATTAAATAAAGTTTATTTAAATTAAAATATAGTTTATTTATTAGAGACTTAGCACCAAATATGTGACGTATCATGTCAATTGGTTATTTTTTCTTTTTCATTGGCGATTTTCATCATAGTCTTTTTCTTTTCTCTGCCCTCATCATCATTGTTTCAAAGTTGCCTTCTGAAGACTTTCATGAAACAAAGAACATGAAGTCCTCTGGGCTCAGAGAAATTAAGTCAATCGATTTGAAGTTTCAGACATTATTTCCTATGCTCTCTTTCCTGTTTGCATGTTCCATAGATCCAGGGGTGATCTCTTTAATTATTCTTGGTTTGGCATGGTTAACAGGGGTTTTCTCATGCACAATTGATTATGATTTCTCCCAAATGCTCAAGTATTATATGAAGCACAGTTGATTAGATCTCTGTAGCTCTGTTGATGTGGTTATTTTGGAGATATCCTTCAGACCAGACTCTGTTAAATCCAACATTATCTTCATTGTCATCATCTTCGTCTTCATTTTCTGTTTCTTCTCCTCTTTGTCCATGTTTTATGGCAGCTCCTTTTTAGCTGCTGCTATCTGCCCCTAGGTCTTAATGTGAGAAAATTTTAACTCTCCAAATTAAACCCCAACTAGTGTAAAGTGTTTAATAGGTGTACAAAAATATCTCCTGAGCCATATGACCAGCAAACACATTTCGATTTGCTTCTCAAATCCTTGGTTCAAGCCAGTCCAAAACCCACATCATTATTATCAACCATTACATGTTTCTTAGAATTTTTCAAAAACCAGATGTTGAACCAGTTGAAATGTCCACCATTCCAAATTGTTGCAGAATACAAGTTGAACCAATTGTGGATGATTTGGTGAATTGTGGCCAAACTTGTCCCATGATAACCATCTCAGGTTAGACTGCAATGTTTCAGTGGCCTGGGGATATGAAAATGGACATTTGTCAAACATTCAATTAAAACATTGAACTTTAATCATTTTCTTTGGGTTTTGTGTAGATTGTTTATCTATTTTAAAAATCTCACCAAAACAAATCTGAAGATATTTTCTTTCTCTAAAATGTAACGACAAGTTTAAATTCTACTTGTAAAAAAATATTACAAGTAGAATTCTTCTACCTCCCATTTTAGGTCTGTCCACATCACATGCTTAATGATAACTGGATTCATATAAGCTCGTTTTCGGAATCTTTCTGGTGTCTCACTGTGTACAGTCTTTAATCACCCCGTGTCCTGCCCTGCGCCTTTATATTCATCCCTTTTCCATTTATCCATTCCTCCTTCATCCTCTCCACCTCTATCTTTATCTAACCCACTAAAAAGCTTCTGAGCGTAACAGCAGGTAAAATATTCCAATTAAACTCCAAAAAGCAAAGGCTGTGCGTGTACTTAACTTTGACATTTAGCGCTCAGTGTGGGGGTTCCCTCACTCCAAGAGAGGGGTCGGATTGAGCAGGAATCGATCTCTGTGAGAATGTGAGTGATACCTCCTGCCAATTACAGTAATCACATATGCCGGTTTCCTCAGCGAGCAAATGTTACCCAGGAGAAGCAACGGGAAGCACCATGATAACATGCCAACCACTGTTTCGCTAACACTCACAAAGCTTAGCTTGAGCACATGCTGAGGATGCAGTAAAGTATGCGGATAGGTCTCTTTTCGTGTAAATGCTTAGCTCTTTATCACACATATAAACCTTTACTCCTGAATAAAATACATAATCAAACATAAATGCCTCATAACACAGATTAGATTTACAGTATATCACATGCCAAAACTGATTCTAGATTTTTATTGTGAGAACAAATTCTAGACTCCAATGGTGAAAACAATATATGAGTGAACTCTAAGCATCAGACACGAACCAGTGGTAAAACTAGAACACAATCCTCTTGTGGTGAAATTGTGTGGTAAATAATCCACATGTAAGAGTGATGCTCGAGTCACCAATCATCCCTGCCAATAGGACACACTGTACACTCTGTAATTTGCATACCATTTATACTTACACAAGGGCAAAAACACCATGTGTGGAATCAAGCACACTTCTTGCTTTCCTTTGCACAACTACAGTTCTCTTGTGGTTTGTAATTTAAGATTGCAGTGGCAGGATTCAACAGGTGTGTCATTGCAGCACGCTGTCTGCCTAGCGCATAGGGTGGTATGCCTGGCACTAAGAGTATTACCATAGTATTACCACAGTTGGAGGTGGTGTGTCCTCATCATAGATTGTGAAGGATATGGACAACGTGACACCGCCTACTACCATTGGGCTACTATGAGGCCTCCGGGGTTGGGCTATTGGGCTACAGGGCTGTCCTGGGCACTGCTTGATAAGGTTGAAACCGTCATGGTTTCAGAGCTCTGCCTCTAGTCTGGCTCTCACAAGCCCCTCTCACACACAGCCTGTTATATACAACTTATTTTGTGATTATACATAAGAATTTGAAAAGGACTTATCTGAATTTGATCGTTGGCAACGATTAAATTCAGACAAGTCGACTAATGGTGCTTTTCCAACTGATTTTAGAAATGGCACAATTCTGCGTTGTATGGCTTAGCTCTATTCACCACGGTTCATCTTTGGGGTTTTTCACCGTCTTCCAGCACAGGATTTGAATGGGCTCAAGACCTGTCACTCAAGATGCGTCCACACCATTACAGTATTTATAATATTACAATACAATAATATATTGGTAAAATTTCTTGGAAAACCTGTTGATTTCTCATCGTTTTGCCAAACACTACCTGGACATTCTTATTCTCGTTTGTCCATGGCTGATCATTTTTTCCTTATAAAAGCAGCAGGTCAAATTGTTTGCTGACTATTATGAAGCTATGTGGCTGTACCAAGGTTTTATGTCACACACTTTAATGAGGCTTGCCGGGACAATTTTTTTCAAACAATCGGTGAGCTCAGCAAACTGACCAGCAGTCATGCTTTAAAAAAAAAAAAAAAAAAACATAATTTGGGCAGACTTCCTTGTAGAACCTCATCCATGAAAAACTACTACTAAAGGGTAAGCCCCAAGAAGCACACCAAGTCTTGCAGTGCCATTACAAAACAGAAAAGTACAAAAATGACCACCGCCGGACTCTCAATTTAACGTAGATGAGTCAAAGGAGAAAGAAAATATTGATTACTTTCATAACCCATCATTACTTGATGGATGCTTTTCTTGTGCCACAGTACGAGGCTGTGTTTACTACATCACTGGGAGTATCCCAGTCTCCCTGGCATCACATGACTTGCATCATGATTGCATTTAAACTGAGTTTTTATAGCCTCATACAAATTGGTGTGGTAAGAAAGTTCAACATTTGTACAATGAAAGTGCATCTCTCTGCCCTTTATCAGGCAGTCAGAGATGATTTCTCTGCCCAAGAAACATTCCCTCAGTCGAAGTCCTGATGGATTCTGTTTCAGGGAATTATAGGTTAAAGAAGAACTAATGACTTGGTTTACAACTTGACACTATATTTATTTTTTAATTTTATCTCTCTTTACATGTAGAGGATAACAAGACCTGTGAGATGGCTTCTGTTTTTCAAAGTTCTGGTATTGTATAATGTAATAAAAATATTTGTAATTAAAAGAAACTGGGGTTGTCCTAGGAAAATGATATCAATCATTGCCACAAAACTGTTTTAAAGGTTAATTATTAGAGCAAATTGTAAAATCTATATAAAAAAGGCTTCTAAGGGTTAAAAGGTAACAAAGTCATATTTTCAAGAGCATATTTTTTTTTTACCTCAAACAAATCATCCTCGAATAAGCCCAAAAAGTGATATTTTGATTATTTCTGCTTTTCAGTTTCAGAGTTTTTGTTTAGACTAAGGTATAATGGATTAAAAGTAGCCTTGTGGTTTGGAGGAGGTTAAAGGGGCTTCATCCAGACTCTCGATGTAATCTGTGATGTTCTCATAGACCTTTAGCCATTTAAAAACTGCTTACAAGATTATGGGTCACTGCTGGCCTTATCAGACGGCTGTCTTCAGAAAATGTTAACTCTGTTAAACTCTCAGGCATAAAAACAATGAAAACATAAACCAGCGTGTCTTCATCAAACACTAGGCAGAACAGAGAAAAAAGGATTTGAGGGAAGGGTCTATGAATTATTAAGATTAAAATCTTTCTCCGATTACCCGTTCTTTCCTACTTCTATTCCCTTTTCTTCCCTTTTTCCAGGGAAGAGTTTTAAAACATTTATATCCCTCTGTTCCTGAGTAAAGGAGCTTGAGGCAGATATTCCATTAAATATAAAAGTTAGCTGAGACGTGGAGCGGCTGCCTCGGTAGGTTTTAGATTTTAGTCACCTTTAATCAGCCCCACTGTTTCTGTACTCATGGAAAAAAGAGGGAGATGAAACAAGAGCGTAATGATTTTCTTCTTCTACTAGTTTGCTGAAGACTTTGGATCCTGTGAACTTAAAAGGATCCAAAAAGAAAAGACTTCTCTTTACCTTTTATTATTACTGTCAGGGCAGCCGCTCACTCTCCCTTTGTTGGAACGTCTTGTCAATTTTCTAACTTATTAAAAAAAACGATGCATTAAGGTTGTAAGTGCTATTATCATAGCTCAGGAGTGGAATAGGGGACATCGGGTTTTTTAGCTGATGGGCTCAGCAACACTTTAATGATTGTCTTTGCTGTATCAAAGAAAGTTTGGCCCTAATCGCAGAAATATCATCTGTGTCTTTAGTTAACCAAGAAAGAACAAGCCTGGGTGTCTCGTGTTCTTTTTAAATTAGATGGAATAACAGAATTGTGTGTTTTAGAAGTTCAAAAGAGCTGATAAAAATTAAATAACGTATGTGCTACAGTGGAAAATTAAATCCAATGAATATCCGAGAATAATGTGGTCACTGTATTTTCAATTTAACTCAATCTAACCTTTCACAAGGTAAGTTTCTTTTAAAAAGCTACAGCTACTGCAATCAGTCTTTATTTTTTATGCAAAGAGTAAAAATCTGTTGTTAAGCTCTTCTTTACAAAACATTTCCACAGTGAAATAAACCAGACTTTACTTCAATGCGTGCATTTATCATTATTTGATACATCGGCTGTAATATTTTAGGGCAGATGAGTCTGTAAACTCATGAAATGAAAGGAACTACATTAAAAACCCAACAACCCTTTAATTATTGAAGATTTGTTTACATCAAAACAACTGTATTCATCAATTCATTAATAAAAAGTATAACGTTTGCTTTAAAAAGTATGGTTCATCAACTCAAATTTGTTCAGGACAGTTGGTTTTCATATTGGTTTTGAGATCTGTGACCTATTTGGGTTTACGAGATACTGCACATTTTAAATCTTTCGCAGTACTCACAATTTCCTGATATTGATTACCTCAAAAGCTTTGTAGTTGATAACTTCTGTTTTAAAAATAAAAATAACTAAAAATGTTTACTTTATACAAACAATAATTCTTGTTTCTGAATTCTGTTTGCTCAAAAAATGGTTTGGGTAATAGGTTTCCATTACATTTTTGAGTACAGTGAAGTATTTACACTGTGTTTTGGATTTATCGGTGTGTTTTAAATGCAAACTATGGAAAAAGTACTTCTGTTTAACTCTCACTGTATCAAATGTGAATCACCCATGTTCCCCACAGCCACAACAACCATGCCCAGAGCCACTCTCTGCCAACTTCACCCTACATAACATTAGATGAGCAGTAGCTTTGCAGTTCAGAGAGTAATATTGTTATGGAGCTGCACACGATAAAAGAAAACTAAAGAAAACGACAACAACCAGGCCTAAACTTACTGTTTTACTGCCACATATTTCTCATGACATACAAGATTTTTGCTTGGTAGCTCTACATGAGAAATAGCTTCTGAAAATATAATACGTCTGATGTTTTAGAAGACTGTCAAAAATCAGTCATTTGAATTTTTCTTTTGTTTATTGCCACGCAAGTATGAAATCTCAACAAACTATTTAAGGTTAGTAAAGTTAAGCTACTAAACATGTTTTTTTAAGAATTCTGAAGTGTGTTTGGTTTGATTGTGAGGAATCTTTGTAAATATGTGTTAGCATTGAAAATCATATTGGCAGTAGTTTAAGTTTCAACAGGGATTATTTGTTTGCTCCGTTGTATTGTTAAAAGTAAATCACGATTAAAGCTTCTGTTCTTCAAACACCAGCTTCAACCTCTGCCTTTAAGCCTGCTGCTGCCCATGACACAAGATGTGCCTGAACATGTTTGACTGCTTGTAGTGCAGCATAAAAATCTTAATAAAAGATTTCAGTAGAGGTTAGCTGGACCCCTGGCTCCTCAAGCTCATTATAGATCTCTGAGCGGGCGATGAGTCTGTCTATGATTTATTAAGGCTGGATAATGCCTGCTGGGTTTACAACGCCGCAATACACTCAAGCCAACGGGATGTTTTAGGGCCAAAGGTTCAACAGAGTGGCCATTCCAGACAGGTTTACATCACCGGCAGTTCACTTTTAAATGAATTATAAATGGCTAAATGAAATACATACAGCAGAAGTTAGTCGCTTTTAAATAATTCTCCCTTCTTTGGTTGCTATGTATACTTTTAACTTTCGGTGTGCAAGCTAGTGTGTTTATGGATGGGTCCTGTGCATCAGCACCATTGCCCTGAGCAAAATTCAAGGCATTTGCTCTTTAGAGCCAAACGCTAATGGGTGAGGGTGGGTTGGGGGGGGGGACTGGCCTTCTGGTTAAAATGGATGCCTGTGATATGGCCAGATCAGAGCAAATAAACATCACAAGCTAATTGGTTTGTCTGGAGGACAAGCGACCAGGTTGCTCCCGTAGGTCTGCACCTCAACACCTTGGAATTGGAAGGAGAGAAGGGGAAATATGCCATAGCTTTGGAACTGGTTACAAGTTTGCTAGATAAGAACTAAACAAAATACATTATGATATAAAAGCCTTCCTTAAAAGGATTCCTTGCTTAAATACCATCCAGGATTGAATGCAGGGAGAGTGTGTTTAATGAAAGAGTCACTGGTTTCAACTTGATCAACAAGGAACAAGTGACATAAGTGAACTGGAACCAGGATTATTCACAATATAGTAGTAGACAGCAAGATCAAGTTCCTTAATAAGATGGGTAGGAACGATATTGTAATGGGACAGGGAAAAGCATAGGAACTAGCAACAGCACTCTGCCATGCTATTTTTGCACACTTCACCTCAATAAGGCACTTTTTGCACAAACATTCATATTCATATACATTATTATGAACAGTGTCTACCTCAAAAACGCTCTTTTGCACAATATCCATATTTATACATCATATACTCAAATTCACATAGGTTATATGTACAGTTGTATATATTGTATTTTAAATTCTTAATTGTACCCTTCGTATCATTGTTGATTGTATGCACCTTGGGCTCTGAGAGAAATTTAATTTTGATTTTTCTGTATGTCCAGTACATATGGCAAAATTTACAATAAAGGTGACTTGACTTGAGACAGTGAGGGACCCAGAAATAAATTGGAGGCAACAGAAACCAGCTGATGAATGAGAGATACTTCGCTGAAAATCCAGGAGACAATAATCTAGTTGTATATTTCTGCTAACCTATTACTATCTCTTAAACCTAACTATGTTCCAAAACCCATGTTGTATTGAATTTTTTCAATGCACTGAACTCCATATACCCAAACTGACAGTAAGTGGAGTTGGTCAGGCATGTCATCAGCCCCTCTAAAAATAATTGTGCCCCTGTAAAATTCCCTCATTCATCTACATGCTATGCTACTTCATATCTACCAAGGAGGAAAATTATAGGCAGGATTTTACCCACATCCCCACAGGATTACACTACCACCACCATGTTTAACTGTAGAAACAGGATTTTCACCATTGAATGGCTCTCCCTTCTTCAACCAAACATAGGCAACATCACATATATCACTTTAGTTTTGTCTCTTCTGACCAAAAGACATGTTTCGATTATACATTTCCTCAGGTTGCTTATCGCAAAGTTCAATGTTGCTTGAATGTGTCTTGAACCAATTTCTGGATGTTTTTCTCTGCATTTTTGACATTTGAAAATGCTTTGATAAACATTTGTATCTTTCTCCATCTTTCCGAGCATTTAATCTACTTTGCTAAACTGTATTTTCAGCCAAGACAATAATAGAAATAGGCTAAATAGAGTGTAATTTAGCCATTGCATTATAGCCTCATAAATAGCAGCTAACAAAATAGCTTGTTTTGAAGTTTGGCCTTTAAATGATTATGCAAAAGGTCTCTTGCACATGAAGACTCGTTGCTTTAAATATAATCGACAGAATTACTCTGTCTGAGATTTAGAACTCTAGATTAGAACTATGTCTATGGTTAGTCAAGAATTTGTGATCTTTTTAGAGGGCATTCAATTTTATGGGGATTATTAAACAACATGAATGGATCTGGGAATCATTTGTGTTGAGTATTTCTGTTTTTAACGCCTAAAAATGTGTGATTTTCATCTAAGGGTCCCTGAATCTGCACCTCCTGCTGTGATTCTTTGAATATCTGCAAAGTTGAAATACATTTATTATGGGAGTAGACTTTCTTCAGGGGGTTACAATAACACCAGTTTGATCATAGACCCCAGGCTCTAAGCTAGAGAGATCCTTACTGTTTCATGGTATGTGTCAAAGGGTTGAGCCAACACTCGTCACTAGACAGCACCATTCACATGGTGTGTGTGGGCGACGCAGGGTTTGAGCAGCATACAGGAAGGACTTGGCATCTTTTGACCGAGGTAACAGGCTTAACAAAGAAAGAGTAGAGGATACAAAGACATATATGCCTTTACTCCACAGTTAATTTTCAAATCTTTAACATCCTATGGCTGTGTGTGTGGGTTTTTTTCTTGAGCCTTCTCTTTTCACTTTTTTGCTTTCATTCTTTTCTTTTGAGGCGAAACGGGAGCTGGTGCTGATAGTGATAGATGGCTCAGCGCTCTAACACTTTATCCAATTCAGTGCAGATTTCATCCAATAAAGAATCACTTGTGCACTCTCAAACTAAATGGAAGTCAGGCAGCGGAGAGAAAGGGGCTGCGGTTTGTTTCTGAGCTGCGAAAATCAAATTTTCTTAAAGCTGCCGCAGCAGTGGCTAGCGAAAAAGAAAAAAACAGCCATGACTGGCCGGGGCCACAGCCGTCTGCACACACTATTTAATCCATCACAGAGCCCCTGACATCACATCAATCAAGCTTTCATCAGCATGGACTCCAAAAAACTATATTTCCATTCAACCGCTTTTAACTGTGCCAAAGCCAGGCCCCGGCTGGCCCCCCTGTACAGACAAGATCAGGGGCACCACCTATGGTGCTGAGGCTCATGCTCAGTCGACAGGTTGGATTCCCTACACATTGACAAACACAGCACATGCTCTGGGAAATTCCTCATCATGGAAACATTTTTACAAAACAGGCAGCCAGCCACCATTCAGCAAGTTTGAAATAACAGGACTTTATTTATAAAGTATAAAATCTAACAGGAAGATTTCTTTAGATTCTAGACAGTCGTGTGTGTTTCCTCCAGCTGAAAAGAAAACAAAGACAGGTTTGTGGTGAATGTGCTGATAAGGAGATTTTATCATTTAAAAATATGTATAAACAAGGGAAAATATTTACATGTATGCATTTCACAGAGGCTTTAATCCAAATGTACTTATATTTCAGTGAACACGTTTGATCAGTTCATGTTTCCCCAGGTTTTAAACCCATGATATTGGTGTTAACAGCACCAAGCTCTACATTGGCAGAGCCAGAGGAAACATTTACATTTATGTATTTAGCAGACGCTTTTATCCAAAGCGACTTACATTGGGAGTAAACATCAAGCAGTTTGGTACAAAGTGGATTGATCAGAAGACATACACATAGAACACTTTCAAGCTAGAACAGAAAATGAATTCGAATCAGTGCTTCAGAGGGTTTTTTTGTATATAAGTTAGTTAGTTAAGTTAGTTAGTAAGTGCTTATGTTAAGCAAAACACATATTGCATTCATTTTTTCACGATCAAAAGAACACAGAATGTATTTGAAGGTTGTGCAAAAATGCTACCTGATTGGTTAGAAAGTGTAGACGCAATTGTAAAATTGTGAAATAATGTGAAATTATAGATAGCTAATTAATGTCTGTGTTTAATCTGTGAAGCTGTAGAGCAAATTCTAGTAGCTCAGCCCAATATATTTCACTATAACCCTAAAAAAATAAAAAGCTCTTTTGTTTTGTTGTTCCAGTAGTAATTAACAATGATTTACAATAACATAATAATTAATTAGTATTTTACCATCATATTATCACAGTAAGATTAAAATAATTTACATTTCTGTAAATGTCATTCATTTTATAAGTTTTTATTTTCTAGTTTATCATAGTATATAATTTCTCTATAGCAGCTTGAGCTCAAGTCTTGCTTATTTCTTTAAGGTTAGATATACAGTATCTCCCCTCTTCTCCATCCCAGCCGTATGTTCCAACACTTTTCTCCAACAGCAGTACTGCTCAGGTAATCCCTACATCGAGTTCATCGTTCATCTCTTTGTCAAATAGACAAGCTGTCTGTTGATTTAGGACATAGCAGCATTATTATTAAAACAATATGTTTATTTATTTATTTTTTTAAATGCAGGTCATCATTCAAATTGTAAAAGTATGCCATAGTATGCTCTGGAGCAACTGTTTATTTTTTTGTTGTCTAAAATAGAATCATTAATACTAAGACTGTCAACAAAAAGGATACAAATGAAAGATGAGCGAGTAAACAAAACACATGCACTCACTTGTAATACAAACTCTGGTTTAGTGCCTTTTGTAACGTTTTAAAGTGTTTCTTATAATCACAAAAAAACGCAGACTCCTAGACACACAAACAGATTAAATATAGTGTCCTTCATCATCCTTTGCCCACGACACCCAATCATCCACTGATCACCCCCCCCCCCCCCAACCTAACCCCTCCCATGGCTGTCCTTTGTTCCGGGAACATGTCCCTCTTCACCCCCTCAGCATCCCATAGGCTTTGGCTTTAGTGGCCTATGATTTATAATTCATAGGGGCCGCTTTTATACAGGACCTTGGTCTACCTGATATCTCTCGTCTGGTCCTGTCCCAGAACAACGAAGCGTTGTGGGCTTTCATCAGACTTCCTGACAGACTTCCTCTCAAACATGACGAGCCGTTGCAGTCTCATGATCATGGCTTTTAATGATCTGATATCTTCTATGTTCGAAAACAACCAAACAAAACTCTTTTCTGTATCTGTTTTGATCAAGTGCAATATCTTCCTCATTTTTATTTGGTGCAAACATTTTTGAAGCATGCATCTACAGATACTCACTTTTAGAAATTATTTGATTCTTTTATTATTAGATTTTATTTTTTTCATCCAGCTAAAAAAAATAGCTTGCAATTTAAATTGAAAAAAAAAAAAATCCTCTTAATTTACCAAAGCCATATTTGTGATCACACTTTAAAAAAAAAGTTCCCAAAGTGTTCATTCACTTATTACTGAAATCATGCAGCAATCACTTCCTTGGTCTCAGGTGTATGAAATTAGGCACCTATAGAGCAGGAGGAGTGACATAAGGCATCCACCAGATTTGTAGTGTGATGCCACCGTTGCCATGGTTGCACATTAAACAGAGCAACTCCTACTGAAAGAAAGTTAAACTAACCAAATAATGTTTTGACTTTTGTTAATTGTTTATTTTGCATTTTTAGTATTAATATATATTTTGTTAAAATAGAGGTTCCTGACAGTTAAAGATCTTGATTTGTTGCTTTAAACAAATTTACCTCAACATTCCAAACACAAGACCCTAACACAAGAGAAACATTAAATGTGTGCATCATGACAAAATACATTTCCATTGTATTGTCTAAATACTTCAACCCAGAGTAAGTGTATTTCTGGGAGACAATATTTTCAGTTTACCAAGACAAACATGCCCCTACTAAAGTCGACCAACTTTATTTTTGTAGATAACTTTTGAAAGATTTTTTTTCCTAACATGTACTCTTCATGTACTCATTGAAAAAGGTTATTCTTGTTAGTTATCACAGGCAGAGGCAACCGAATAGCTGAAAAATAGCAAATATTTGGTTGGAAGAACATAGCATCTATAAATGCAGGTCTGAAACCTGATAGATGTCTCAATAATTAAGAGCGCTACATTTCTAAACAGATAACCTAGAAAAATAATTGCATATCATAAGAACTACACACATAAATTTGATTTGAAGATTCCAGAATCAATAAAACATGTTGACCTAGGAGTAGGTCGAAATGAAGACCCTGGGATTGCAAACAGAGGCCTCTCTGATAAACGCAGCCCGCTCGGGGATTAGCCTTGCTCTTGTAAAGCATGCAGCACAGGCCCAGACCAGCGTGAGTCTGAATATATGTATGTGCCAATGACAGCGAGAGAGGCTCTGTGAAGTTGACCCCAGCGTGGGCTCTGGGCGTCAGGCTGTGGGCTAGGCCTGACTCTGCTGAAGGCTCTGCTCTGTGCTACACTGGCCTCCTGAACTTGAACTGTACTCTGGCACGCTCCCCACCCTCCCTCACCTCCCCATGGGGGTCTCCATCACACCGGGGCTTGTCCGATTGCCAGCGGCAGGTTAAACGACAAAGAGAGGGCAGCTCAGCCCAGATCAGAGGCATGCGTTATTTTTGTTGTTGCTAAGTGCTCCAGACTAATTATTCCTCCCTGATTTGCAAATGGGGCTGTGGTTCATTTCCATATCAATGGTCAGAAAAAAGCGCAGAGGGGATGAGTTAAAAAAGGGGGGGAGCGTGCTGGATGCCTTGCATTTTGACAACAAACACAAAACAACCCCCAATCTTTTCTTCTTGGATGGCCTAATAAAGACACTAAACAGAATGGTGGTCTGTTGAGCCATTTGGAGTGGGGTGGGTGCGATGAGATGAGGGCTCTCTCTGTCAAATTATTGGGCTGGCCTTGGATTAGTTCAGTTGTATCTTGGCTCCGCTCTCCACTGAGATCATTTAGGCAATTACCAAGAACAAAGACAGCAACAGTGTTGAACAGCACCACTTCAAAGGCTTGCGCCAGGCGAACAGTTACAGAACACTGGTCAATTTCCATACAAACTACACCACCCCCTCGCCTTGGACTCCCCTCCTCAACATGCCTCAAGGCATTCTAGCAGTGCTAATGAACACTATCTGCCTCTGCTGCCAAACAACAAGCGCACTTCCAACTCCAATGAGAAGTTTGTGATGCACTCTACACTTGTGTTTCCACCACAAAGAGGATGAACAAGGCTCGACAACAACTCCTTGACTCTGTATTGCCCGATTGCTGCGCAGGCATCAGACGCCTTTGTGCCATTTTCTAGCTAGAGCTGCTGAAAATTGCATGTTTTTAAGAAAATCATTTTGTCTTCAAATCAACTGCTTTTGAGAAGAGGCCATTTATTTTGCATTCCAAAAACTGCAGTGCTCTCACATCTCACGACTGTAATCATTCTTATTGCCAAAGGAAAGATATTTATTGCACTATATCACAGGAGTTCTTTATTTAAAAATATTTTGGAAAAGGGTTGTGGGTTATTGACATTTTAAAGAGGCCAACATCCATGGGTTGTTTAATTGTCTACTGGATTGCTACTTTGTGATATCACCAATTTAAGGATTCCGTCCACGTATTTTGACATAGTTTTGACTAACATCTACTGGACATCGTCTATGATGTTTAAGTCCATAATAGCTTTTGTCAGCTGTAAAGACAAATATTACAGTGTTTCTGATCTCATACACATAAAAGTATGCTACTTTCACTTGGAGGGAGGGGGCAGACCTAACAACTAGTTTGTCAGATCAATATGTGAGAAATGTTCATACAACTATTTGTACTGACTGATGACTATAGGTCATTACACCCGCAGTGTTTATGCATTTTTAGTCAGTATTCATTTGCAGTTCACAGCACTTATCTATTTGAGAACTATACAGGATCTTTTTTAACATTTGTTACATTTGTCACTATTTTCAATGTCATAAATAAAAGGCACTTTTCACTATTCCTAGCATCTTTTTACATTGTTCCCTGACCAATAACATGCCTCAAGTTTTATTCTGAATCTTTCATGCATATTTCCTATATTCCTTTTTTATGAGCTGAAAATGGCATGAATATCTTTGCACCACCCGTTGTTCTAGCACCGCCCACTGACCAATCAGCTCATCTCTATGCAGATGTGTGCTGCCTGACACTAAAGCAGATTTTTACAACTTTAACCTTTTACATGAACTGTTCAGCAGTTGGTCAGCAGGGGGCATGGTCTAAAATACAAGGTATTTCAAAGATGTTTTTATTATTAATATAACGCTAATATAGAGGGCTTACAAATTTATTAGAAATGCTTTGAAATGGCATAATATGGCACCTTTAACCGTTAGAAGTCTCTGCACGCACTAATTGGAATGACATTGATCCACCTTGTTTAATTTTGATTTCAAATATAAAGTGTCGGTTTCAAAAAGGTTATTAGTTTTTATGTTTAAAACAAACATTACAGTTATGCCACATAATAAATTCCATTTTACAGACCCCAAATTGGTGCCACCAGTGCCATCTATAGATGAAAAGAAGGAATAACCTTTGGAAGAACAAGACCTGTGATATTGCTTGTGTTTTTCAAAGTTCTGCAAAATATTTTTGATCTTTGTTATAAAACATCAAACTGTTCGTTCTTAATTTTTGCTGCAAAAAATGATAAAATTAAATACACGGAATTGTAGAATTGTAAACTTTCATGTTTGATGTGGAATTGTCGTGTAATGTAATGAAAGGTAATTTATTAGAGCAAATTGTAAAGTAATAAAAACACTCAAAAAGGCCGCTGATAGGGTGAAAACTATATAAACCAATGGAAAATTATAAACTCTGTGGGAGCTACAACACGTCATTTTGTTTTGAGGCTGAAAAAAGTTTCAGACCTACTCTTCAGTGAAAGTCCAAAAGGTTTAATGTAGAAAGTTTAAAAGAAAGGGGGCTGTTTGAAAAGTGTTGAATAAATGCTGGTCTCAAAAACCTGCCCTCCAACTGTGTGCCACACTGATTGGGTCTACAACAGTAGCATTTAAACCAAATTGCCCAAGATGGAACCCCTCCAGTATTCATTGAAAGTATTCAGACCCACATTTCATTAGCAAAACATAGTTTCACATATCCGTCTGCCAACACTCTGAAGAATCAGTAGAATATCTGGAAAATCTTTAATCATGTTTATGCTCCTGTAAGAGTCTCAAGATGGATGTATTTCACCTATTGGTCAAAATTGGAGCAACAGTCACTCAACCACTATTTTTATAATGACCAGCACCATTAAAAAGCCTCCATAGTTACTGGCCGTTGCACCTTAGCATGGCAAGATGGAGCCGTTTGGATATTAAAAATTCAAGATCTGTTTGTCGGCTGTGACATCCATGTTTGTCAGGCTGAAGCATGGCCTGACAAAGGGATTGCAGATGGGCTGACAGGATCACTCATTGCGGATGGCATATTCTTCGGTGCAGAGCCAGCCGGCGTGGAACTGCAGCCTGACGCCTCCAATAGGGCGACAGGCCTTTGAGTTTGAGACAAACCCAGAATGCCACTGCCAGTTTGGGGGAGTCGCTAGGTCTGACAGCTCTCCACCATCTCCCCATCGCTGTCTCTTTCCTAATGGTTGCAATGGAGCAGGCCAAATTGGTCGATTTCAAGCCCTTCTCGATGCTGCTTTTAAAGATCAGGGGCAAACATACAAGCAACCGGATCCCCTAGTTAGGATTGTGTTTCAACAAAATATAGAGCCTTATCACTTGTGATAAATTATTCAGATGAAGCAAAATCAGAGTTTGTAAAATGTTTAATGATACAGGGTGGGTGGTGTGCGACTGGTGACATGGATATTGATAACAGCACCCGATCACATAACCAAAGGAATGAAAGTCACATGATAACCCCCTGTGCATAAATATCAAGATCATTTGGTTTCTGCAGATGAAAGCAGAAGAAATAAAAGCATGGATCTCATTAGAAGTCATCTTTTCATTCCTGCACAAAAGCAGTTAATATGACCTTGAACATACAGATATATTAAAGCGGAATATTCTTGTGATTATTAATTCTAATAAAGAGAGATCACATTGTGAAGAACAGCCTCGGTGCATGCTAATAGTAGCAAGACTCATAATGGTAATGTCATGAGATTCGGCTTCGCCCGCTCATCACCACATCCGTTTTCTTCCCATCTTCCCATTCATCTGACAGGAGTCATATTCCTCTGAATTCAACACTGGGGCCCTTTAGCACGAATAATATAAAATAATGTATTCTTTACGTTTATTAAATAGACACTCTAAAATATAATATACGCTGCACCCCTGCTATCCTCCTCCTCGGTTCCATTCCCAGTAAAGTGTGAGGAACCCTGCATCTGGAAAACTGGCCAGTGTGTATTTGTTTGAGATGCAAAACTGTTTAAATCTTTAATAAAACGACAAAGATGGAATATCAGACATCCTCTGCCGAGCTTGAGGGACGGGGCATTTATATTGTGTCATTTGAGGCCTGGGAGATCTGTGTGTTTATGGACTTATATGGCTGAAAATTGTCGTGATGATATCATTAACATTTGAGATATTCTTCTCACCTCTCTCTGTCCGATGGGGCTACACCAGAGGCCATTTTAATTCCCGCTCCTCCTGGCAGCAATCCTTCAAACATTTCAAAGACACATTTTTCATTTCTCTTATTAATGTCGCTCTAAAACAGTTATATTTGGAAGAGGAGAGAGATACATGATGGAGCTATATCAATTAGAAAAAGAAATGCATTGGGACCGGGGATTGTGCTCTTAAGGTTTTGTAATAGCATCATTACTGCACATCTGCTTTCTTCGTAAGCAGCCCATTTTGGAACAGTTTGATGAAAAATTACCACAACTATTATGTCTGCTTATCATAATAGCCTGCTCGCAATAGACAACAGCATTCACATGTGAACAATTCCTAATGTTTCTGCAATCCAGCCATTTAGAGCAAATGAGCAGGGTCATCAAGTGTACGCTGCCGCCGCTTCGTGTCTCACATTAGGTAATATCAATAAGTCGCTCATGGAGAAACAGCAGCGTCCTGTTATGTTTTACATATGAATGTAACCAGTTTGATATCCTGGCACATCTGGATTCCATATAGATGTTACATTAGCTAATTAAACAAGTTTTGAACACATCAGCGAATTAAATTAGGTTGGTACCTGGAATTAGCTAATAACATTTTGAAAAAAGGACACACAGATCCAACACAAAAACCAAATACCAGATGCATGTCCCTCTTGTTTATGGAAGTTCCTTCATTTTCACAGTTTGGCTAGCTAGATTACATCTGCCAAACTACGTTTCATTGGCAAAGCACTGTGCGTACAATCCTCACTGTTGCTAGTGTTTTTGTGATCCTTTAAAAGAGCTTGAACAGCACACCCTGCACACGGTCTGTTTTCTATTGTTTACTTCTGTGTCTTTTGTGTGCGCTTTCATTCTAACCAATTGAAAACATTGATGTCACATGGCTGTATTTTCAACTAGTGCAGATCTGAGTGATCAGTGTGGTGTGATTGGGGAGTAAAGACCTGCACACACTGATTCACACAAATCTTCGGATGGCTTCTCGGCAAGGCGCTCTTCGTCTGGGTCAAGGAAATATTGACGCTCCCTACCTGAAGATGGCGATTGTGGTACAACATATGCACTCAAAGAACACAAGGATGTCAGCAGTTTATAATGTTGGTGACTGATCACAGGAAGCTGTTCAATAAAAATGTGGAGAAAAGAGAGGATTTGTGGAACCCTATTTCTTTCCTGTTTCCTGAGTGAAGTCGCTCTGAAAATGTGGGATGAGCACCACAGAGACAGCTTTCATCAAAAGACTCAGCTTTCATTGGTTGTTCTTGTGAAAAACGAATCCAATAAGGCCATGCGAAATCCTTTTTCACTGGCACCACCCATTTGGTTAGATGTGGCCAAGGTTTTCGATCAAGAAGTGATGTCACACAAAACTTGCTGAGGATTGCAACAATGTATAAGTTGTTACTCTTGGTCTGGACAAAATTAAACAAGCTAGAGGTGTTAAAGCACCCTAGAACTTTTGAACAGTACTGTCTTTTTGTAATCTGCCCACATTATCAAAGTTTTGCCGTTCCAAGTAAATGGAAATCCATTGATTCAGTATAACAAAGCACTTCTAAAAATGTTTATGTTGTCATGTAGATTTTACTATATAATTTTTCATGGAACAGAAACTAATAAGAGGCCTCTGAGTGTCCACAATTACTTCAACCAGCGGTGTACTGCCATCTATTGGCTTGGCATACTTTTTACAACACTTTATCGCATATTTTTGCATTTTACAGTGATTGAAAAAACAACAGATTAATAGCCAACAGGACTTATCAAGCTCATTGAAATCTAATGAAACAGGAATAGCTTATTTCTAGTTTAAAATTATTTTACCATTACGACTAAAATCTAAATTTGCCACATATAAAAATAGTCCCATTGTGGATTTTCAATGTGGACAAAAGGATGGAAAACACTGTACTGCCAACAGGTACATGCTTTCTCTGTATTTCATTTGTTTAGCTCTACAGCCAAACACCAGTACATGTGAACTACTGGGATCTAAATCAAACAGACAGACATGAAACCATTCTCAGCAGACATGGGGCCTGTTTATCGAGCAGTACTTTGTTTTTAGGAGGCAGAGCGACAGTTAAATGGACGACAGAAGTCTGTCAAAACAAGCGACAGCTTTGAATAAATGTGGGGTGAGGATCTTTAAAAAAAGCAATAGCATAGAGAGAGAAAGAAATAGAAAAACCAATGAGAAACGTATGCATGCACACTGAGCTGAAATAGAAGAACATCCAAGGTGTGTGTGGTCGTATCATCCAAAACAAACAAAAGGAGCAAAATTACTGAATATGAAACTATGTTTGGGAAAAATGGGCTATTTGGAATCTTGTTTCTCTCCGTGGCAACAAAGCTACAGCTGATGTTATTCTTATTATTTCTCAAAGAGAAGGAGATGGTGCTATAACTCAGAATAGCATGACAGGATGGCCTCGAACATGTCCTTGTTTGCAAGATTTTGGAAAAATCAACATGATAATGTAACATTTTTGAGCTTAATGTTGCCATACATAAGTTTAAAGGGGGTGTTTGCCTGAATGGTATTTCTTTAGTATTTTTCGTTTTGCCTTTTCCTTCTTGCTAATTGTTTCTTATTTACCTGCAGAGGTTTGACCAAGTAGTTACTTTACAAGTCAAGTCCCGAGTCAATGCAGTCTTTTGCCTTATTATCAAGTCGAGTCTCAAGTCACCAAATTAATGACTCGAGTCTTAGTCATATGACTCGAGTCCACACCTCTGCTTACCTGATTGGCTCATTAATGAATTTCTTTATTTTATAATCTTCCTTCTTTGATTCCTAAATGACTTTTTTCGACTCCTTACCTCTTTACTTTCTTCCTCTCTTCTTCACTTGCTTTATATTTGTGTGCTTGCCGGTTTCTTTACGTACAGACACATACATCGATAGGTACAAAGGGTTGTCACTCTGGCGATTCCTATTAAGATGTACCTTATTGATCAACATATTGTACTTTAAAGGATTCGATGTGTACCTTTGGGCATATATTTGTACCTTTGGAACATGTACCTTAAATACTATGATCTGTAATTGGCCTCACAGAACATATCTGTAATATTTAAAGCCGACAGAATGTTGTGTCTGTTGTGTCCCTCAACAACCAGACAATCATAAATATAAGCATACGGTAATGAGCATATAGACCTGTGCTGAGCCCAATACTTCAGTGTCAAGCTTACATGTGTAAGTTATGAGCATAGCCTGTCTACAACTTTAAATGTTTTGCTGTTTGAACTTCCACATTTGGGACTTGTTCACTTGTTTTTTGATTTCCGGTTACAGATGTTATAAATGATCTGACCATCTTTATACTCTGCTGAAAGAACAGTCATTTCAGGGTTACAATGATCTGCTAATCTCCAGCGCACTTCGAGCAAAAGTCGAGGGACACAGTGGACAGTTTGTCAGTCCGATTCAGAGCAACACACAGATTCACTCACATATTCACACCCCTAAGGGGTACTTATAGTAACCCGACTCATGTTTTTCATTTTGTGGGGGAAACCACAGTACCCAGAGGTAACCCACGCAATGGTGACAAGATGTAGACACAAACGTGCAACTTTCCCACTGAAAAGCTACAGTGCTACCCACTACGGCGCTGTACTACCCATGCAAAAAAAAAAAACGAATCCCTGACACCTAATAACATTAATGTTACACAAAAGACTCATGTATGAGAAATGTGATAATGTTTATATGCTTACATTTTTAAAAACTACCAGAAGTAATGTATTTGATGATCTTTCAGAACCATTTGGCTTACGAATTCAGTTTTGCAGGGGTGTCCTGATTCAAAGGTGTCCTGTATATTTAGTCCTCAGATTCAAGAGGTAGGCGTAGAAGAAGAGCTAAGGCCTTAAGGCCTCTACACACCGATCCGAAGTTTCATGTGACAATTCGCCTCAATTGAAAACCATAGGTAAGTGGTGATCGAACGAGTAGCCAACCAAAAAGAATTGCCATATCGGATACATTTTTCACAAAAACAATCGATGAAAGGCGGCTCTTTGATGAAGTAAGGTGTATGAAAAAAAGAGCCGTTTATCACACAATTTCAAAGCGACTTTGCCCACATTTCTGTCAAACAGCTGCCTGTGATCAGCCACCAACAGTAGACACCGCTCAACATCCATGACTTTGTCTATGTGTTCTTCGTCATCCTCTTCTTTCCTGTTTCCCCCGTGTGGCATGGAGTGCATCTGTTGGCGTAAACGCCATCTTCAGGCAGGTAGCGTCATTGCATCAATATTTCCTCGACCCAAGACATTGCATTCTGGCTTTAATGCCCCTGTGCTCTTATACCTTGGAAATCCATCAGACATACTTAGATAGTCATCATATTTCAGGTAATCATCTGCATGCAAAAAATGTGTACAAATCAATAGCGCATCTTTCCAGGAATCCTTAATAAAATATCATCGATTAATCAACAGTATTTATCGGGTACGAAAGCACTTAAGAGCAAAAATATCTCTCTCACACTATGACACCACTGCAATAGAGACAAACTGTCTCTGAATACATTCTGTGTGCCACCATCAGTTTGAGAGTGGGTGTAGAGAGACTGAGATTCTCTGCGTCCATCAATCTGCTGCACAGGAAATCAGATACTAACAATCCAGCAGAACCAATAACTCACCGACCCACACACACAGCATCATGTTTGGGCTTGTCATCTAAACGTCTGAGCCAGAGTGAGTCAAGAATGTAGTAAAATAGGTCAAATGTTCCAAAATATGCATCACTTGACCACAAACCCAATAACATCAGTCAAGAAAGGACCACTGTTGAGTGGAAGCTGTTGTGCAAATGTTTATTTAACTTTTTAACCAATAAAGTCTTGTAGTCCTTCAATATCCTTGACTTGACTTTATACTTAAAAAATTTGTTCAGCTACATAAAATCTGGGGGGCAGCATGGTCATTCTGCAAATGCTCTTCTCAAATGGCCGATTGATACATTTTTGCAGAAATAAATAAAGGAGTAAAAATCTTAGTTTTTTTATCGATTTGTTGATTAGTTTGTAGCAAGGGATTTAAATTAAAAACACACAGCAAAAATGAGTATCCAAAAAGAAAAAAAGAACTAAAGCAGCAACAAAAGCTTTTTCCTCAATATGACGAGGAAGTGGCAGCTCTCTGAAAACCTGTTCTTTGAGCTGATTGGCTCAGCAGAATGGATTTGAGAGTAAAGTAATTTGCCATTCAAGTATTCTCTGTGATGAGGAGCACAGCATTGAGTGCTTTCAGCGTGCTTGTCACTGGCCAGAAGACAAGCTGTCTGCCTACTGAAACCTGGCAAGCTAAAATAGTCAAGTGGAGGTGAAGACAAAACGCACATCCCCATTTGTGCAGGAGGTGACTGCCTGGATTTTACTAGTTATGACCTTTTAATAATATGTTCCTTGAACATTTGAGGAAGCATAATTGCAGGTGGAGTTGGTGATTTGGTCCGAATTGGTGTTTTCAATGCTGAGAAATACAGGCAGATACGTATCCATCATACAATACCATCAGGGAGGTTTATGATTGACCCCCATTTTTTTCTGGAGCCAGACAGTGGCCCCAAATATGCACCGAAAGTGATAAGGAACTATCTTCAGAAGTACTGGAAGTCGTCTCAACAATATCAAGTATCTGCGACTACAAGAAGAGATGCGAGAAAGCTACATCCACACAAGATGTCTGAAACAACCAACCAACTACCGTATTTTTCGGCTCATAAGACGCACTTTTTGTTCCCCAAAACTGAGGGGAAAAAGTTGGTGCGTCTTATCGAGCGAATGCAGAGCGCCGCGAATTCCGGTAACGGACGTATGAGAGGCGTAAGAGCTCCGGAGCTAGGCCGAAGCCGCGGCCATATTTGTACACCCAGCGCTGCGCGCTGACGTCATCGCCAATCTCTGCCATAGCGCGGTCGTAACGAAAACGGGAGGAAAATACTACATTTCCCACAATGCCTTGGCTACGGTAGCCGCAGCGGTGCTTCCGCATCCATACTCACGAGCGAAACTGCTTTTGACTCTCGCATTTGAGTGATCTCTCACGCTACAAACCCGATTTTTCACGCTAAAATACATTTTAAGATGTGAAATGGGCACAGCTAATAGTTTATTTGCGATCTGTTTCTTGAGCCTGACGATAAGATGATGATCGATCTGCATCGCCTTCAGTCTGTGAGGGGTTTTTTTCCGCATGTGTTTTGACGTCAGGTGCACAGATGAGCGCGCGCGCTCTCTCTCGCTCTCGCTCTTGCTCGCGTGAGGAAAACAAAACGCTCTCAATGACTGAAACTCTCCTTTAATAAACTCAAACTCAAATCATCTCTCAACGGTACATCTCACACATGTACATACGAGATAACAAACATAAGTAACGTGCTCTGCAATTGGGTAGTGTTCCTAACCAGGTAAGAGCACATAAGGATCATATCTTAACACCATGCAACCGAATTGTCACTTGAATAAGCTATAAATAATGAGTTATTTAACATTAAGGAGTAGTTACATTTATTTTATATTAAAATAGTTATTGATTATTAAATAATTATTATTTTACATCTGGGGTGCCCAGATTCTTTTAAAGGTTTAAAGGGGGGCTCGACTAAAAAAGTTTGAGAACCACTGTATTATTACTAATGTGGGGGCAATCTTACTAGCTATTATTAGTAATGTAGTGACAATGTTACTAGCTATTATTAGTAATGTAGTGACAATGTTACTGGCTATTATTAAAAATGTAGTGACAATGTTACTAGCTATTATTAGTAATGTAGTGACAATGTTACTGGCTATTATTAGTAATGTAGTGACAATGTTACTAGCTATTATTAGTAATGTAATGACAATGTTACTGGCTATTATTAGTAATGCAGTGACAATGTTACTAGCTATTATTAGTAATGTAGTGACAATGTTACTGGCTATTATTAGTAATGTAGTGACAATGTTACTGGCTATTATTAGTAATGCAGTGACAATGTTACTGGCTATTATTAGTAATGTAGTGACAATGTTACTAGCCTATTAGTAATGTAGTGACAATGTTACTGGCTATTAGTATTAGTAATGTAGGGACAATGTTGCACTGGAACAGTGATGGTGATAACAAATGGTGGACTTTAGAGTGATGAGTGGGGGCAAAGAAAAACATTACAGCCTTTTTTTTGTTACTTTTACTGTTTACTGTCTGTTCATGTTACATGTTTGACTGTTAACTTCTACACAGTTGATATAAAATATTTTACAAAAGTGTTTGGTTCAGAATCTTTTTTTCTAGATCTTCCTCTTTTAAAATTGGGTGCGTCTTATGAGCCGGTGCGTCTTATGAGCCGAAAAATACGGTATATAAAAACTGGGAGACCTCTCTGCAATGTTTCAGTTGGGGATCATTCATCCTCTGACTCATTTACCTGCACAACCGTGTGACCCTGAAAGGGTGACCACTTAAGCTACAGAAAGCCTAGCTAGCTAACAGGTTCCCTAATAATAATAATAAAAAAAAATGAGTCGTACATGCCTGTCCACATACAACCCAAAATATTAATAGACATTGATTTAATGTCCCCAACAAATCCCACTTTTAAGTACAACCAGGTATTGATACTTTTATACACCTTTAAACTTTGTTTTATGCACTTTTTTCCAAGGTTGTGAAGGGAAAAGCACAATTGGCATTAGAAAATGCCCTTATTTTGAGAGAAATCAAGCCAAATCAGTTTAACAAACAGCTGTAAAACACACTAATAATAAGTTCTGTAAGCAACTGAAACGGTTAGTTTGCTAATGTTAGCATTGTTTTTGTAGTTTAATTTACCATTATGTACCAAGAACCTGCAGATATTTAGAACTGATCTAAATGTCAAATAAAATGTTGCAAAAAAAAAGTAAAAAAAAATATATATATATATTGAAAATGATGGGAAAGTGATGTCAATGCCTTTTTTGTTATAAGAATGAAAGTATAGTACTCATGGGGTCTAGTGGAGAAGTGGGAGTGAGTGAAGCATGAGCAGGAACAATAAACTGTAGGTGTTCCCTGCACCCAAACCCCCTCCAGTTTTATTCTTGTATTCTTCTATGTATAGGCTACTTACAGCAAGTGTACGATCATACTCATATAGATTCATGCCTGCATGCTGTATAGAACGGTTTGTTAACTGTGCAAGGAGTCTTCATGAAGGTAAAAATGTTGTAGCTGAAATAGTAATTCCTTCTTTTTATTAAGATTTTTCTACAGGGATCAGTGTTGATCATCATGTGGCACTCACCCGATCGGCCTCTTCGGTGGAGTGGTATCCTGAAGTCAGTAACATATCGGCTAGAGCTGGACTGCTGGGCGTATCGGTGGTCGATGACGAGCGTGGTCGTCCTGCCTGTAGTAAGGTCTCCTGTGTACTGCGCCTGTGGATTTGGGGGCTGCCTTTTTGGGGGAGTTCCCCACCCCCCCCTGCCTTGCAGCGACGACTCTGCAGGCTGGTCCCTCTCTTCATCATGGGGGGGCCTCGAATCTGCTGTAGCACACGGCTCAAAGCTGCAGGAGGGGCGGAAGTGTGGGGGTCAGAGTTAGGGGCGGCGACCGTAACGGCCGATGCATCCCCTAACTCTGACCCATCTTCTGGGGGCTGTTCAGGGATTGCGCCTGCGGAGAAGGAGATGTAGTCGTGCGGCGTGACAGATGAGCGCCTGCGCTGGGGTTGGAAGAACTGCTTGAGGCCATGGCCCAGTGCACCCATATTCTCCAAGGCATTGTGGGTAATTTTGGACAGGCCATGATCAGGCTCAGAAGCTCTCCTGCTCACCTCCCGCTCTGCTCGACCCCCAGAGTCTGGCTCCTCCGCTCCAGGCTGTTCGCTACCACCCTGGTCCATCAGGAGGCGCCAGTCTCACTCAGAGGGTCTGCAAAGGGGTGGGGTCAAGCTAAGCCCCGCCTCCACCAGCCCCCTGAAAGGCAGTTTCAAAAGCCAGGAAGCAGAGGGTGCCAGCAGTCAGGTGGACTCAGAGCGCACATGCATCTGTGGTTTGGCGCAAATTCATGCTCGTCTACCACAGAAGGAAAATAAAATGGATTATGACATGCAGCTTTTAGCGATGCAACACAAGCTACAACCACAAAGAAGCAAATTGGTTGACTCAGAGGCATCAATATATATGTTTCCATTTCCAATCATAAATATATTGTGCCATTAAGAGACAGATTAAATAATCTGTATTTTTTGGCTCTGAGCCAACCAAAACTAGCACTACTAATATTGACAGAAAACTAAAAATCTAGAGCCATGGGATTTGCCAAGCAAATGAAGCATGAATAAAAAAATGAAAACATGAGGGTCCTAATTTCTGAAATGTTTGGAGGGTCTTTGGGTTAGCTGCTACAAGAAAAATTCTAGTGCAACAGATTTACATAAAATGGTACAATTTCAGACCCTTTCATTGAAAAAAAATCATTGCAGAAATTCTGTTAGAATATGAATATCAATTCCCCTCTTGATGGAGTCAAAAGCATAAACGCAAAGTAGGGCTACACGATTTGAGGACCGCAAACATTGAGGCAACGCATTAGGTGACAGCCTGATTATTCTGAACATTTACCCACAGATAAAAAATGATTGCTTCAGAAATAATAGCAGACAAATAACAAAAAAGGGGAGATCATTTTCACTTAATTTAGCGCAAGTATTTGGCCAAAATCAACTGACTGGCATGCAAAATATGGTCATAGAAAAATAGAAGACGAGAGAAAACCTGGCGTTACAAGGGCAGAACAATGGCACATCAGTCTCCATTAGCACCTTAAACAAAGGGTAAAGTGGTGGGAATGGACTTTGTGCAGAGTCAAACCAATTTAGCAAACAGGTTCTTTTTTGAATCCACTAATTGCCTTAAAGAAAATCCCCTTTTTGTTCTTTAAAGAGTGCATATCGTGAACATTGCCTAATTCGGTGAATAATGTTTACTTGTTATTTATCATCCATAATTTTTACTATTCACAACAGATTTTTTCCTTTGACTGTACAGCAGTAATTATCATAGATAAAATAGAACAACCCGATCCCTACTAACTTTCGAGAAAGGTTTCCAGTTTAGTGTACAATGCACATCAGACATTTAGCCAAAGCTCACTGAGTGTGATGTCTGAGGCTGACACTATAAACTACCTAATTACATGGGAGGATCCTGTCAGTTCCCCAACAATTGGGTGAAAACCTCAGCAGGGTTTTTAAAATGGGTTGTGGATGGGGATTTCAGCTAGAAAAGACAACAAACAAGTGTTCTTGGACTGCCAGCGTCAGTTTACAGAAAGTAATGCCACAGAAAATATGTGAAGGGAGCAGAAGTTACCCCATGTCCGCCTGCAGAACTTCATGACTAAGACCATGTCTACACGTACCAGTTTTTTTGCTTGTTATTTATTGCATCCACACGGGTTTGTTTCAAAAAGAAACTGCTTCAAAACGGACCATCGAAAACCCTGAAACACTCTACAGCAGGGGTGCTCACACTTTTTCAGCTTGCGAGCTACTTTTAAAATGACCAAGTCAAAGTGATCCACCCTCTACAAAATGTAAAACATCAATCAACAAACAATTATTTTCAACTTTATTGAGAATTGACAAAACAATAATAATTATAAATAATAATAAATTGACAAAAAAAGTTAATAATTAATTATTAACTTTTTTTTGTAATAACGTGAGTTTAATTTGATGACTTGCACTGAACTGAATCATTAGAACAGTTGTGTGTGACCTGAATTTGGTGGTAATAGAGTGATTTTTATGGGAGCAATTGAGCTTTGATCCAAATAATCAAGAATAAAAATGATGCTCTAATGAATATTTCAATATTTATTGAAACTGAGTCGTGCAGTACAATATGCAGGTGAGGAGTGGCGTGTTGCTTGATTTTGGTTGTAGTAGAGCAATTTAGAATGAAGTTATGAAGCATATTCTGGGTAAAACATATTTTGGATCTGGTAATTTGCAGACGGCCCCTAAGCGATTCCATGTCAGCGCATAGACGGTAATGTGTTTCTGCGAATGCCGAGAGCATTGATAAAAAACGTTTTGTAGTTTGTCCGCTAAATAACACAGATTAAAAATAGGTATTATTTGTTTACTAAGAACATTCTGGTCTCGAGCTATTGAGCAGAGGAAACCGAATCCGTGAATCTGCAGCTAACTTTAATGAACTGTGACGGGATGGATGATCGGCTGATATTGTTTCAATTTCACGTCGATCGCGATCGACGTTATGAGCACCCCTACAGACTCTACCAAACCAACAGTTGGAAGTAGATTTATGGCGGGTTTTAAAACGAGTATTCCGCATTAAGTTTGGAAAACTAAAGGTGCAATTGTTCTGTCTTCAAATAGGAAACATTTGCATGTAATCCTGTAAGCCACAAAAGCAGCGTAAACTGCATAGTCCCTGCGTTGGCCGCCATTACACTTGCTCTTTGTAAACAAATCAGAAAATGCATTGTGACGACACGAATGAATCTCACCTTCCACACTGATTGACCCTGGGTGCAGAGCATTGTAAAAATTATCCACCTTGACCAGCATTTAGAAAAATGAGCGGTTATATGAAATCGATGCAGTATTTACGTGTAGACAAAAATTGAAACCGTGGAGAAAAATCCTTGTTTTCAAAACAAAACGTGTACATGTGGACATGGGCTCAGAGGGGATCTGCAAATTGGAGTTGGGTAGAATCCTAAAAAAGGTTATGCCACGAGTTCTAAGTCACATTTTGTTTTTTTAACCATTGAATTTATGAAAAGTTCTTTGTCTGTGGGAAAACATTGAAAACAGCAGCTGTCAAACACCCCCTTCTCCTCTCAGTTTATTATTAAATATTGAAAACATGTGGCCATCATATTACTTTTAAACATTTTGTAAACCCCCCCCCCCCAAAAAAAAAATATTAAATGTTGTTAAACATTTGCTGTTGCTGTTAACACAAGCAAACACTGCAGATAATAAGCAGCTTACATGACACCATAATATGCTTCAGTTGAAAAATATTCGAATCACTATTTTACTTTATGAAAATTAACCGTGCAGCCCTAACTCGATGCAAAGATGAGTTGAAATGATGAGCAATGCGTTTGAATGAGTAAACACTGAAGTGTACATAGAAGAAATAACAAACCCACAGAAGATCCAAGCCAAAAGCATAACAATCGGCAGCCTCTCAACCAATCAAATCCATAAAGCACAATCCATCTAAACCTTCGACCAAGTTATTTGTTTTGAACATGCTAAAATTAGTTTAAATGCTCCATTTATGACAAGATCACATTATAACCAGAAAGACAAATATGACAATGAACAAATTTAGAAGATAAACAGAGCTTCTTACCATTAGTCCAGCCTGGCCTCCTCTGGCTCACAGTTCAGGGTTAGCTGTGGAGAGAAGGGTTTGTCAGATGAGATCATAATGTACAGATTATTTATTATCCCCATTCACCATCAATGGAAGAGGATTTCACAAAGACGACAGGGTGTGCCCATGTTTGGTCTATGATGAATGGTTTTGGCAGCCGTACTGCTGTCATGTCCTGGAACATTAGCATTTTTGGTTACCTCATTAAACCTTTTTTTCTTGATCATTTGAAGATCTCCAGCTATATTGTCATAACGCTTTCGTTTTTCTAACACTCAAGAGTTAAACTGAAACCCCCAAGCTCAAGATGGGCCTCATATGGAGCGAATAGTGAACAACCAGCTGTAATCCTCTTTATTCAGCTTACTTTACACATAAGAAGTAAGCAGCAAGAAGCCTCAAGCACATCAAGGTTTCCACTGCTAAGAGTGCAAAAGTAACTGCATTCTGCATCAACATTGCTTTCATTTCGCAACTAGAATCCAAAACATTTCTCAACAGCAGCAGCCTTACTCTTTCAGTCTTGATTTTGTTTGCCTATGCCCCTCAGCATTCTTTTCTAACTGGGTAACTGAACTACAGTATGGCAAATAGGGCCAGTCAACAGAATTTAATGTCCGATTTTTAAATCACTTTGTTATGCAATATATATGCGCAATTGAAACATACTTTCAAATAATACAAACGAATACATTTTTTTACATGTAATTTAAGTTGAGAGTTATTCGCCATTAAATATTGCTATTATTATCATTTTTATTACCATTAATTAACACTAGTGAGTGGTGTTTCACTGTATGGACGTCCGTTTTGTGACGAATTCGCTTGAGCTTTCATTTCCTGTCATGGATATTATAAATCATCTGCAATCTTTTTACTCCATTGAAAGAACAGACGTTTCTTTTTCGCCATGTCCTTGATCAACCACTTTGATCATTAAGTTGTTTGATTCGTGTTGGTGTTTTGCGCATGGCGGGGTCACAGAGACACTCAGATATGTATGACGCCACTACATCTGCTACCAAACAGACCATACCAATCACAAAGCTTACTGTCTGTGTCTATGCTGCAATTTCTAGCAGGCATAAATCAGCCTCGTGCGTAGGGGTCTGAGTTTTTGCAGGGGCATAGATACTAGATAAAGAGTTATATATTGAGCTTAACTCAGATTTACTATGCATCATAAGCAAAATTATGCATAAAAATTAATACATAGAAAACAGCAATCAAAGCATGTCTGAAATGTCCTCACATCGCTGTGCACATCCAGTATACATCACTGACCAATTGATCGAAGAAGTGCATAAATATAATCATCTGTACCACTGTTTTTCAACCATGTACAAAGATGATAAGAAATCAAAATGCAAGCATAGAAATCAACACAACACTGTCTACATTGGCAAAGATCTCCATGGAAAATGCAGATTTCTGCATTTGCAGCCCCAATCAATTCCTAAGAAAACATAACCCGCACATGCCCCATTTCAGTTGCAAAGCAGTTGGTTTTATAAATTAAAAGCATAACATTAACTAGAGTGTAAAATAGTTGCTGTTTTTAATGACATGGCAACGCTAGATCATTCTAGTTCTACTTGGTGGCATCATAGTGAATGAACACTGAACAATGGAGACCATTGAAGGAGTGGTATTTTTTAAGCTTTAGATATGGTGGTTTATAATGCTCAAATAAAGTCTCCTTTTGAAAGAGGGATGGCTGTTTTTGTGTCACGCACTAAGGTTGAATGCAGAATGCAACGGTACACAAAGCTCACAGTTTGATACGTTACTTGGACTTTGACCACTGTTTTTCGGTTCAGTTCGGTTGTGATGGTTTAATCACAAACATAGGTGTTTGATAGAATTATTTTTATTTTGATAAATGATGAAACATCAATACACATCTTCAAAAATTAATGGATGCTTTAAATAAACAAAATATAAATAAAGGTGCCACTCTCCTCTAACTTTATTTACACAAGGGAGCAGTTATTTGATGGGATATTTGCTCGCAGAAATGCATTCACCTCTGTAAACAAGTAGTTTACCAGACATGTTGAAACAATAAAACACACTGGAACAATAATTCAAACAAGGAACCCAAAAACCACAGGTTACTAGCATGTATTGAACATAGGACAGCATTCTATTTATTTCAATATAAAACCCGAGTATTGTGGCATCCCTAATGCAGTGACAATTGTTTCTGACCAATCAGTGAACTTAATACATTTACACTTATGCACTTGATAAAATTTCAAAACACAATTGACCTGCATTACCACAGTAACACACGTTACTTCCACATATTGATTCCACCATGATCACTGCCCGATTTACAAAAGACACATATATGGAGCTTAAATAGTTCAGTATAAGTCACAGGTGTTTGTTTTCGGGATGCAAAAGTCTGGGGACATGCTTGGCTTTCCCCATTTCCCAGTCTCTGTCTCTTTATTTAATAACAGCAAATAATATATTGCTCGAGGTCTATAATAGACTAGTGAGCTTAGTACAGATCTAGCAGCAATTCATAAATGTCCACCTCAACAGTCACACACAAGTAGGTCAACTTACCTACTTTAATCAGGAAGTACAGGCAAAAATCCTACATCAAAAATTACTCATGCATTTCAAAGCACAGATTAAAAGAATGTAAGCAAACACGAATCCAGCTTACAATAAAGCCCAACACCTCTCTGAATAGGAAATCCACACCTATTTTAGTGGTAAACAAACACTGACCTTAACTAGATTGGAAACATGGTATCTCCCAGATGTGGGAGTGGCACATCAGCAAGGTGACACGCGGTGCTATGCACAAACCCATGTCCTTAAGCTTTACCCTGAGAGTAGTGTTGATGTGTCGCTGTCCTACATGCATAATTAAACAGACGAGTGACAGAGTGACGCAAACGCCTGGTACAGCTATTCTACAAGACAATTACACTCAACACAACTGCAGTTTAGCCCTCCCTTAAGACACCCCGAGGTGCTGTAACACAGGTTCAGCTCAACCCCAAAACACAGTCCATTGATTAAACATTTGTGTGCAACATTCCTTTCAGCACTATAACACTTTGGTTATAGTCAAGCTACATCTACAATTCTCAGCAAAAGTTACAACGTGTCAATCCTAGCTTGACAGTGGTGTACACATGATAAAGTGTGAGAAAGGTTTAAACGTTTTCAAGGTTTGTGAATTTTGAAATTCATTTACCCAATGTGACTTTTTTTATTAGGAATCAAGACTATAAACATGTTCTTTCTTGGAACTTCTCAACCAGCTAAACCAGCCAGCCAGTCGGGTTTCCCCTGGGTATTCTGGTTTCTTCCCCTAGTTCAAAAACATGCATGTCAGGTGAACTGGTGACACTAATTTGCCTTCAGGACTGATTGGATGTGTGAATGGTGACAAAGCTACAAACCGGTGATCAGTCCAGTGTGTCTCCCTGACTGACAAGCAACCCTATCTAGAATAGTAAAAATTAAAATTAGCTGATATTTATTCAGTAATGTATACTTTACAGTAACTATACATACAGTAACTTTTGCCTTTTCAAAATCACTGCATTTCACTTTTACCATTAAGGTACTAAGGTACGCAGCCTGCTAAGCCCCATCACAGATTGCACAATAACTGTGCGATAAGATGATATCGCTGACTCTCTGTATGTTGGTATTAAAATGTTAATATGAATATTTGAAATAACCACTTGCACTATGTGAGTTGAATTTACAAAGTTTACCTGCTGTATATGATATAAAGTGTTTTTATCAACAACTGTATGTGTGTAACGCATTTCTTGAGCTGACCAATCAGAAAATGCAAGCAAAGATGAACTAGGTGAATGCTAGGGGGCGCTGGTGATTCCAGTGATTACGGCACTCCTGAAAGATTAATATATGCTACCATTTGTATATGGAAAAAATAAAAAAACTTGGACTGTTGCCAATCAAATGATGAATAAGCAAATCTGTAGGGGACTTATATTTGTAAATCTGTCTGATGACATCGATGCCTCACCAGCCATGAAACTCACTGCACGTCACTGGTGTGTTACCTGTTAGTCATTTGTTTAACTGTCATGTGGATTATCTTTTTTTTTTTTCTTTACAAGCAAACTGTTTATTTTCGGATGTGAAAATGCACACAACAGAGAAACCAGCTCAATGCTAGCAAATCCCTCATGTGAACATCTAATCAATGACCAGTACAGTTAGAGAAGCCAAATGTCTCGAGAGTCTACTCTACATCTCATGTGAGTCTTCATTCTAAACAAGTTGAGGGACAAGGCAGGTTTTTCAGGTTTACGTCTTTTAACTCTGTGGTTTAGAGACATATTAAAAATCGTAATGTTCAAAATGACACAAAAATGTGTCAAAAGTCAAAGTTTTATAAAATAAGGGCACTTATTTCTTCAAAGTTTTTTTAGGCTTTACTGTATATAGGACATTTGGGAGACAGTAAAGCAGGGGGAGCTAATCAGCACAAGATCCCCTAGACTGAATTGATCTCAGGTCAATGGTATACATGTCCTGCCACTTTAAAACAAAGCTATCAGCCCTGACAAGTACATATTTAACCAACAACCTCAACACAAAACTAGTACAACTAGTACCACACAATGAAAGCCTTTCTTTCACTGAGCCAAATGCATCACCTTCTCCATGGTTTGTAACAGGGTCATCTAACACAATGTACTTAGTTTAACATCTTATCTAATTAATCATGTTTTGAGTTTGGGATCGCCACCATGTTTATACACCAATAAAGACTGAATACTCATAGCGCACAATATTTGAACACCCAACACCTTAAAAGCTTTGGCTTGCACATATATATAAAATATTTTTTTTTGTTTACAAATAAAAATGTATAATGTTAGCAATTGATGCATCTCATAGAATGCAAATATTGCTTATCTTGATAGTCACTTGAGATTACATGACCGTAAAATTGCACCATTAGTGACTGCACCACTAATTTAAGATTTTGCAATATACATGCTAAAATACTTTCAATTGGAAATGAAGGCTATAAATAGAGATGCCTTAAACATCAACCAATACTTTTAAACATTTAAATATAGAAACAATCAAATGATGGTATGACAAACCATACGCAAGTCTACTGTGAAACCTTAATTTTGTTAGACAACTAATGTTTCTTTCCTATAAAATTTCCTTTTTTTTTGTAAAAAAAAAAAAAATTCGTTTAGAAATTACTTTTGCTAAACTATATCTGGATAAAGAACATAACATCTAACAAAACAATGGTTTTCACAATTTCAAACCTTTCAAAAATAAATGCTACAAATATACATAGAAAGAAAATCTTACTCCTTCATTTGAAGTTTGGGTCAATACCATCTCACTTGTTTTGGAGAGCTACAAAACCCATTGGTACAAAATAGAGGAAAAAGGGGTAGGGCTAAGGGGCACAAATGGAACTCACCCTGAGTTGAAGTAGGCCACGTTGAAATTTGGTCCTTTGTGCCAAACATTAGTCCAAAACATTCCATTGCAAATCAATCAGCCAATCTTACAGCTGTAAAAGTAACTAAAGTGGGCAGGACATTGTAATGGGTGAACTAATATATTGGTGCATCATTGGTCCAAGATATCTTTGGAAAAAAGTAGGGTACAGGTTGATAATATACTGTTATTTAACACCATAATGCTCAACAATCGAAACCTTTCATTAATGATTATAAGATTACTTGCCCCATAACAATTTGATAAGATCTCAGAAATGCCTGTTACACACCAAATTAAGGTTTTAGTCATTACACAATTGATAAGCTCATTTGGTTAAAATAGCCGTACACACACATTTACCTAACTACACTAATGTGGTTGATGTTATGCATAAGAATAGCTGTGTTCTGAAATCTGATTAATTATATAAACACTACTTGATATTTGAATTAACCTCAACATTAAGCACACCCAATTTTCAAAATACCACAAAATATTAAATGGTAGTGAAGGATATGTGAGGAATAACAAACAACTAGCCCTACCTTCAGTTCCGGTCATCTCGCTTGTTCTTCTCGAGAAATCTGATACGGTGGATAAATCTAAGTGGACATCCAAAACTGCCCCTCCTGCATTTATACAATCGCAATCCGTCAATACTGGGTAAACCTTCCTCTTGACACTTCAGTCAGCTTGCTTCCCATAAATGCAGGATTATCACATGCTAAAAAGAGGGGAAAAAAGACATTCAAAACTAGTTACGTGTCATTTAAGTAAAACTGTGGAGGAAATACAAGCAGAAGTAAATTTAAATTGTGCAATACATGTTTATAACACAAGTACAGAAATTATAAAACCAGGCTCCACCAAGCTTGACTTGGCTGCAAAACTGTTATATTGTGACCTTTCTGTATGAGTCAAGAAAGACACAATAAATAATTTACATTATATCCACATAAATAAAATGTTATTGATTACTGTTCACTAAAAACAAACACAGCCTCTAAGGAATCACAAATAATAACCTGAACAGTCCAAGGACTCATCTCTAAGAAAAATGGCTAATAATAAATCGTAGACGTTTACCTATAATCATATACTGTTATTACATACATTTGTTATCCAGCTATTATCGCCATTACTTTTCTACCCACCTCTACTACAACCGTTTAGATTTAAGAAAAGAAAAAGATTAACTATTTTGTGGTTTCTTTATGAGACATATTGAAAACATTCTTAATTTGAATTCAGGAAGCATCATTGGGCAACTTGAGTGAGGCAACAGAGGAGCAGATTGAGAGCTCACAGCATGAATTAATGTCACAGTGACTGTACAACGATTTTACTGTTTCATTTGTTCTTTGATTACTTAGATAACTTTCTGTTACAACCATTCACTACTACTAAACAGAACAGCTTCCAAAACTCATTCACGTAAACATACATTTTCATTAGTTTATGTGCATTGATTATATATTGCAAACAAATTAAGCATGAACAGGTTTATGAACATAAACCAAGTAGATTATCATATGTATTACTAAACTGAACTTTATGTAGAGACATATGTGGTTTTATAAATCTTTGAACAGTTTTTGGCACATTCCAGTATAGTCTACTCCTCCGGAATGACAAGCGTGCCACTAATTAGTTACTATTTTAATTTAACTGTTTAATATTAATCAGACCTTGATTTATAGCAAAACAATGATGAAAAACGGGGTAACATTAGAGCTTAAAACTTAAAACTAATTAATGACAAAAAAGTGGCATGAACACAAACATATACAGGGTATTAAACATGATGCTGTAGTATATGACAATGGGGGGGGGGGGGTGAAATAATACATTATCTCGTAAATTAAAACGGGAAGTAAACCAATGACATTGTCGATATCTGTATCTGACATAATAGACAGGCTAAGTGAATGCAGCTAAGTCTCCGGCCATGTCATTACAACTCGAACTGTCAAAGATTACAGCATGACAAGTAGCATAAAGGCTTAAAACGATGATACAAACCCATTTCACTTAGAGAAGTAAACGGATGTACGCTGAATTAATCCTATAACTTGTCCCGAAGCGTCCGTTGATGCTGCGGCTAGCTGAATTAGCTGCCCGGCTAGCTGGCTGGTAAATGGACAGTTTACGCCCAGCCCAGCCCGGGCTTATACTGTTAGATGGCGATATAACGCTCCGCTGAGCTCGATCATCAGCACCGACCGATGAGAAATCATCGGAAATGTGGCGCTCGAACGGAAAGACCAACCCTTAACACAGGCTAGTTTACATCACGAGCTGCAAGTAAACGCCTGTCAAAGTCACACAGACAGCATCAGCATCTGATCAAGCGAAGCAGCTTGTTGTTTGGGTGGCACTGGCACCACGCAGTGGTATTCAAGCCAGGGGGATAGTAACATGAATATTAAAAAAATAGTTTTACAGCAAATATTTCATATTACTTTAATCGTGTATCATTTGTTGAGTGTGGGTTACTGTTGTTTTGAGGCTTGGGGAACTTTATATGTCAGTTGGTCATAGCAGTTTAAAATGTAACAGTATTCCATCGCGTTAGACAATTTCTACCATTAAAATACAACACTTGTATCTTGTTTGATGAAACGTGCGACTGAATACCCACGTAATTGTTTAGTATTTCACTAATGTTTTTTTTCTGATTATTTAATGAACGTCATCTACGCACTGTTATTATTGTGCGCACGTTGCAAAATCCGGTTTAGGCACACTACCAATATTAGTTCCGGTTTTCGTGCTTTGACAAAATGCGTGCGAGTTCTGCGTTAGAGCTGTTAACGCTGAAATATTTCAGGTCAAATTGGGGTTTAGTGTGGTCTGACCTGCTGCACCTGATCTCGAGGCGTGCGGTTGGGCAGGCTGCTAACGTCATCGGCAGCAACACAGGCTAAACCGACTAGCTCGCTAACAGCTCCGCCAGCTAACTGACTGAACGAGCGGAGCCCCGCAACACAAAGCACAACACACATGCGGCAGTTTCGCACTAACTCGTTAAATGTATGGAATACAAAATATGGCACTTATTGTCGTTACAACTTACGTGAGGGCTGCGAGAGAATTGTGCTGATGTCCGTTAATTTCTCCAGATGAAACACTCCCACAGTGACGTCAGCACTCATCCTGAGCATGGCACGATATGACGGAGGAAGCACATCAGAGACGCACAAACTGAAAGCTGCCGCTCCTGCTTCGGGCTTTACAAAATCAGTGGCTGTTTCGCTAAACACATTCCAACGCATAATGTAAATTTACCTAATTTACCAAACGTCATTCTAGCATCAAATGTTTAGGGGTTCTGTCCCTGATGAAAACCCATCATACGCTTAATAAGTCCAAACTTTTACTGAATATAAAGCAGAAAACCTGCTCTCAATACAACATCTCTGTTTTACAAAAGTGGCAAGAAGTCAACCGGTTTTTATGACAGTCTTCTGAGAAAAAAAAATGTTTCTTCATTGCTGTAATCTGGTGAATTTAACTGTAAAATAGGTCTTGAAGATTCCAGGAAATTCTTACGTTAGTAAATTCAAATAAAGTAAAATCAATGTAATATGAACATTATATTGAGCAAATCAATAAAATTATAAATATTCTGTAATCAGATGTTCTCCGAATATATACTATACTTTGAAAATAACAGAACCTTCATGTGCAAAGTTACATTTCACAATAATTCATTTAAAAAATAGAACAACAATGGTTTCAGTTGGGGCGGCACGGTGGCACAGTGGGAAGCACTGTGGCCTTTCAGTGAGATGGTTGCTGGTTCAAGGCACACTGCTGACTTTCCTGGGAGGAGTTTGCACGCTCTCCCTGTGCTTGTGTGGGTTTCCTCTGGCCTCTGGTTTCCCCCACACTCCCTAAAACATGTGTAAGGGTTAATTAAAGAATCTAAATTTCCCCTAGTTGTGATTTTGTGTGTTACTCTCCAATGGACTTGCAACCTGTCCATGGTGTATCCAGAGGGGCAACCTCCTTCTTTCCCTCTTGAAGCCTAATAGGAAGATAAATTATGGTTGCATTCGATGAAATTTGTATTTTGGCTTAATCAGTGCTCAGTTAGCTATCTGCGCATATTTAATGTGCTTTAGAATGAATATTTCTTTGTGTCAAGTCTATTATTTAAAAACTCAGTGGGTAGCATGGTGGAGCAGTGCACTGTTGCCTTCCAGTTACAAGGTTGTCAGTTCGCGGCTGGCCAGTGACCTTCCTGAAAGGAGTTTGCATGTTCTCCCAGTGCTTGCGTGGGTTTCCTCCTGGTACTCCGGTTTCCCCCACATTCCCAAAAACATGTGGTTAGGTTGATTGAATAATATCAAATTCCCTTTTGGTGTGAGTGTGTGTTGCCCTGTGATGGACTGGCAACCTGTCCAGGATGTACCCCGCCTTTTGCCCAATGTGTGCTGGAGATAGGCACATTAATAGGAAAACAAATTAATGAATAAAAACTCAGTGAATGGGTTTCCAAACATGTTGGAGCCGTGTTCACTATTCAGACAATGATTGAATGACTCAGCTGTCAGTTACAGTCAGGGAGCTCATATACTAACTTAGAACAAATGTTAGCATAAACAATATAGGAAAGTTATTTTAAAGATCCAAAATAGCACATTATTTAAAAAAACACATTTAACTAATAATGACAGTACCAGGGACTCTGTGTGCCCTGAAGAGACACAGAAGGCAATCAATCTCAACGAATGAACTCAGGTACAATCATCCTAATAAACCAGTCATCCAATCAGAACACACTCCCAATTAATCTTCCACTGTTAAAATGATCATCCATGCTCCTCCTCAGTTGTCAGACCTACGGTTCATGGCCCCTGACTCTCCAGATTGCTTTCTGCTTTCTTGAATCTCCTATGCTTTTTGCTGTCTCTCTTCTGGGTTATTCTGTATCTCTATATACTCCTGTTGATGTGTCCTACAAATCATACTTACCTGTCACTCACCATCACTCCAGTCATCTCCTCTGATGAGTGTGATATAAAAAATATATAACAATATGAGACAGCTGTAGCTGAGCTCATGTGTGTACCTTGTTTTCTAGCCTTATGTACAAAGATAATATCGTATATAAATATGCAAAGGTTTTGGCAGGTGTGGAAAATGCTGTAAACAAAAAGTGCTTTCAGAAATCTAAAAATTTGTAAATGTAAAAATAGCTACGAAAGGTGAACTACTGAAAGAACAGCAAAACTTTGCTACCAAGGTGAAATTGAGACACTATTTTTGTCATAGCTAGATACAAGGTAGTTATACTGCAGCAACATTGTCTCTCTACCAGACTGGTGCTCTTTTGAAGCAGAAATGGGCATTAAGGGTCAGACACAGTGGACAGCCAATAAAGGAAAGTTGTGCACTATATGAAAGACATGTTGTACATCAGTATCATCAGCTCAGAACTGACAGAAACCAGTGGAACCCATGCACAAGAATCTACAGTCCAAGAAATGGTCTTCCTCGAAGAGTTGCACCTACAGCACAGAGAACAATAAGAAGTACTGGAAGTGATGTCATGCACCTCCCAACAAACAGAGCACTGATCTTAACATCAATTCCAGTGGAGAAGTAATTCATCACAGTTCAAGTATTGACAGGGTTTTTAATTCACATGCACTGTGTGAAAACACACATTTATCAAGTGCTGACATTACACCCACCTTTACCTTTTTGCTCAATTACATATATAGAACTTTTTATTTGCTCATGTACACCTCTCCATTCCTTGGTTATGGTTACTTTAAATATTTAAAGTGTTAATTATTGATAATGTAATGTTTTTATGATTTAGTTGTAAAAATAGCGAAATTCATTCACTGAACAAAGGTTTATGTAGCAAGTTCAAGTCTTTAAATTTATTTTTTCTCTTTACATTGAACATTTATATGCATTGTATACACACCATGATTTAACATTTAGTATTTTTTTAAATGAAAGGAAAACTATTTATGGAACCTTCTACTCCTTTAGAATTGAGCTTTGTTAATACACTATGATTCAATGAATAACTACGCCACAAAATCCCCTGTGTCATACCAACAAGTTTAGAGTTTGATTTAACACTTGAAAATTGTGTGCATAGGTGTACAATCTTTGTCAATTAAAAATACTAGATAAACATTACATTTTATAGACTTGTTCTTTTAAACGTTATGCAAAAAGCTGAACAAATAATTGAAAATTTTATGGTCTAAAGTAGATTTATTTGGAAATTTGAAAACATAAAAATCCTACAAAAACCACAAACATCTCCACAAGAAAAGAACCTCCATGTGTCATCGTTGTTTGAGTCGCCTTCGAGACCTTTTAGATGTTAACAAGGAAGGAACAGAGTTAATGCTCTGAGGGACTGAGTTGGAGTCTTTAGGAGGCTGAGGCATGAATGGAAATTTTTGGCCAGAAAGTTTAAAGGACTTGTGCTGCTGATCATGGAATCCTGATTGGTGGTCACCTTGTGACATTGTTTCTGCAGGGGTAATAGGTTCAACTGGACTGTAAAAGCTCATGTATGAGGAGAACTTGGGCTGCAATGGCTGTTTCAGTTGTGGTGGAGAAGCAGTGGAGTCAGCATCAGTGTAGGGGTTAAACATGGGGTACAGGTACTGTTGGGCTGAGTCTTGAAGTTCAGCAGGTGTGGTTGGAGGAGCAGTTGGTTCTACTGGGTTCTGATAATCCTGCAGATGAGTAAGAAACTTCTGGTACCAAGGTTGTTTGTGTATTTGCGGGTGTGGGAAGGGAGGAGGGAAGCCTTTTGAATAGTAATACAGATTAATTAAAGTAAACAGGTACTGCGGTATTAACTCTTTAAGAGAAGGAGTTAGCGTATGCCCTACTGGGTTTTGGAAACCATGACGAAAGGGTGGCAACTTTGACAACCAGGGCCAGAGTAGCCGGGGTAGTGTAGCAGATGTCGCTTTAGGGTACAAGTAGTAAGGATTAAACATAGGATTTAGATAGGGGAACATTGGGTCAGCAATGTTTGTTGTTTCTACTGGGTTCTGAACACCAGGAACAGTTGGCAACTTGGAGAGCCATTGTCCTAGAAGCTGTTGGGGTGTTTGAGATGCTGTGGAGCCATCGTTAGGGTAAAAGGACAGAGGATAAAACATGGGGTTCAGATATGGAGGAATTGGATCCCCAGTGTTCGTTGGTTCTTCTGGGTTTTGATCACCAGTAACAGTTGGAAACTTGGAGAGCCAGTGCCCTAGGAGCTGTTGTGGTGTTTGTGATGCAGTAGAGCCATCTTTAGGGTAAAATGATGGAGGATAAAACATGGGGTTCATATATGGAGGAACTGGATCCCCAGTGTTAGTTGGTTCTTCTGGGTTTTGATCACCAGGAACAGTTGGCAACTTGGAGAGCCAGTGCCCTAGGAGCTGTTGTGGTGTTTGTGATGCAGTAGAGCCATCTTTAGGGTAAAAGGATGGAGGATAAAACATGGGGTTCATATATGGAGGAACTGGATCCCCAGTGTTAGTTGGTTCTTCTGGGTTTTGATCACCAGTAACAGTTGGAAACTTGGAGAGCCAGTGCTCTAGGAGCTGTTGTGGTGTTTGTGATGCGGTAGAGCCATCTTTAGGGTAAAAGGATAGAGGATAAAACATAGGGTTCAGGTATTGTGGAACTGAGTCAGCAGTGTTCGTTTGATCTGCTGAGTTTTTATCACCAGGAACAGTTGGAAACTTGGAGAGCCAGTGCCCTAGAAGCTGTTGTGGTGTTTGTGATGCAGCAGAGCCATCTTTAGGGTAAAAAGACAGAGGATAAAACATGGGGTTCAGATATGGAGGAACTGGGTCAGCAGTGTTGGTTGACTCTGCTGGGTTTTGACCACCATGAACAGTTGGCAACTTTGGGAACCAATGCCCAAGAAGCTGCTGTAGTGTTGGCGATGTGGTAGAGCCATCTTTGGGGTAAAAGGATGGAGGATAAAACATAGGGTTCAAATATGGAGGAATTGGGTCTGGAAAAGGAGCCACAGGGGTTGTGGTTGGTTCTGCTGGATTTTCAACATTATTGAAAGGTGGAAACTTTGAGAACCAGGGTGTTAGGAACTGTGGAAGTACTGGGGATGAAGCAGTGACATCTTTAGAGTATAATGAATAAGGATTAATCATGGGGTTTAGGTATTGAGGCATTGGATCTGAAAGGGGAGCAGCATTGGTGACAGTTTCTGCAGGACTTGGAACTCCTTGATAACGTGAAAACCAGGGCCCTAGAAGCTGAGGTAATGCAGGTGAGGAGATTGTGGAATCTTTAGGATAAGATAAATAAGGACTGAACCTGGGGTCCAGGTACTGCATTATGTCTTGAAGTTGGGCAGGAAGAGAAGTCGGTATTGTTTGTGCTTCAGGGGGAGGAGGGTATGGAGGATACCACCAGGGATTTGCATACGTCAAAGGCTCCGACACTTGAGGGATGCCAACTGGTTCTTCAAGCTGTTGGATCTCAGCAGGTGGAGGAATTGTTGGAGTCATGTCTGGGCATGATAGAGTCACTTCTTGGTTGCCATAAAGCAAAGGAAGATGTCTTTCAGAATCCTAAAAAAATAAAAACAAATAAATAAAATGTGCAAAAGAAAGTACCCATTGTGAACATGTGCATTTTTTAATGGTTACCTTGATATCCCAACAGCTTCCTTCAAATGGTGCTGTGAGAACCAGTGAGCCTCCAGTTGTCTCCAATGTCAGAGAGCATTTAGAGCTTGCATGGATCAGAGGTTCCCATGATCCTTCAACTAGAAGCAGAAGAGGTATGTCGAGCAAAAGATGCTGATAAAGAATGTCAAAGGAAATCAATTACCTTTAACTGAAACAGCTTCTGCTCTGACACCCAAGGATACGCTCATGCTTGAAGAGAAGCAAGTCACAGTGGGAAGACGACTGCTAACTGGGCAGGACATTTGAACTGGAGCCCCCAATATGATGAGTGGCAAGACATAACGTCCTCCCTAAAACAAAGCAAGAAAACCTCAAATCAATGCATGGTTAAATTGGGTTTAAAAAAAAAAAAAAAAACTTTTCAAAATGCACACAAACCATTTTTCGGACATGGCATCCCTTGTATGGAGCAACAAGAGAGACATCCCTGCGCACCCTTTTCAAAGAAAAACCACAGCTGGCTGGCATCTCAGATAGAGACACTGGCGCATCCTCTCCTAATACAAGGGGACAATTTTAGCATATGCTATTTAATGTTTAAACTTTAATGTTTTCAAAACCAAATTTACCTCGGTCAACTAGAAAGTGTGGACTTCTGGGTCCTGGAATTCGCAGGGTCATTGAATCATTTCCACAGAGCACAGAAGAACCCAAGCGTTGCAGCTTTGATTTGGCAAGCTGAAACTGATCTAAGCAGGCCATTTAAACAACATTAGTCCAAACTCAGAGATCACACCATGAAAATGTACTAACAGTACCTTCTAGGTTTGACTGGTTTTCTTCAGGTTGTGCAGTAGCTTTCTCCTTGGTCACTCCTGCTGATGTTATACTTCTAGCACCAACTAACAGCTTACCAAAGCGTACGTTGTAATTAGCCGATGAATCAAGTGAAATGACTGATTTAGTAGCATCTAGAGACTTAGCACCTACTGAAGAACCAAGTAACATAGCCACCACTGCTAATAATGTGGTGCCCTTTGGCCAAGACATGGACAATTTGCTGTTTTTCCCCAACTAAAATGAACAATAGTCACAGCTACTTGACAAATTCTAAAATATACAGATTAACAAGTTTACTGAGACACATTTGCTTCAATCCTGCCTCATTTAAATCTCTCACTGATGCGGAAAGACCAATCAAGCCTGCTAATCAACCTATATTTTCACCTGTGCCTTATTAAGATCACGTTCATACACTCCGATACAAAAGGTGGCGATATGCACCCGTGATTCACAAATGCGCAGTGAAGAAGAATTTAAGTTTTTGTTATTTCACAAAAAAAAAACTCTGTTATTGAATACATTTGAGATCAGTTTATTCTGCTTAGTCATACTAATAGTAAAACAAGACAATATAAAAAGGGGTCTTAAACTAATGTCAAAAAATATTTATGAAAAAAGTTACCAGTGCTGCCTAACTGAAAAAAAATGTGATGTAAAATATGCATTTAATAAACTTCTAACCCACTTATTAAACCCTCTTTCGGTGCCACGGAGGTCTGCTGGTGCCCATCTCCATCGCACAACCTGGACAAGTCGCCAGTTCATTACAGGGCACCGCAGACATCCACTCACACACAACTAAGGGATATTTAGATTATTCAATGCACCGAACCGCATGTTTTTGAGATTGTGGGAGAAACCAGAGTACCCCGAGAAAATTCATTTATAAGATGGCTAAACCCACATTTATTGCTACAACTCTTAAGCTTTAACATAACACAAAAACATGCTCGCACACACAAAAAGTATTAAATATCAAGATTTAAGTTTATCTTTACCCATTATTTTTTTGTGACCAATCTGAAGTGGTATAGAGAGTCTGTAATTTACATCTAAACTTAACAATAGGAAGTTTTAATAGTCCACATGGATCCTTTGAGCATATCTAACATTATTTGGCTTGATTAAGCCAATCTTACCAAAAACATTTAAACAATATAGGGTTCACAATACAATATTTGTCCGACAATATGCACAAAAGTGAAGCACTTGGAGGTTAGGATCTTACGTTTTATTGTACTTTAAACAATTTGAAAAGTTCTTAGTTATGGAGTAGCAAACATAAGTCATAAAACTTTAAGTTGTCTGCGAAACCTGTAAATAGGTAAGGACTTCAAAGAGACTGTAGAATCAAGACAGCCAGGAGCAGAATTCGGATTCTCTGGATCCTGAGATTTGACTGGATACTGCAGACCAACAGATATCACAGATTTAATGGGCTGCGGACCATAGAAGACTGGGTACATTGGTAACTGGCCAGCCATGACAGGGGCAGATGTGGTGGTTGCAGGAACAGTTGGTTCGGCTGGAGGGTAATAGCCATACATGTAGGAAGGATACTGAAAGTACCATGGCTGTTGATCCTGCTGTGGTGAGGAGGTATCAGGAGCACCTTTAATGTAATAGTAATAAGGATTGAACATGGGGTACATATACTGCGGAATTGGGTCTTGAGGAGCTGCAGTGGTGGGTTCTGGAGTAGGTGGCTCCAATGGGGTCTGAAGACTATTCATGTACTGTAAATAATTAAGGTACCATTGCTGTTGATCCTGCCCCAGAGGGGAGGCCTTGTTGAGGTAATAGTAATAAGGATTGAACATGGGGTACATATACTGTGAGATTGGGTCTTGAGGAGCTGCAGTGGTGGGTTCTGGAGTAGGTGGCTCCAATGGGGTCTGAAGACTATTCATGTACTGTAAATACGTAAGGTACCATTGCTGTTGATCCTGCCCCAAAGGGGAGGCCTTGTTGAGGTAATAGTAATAAGGATTGTACATGGGGTACATATACTGTGAGATTGGGTCTTGAGGAGCTGCAGTGGTGGGTTCTGGAGTAGGTGGCTCCAATGGGGTCTGAAGACTATTCATGTACTGTAAATACGCAAGGTACCATTGCTGTTGATCCTGCCCCAAAGGGGAGGCCTTGTTGAGGTAATAGTAATAAGGATTGTACATGGGGTACATATACTGTGAGATTGGGTCTTGAGGAGCTGCAGTGGTGGGTTCTGGAGTAGGTGGCTCCAATGGGGTCTGAAGACTATTCATGTACTGTAAATACGCAAGGTACCATTGCTGTTGATCCTGCCCCAAAGGGGAGGCCTTGTTGAGGTAATAGTAATAAGGATTGTACATGTATTGTGGGACTGGGTCTTGAGGAGCCTCAGTTGGGGGTGCAGAAGTAAGTGGCTCCAATTGGGTCTGTTGGCCATAGATGTATTGCAAATACTTCAGGTACCAGGACTGTTGGGGGTCTTTCACAAATTGGGAGGCACCAGGGGCAGAATTGGGGTAATAGTAATAAGGATTGAACATTGGGTACACATATTGTGGAATTTGATCTTGAGGAGCTGCGGTGGTTGGTGGCTCAGTTGGAGGAGCCTGGGTAAAATATGGATAGAACCACCAGGGTAGTCCTGGCTGCAGAGGGTCAAATATTTGAGGGACACCAACTGGGTCCTGGGGTGAAGGAGCAGCTGTTGGCAAGGACAGGAGAGGATCTGTAGGGCAGGTTACTTGCACTGGAGCCCCCAAGATGATGAGTGGCAAAACATAGCGTCCGTCCTGTAAAAGATTCATTCAAAGCTTTAACTAAGGTAATGAACACTTACCCTCCTTGTCATAGAAACAAGGTAATTAACAATTCACACAAACCTGTTCTCGGACATTACATCCTGTGTAAGGAGCCACAAGAGAGAGATCCCTGCGCACTCGCTTGAGAGAGAACCCACAGCTGGCTGGTAACTCAGACAGAGATACTGGTGTATCCTCTCCTTTAACAAGAGGAGAGAGGAAAAAAAAAAATAATAAATTTATCATACAAGAAATGTTGCTTTCTCCTATGGTTCACACTCACACACTTTATGTAAACAGAATATTAAGCAAATTGTAATTAAAGTGACCTGCTTGGGATTTTCCAACTGGACAGTGTATAATTTTTTTTTCCATACCAAGTAATCATAGCACATATAAAATTAACCTTTACTGGAATCCAAGAGAGTGCACAGAGTGAAATTATAAGATGACATACTCACCTCGATCAACCAGCAAGTGTGGAGTTCTGGATCCTGGGATTTTCAAAGTCATTGAATCGTTTCCACAGCGAACAGAAGGCCCTAACCGTTGCAGTTTTGCTTTGGCAAGACGGAACCCCTCTGAAGAAAATACAATGTTATGCTAACTCTTACTAAACCTGTGTCGATTCAAATCTTTAGTTACCTCCTTCATCCGAAAGATTTTGACCAGACGATGTCACCATCTCATTGTCAGATGCTATACTTTTAGCACCAATTAAAAGCTTGCCAACCCGAAATGGCTCTTTTACTGTCACTCCATTAGAAACTTTAGGAAATATCTCAGGACTAGTACTCAATGATGCACTGCCTGTCATTATAATGATCAAGAAAAGTATGAAAACCTTAGTCCAAGGCATGACAAATAGTCTGTATTACCTACCACTAAACAACACAGAATCACAAGCACACTTTGACAATGAAGATTAAAAGTTAACTCTAAAAGATTGATATCGCTGATACTTGAATCACCTGCTGATATGGTTTAACCAATCGAATCTGTTCTTCAATCAGAAAGTTCCCACCTCTGCCTCATTAAAATTGAATTAACTCCAGGTGGATTTGACAACTTCCCAAGCTTGAATTGTAAAAAAGTGGAAATCTTAAAATAAACACATTTATGAATGTTTTCCCAGACAGAGATCGTTTAATATTATTCAGGCCGATGTCCTGAACCAGCCAGCTACTAAAGCCGTTTGTTTTTGGCTGGGCTGTTTAATTTAATATTTATTGTTTTCCCTTTGTGAATAAACCATAAAAATATTGAACATTTAAGTGGATTAGTATATAGTATTGAATGTTTTACATTGCTATTAGGTCTTGTTAAATCTCTCTGCCTTTCTTACATTTTTATTGATGTCCTTTGCCAATAAAACAGATCACTCAAATATCAAACTCATGCTCAGCCTCATGAAACTTGTCAAAGTGAATCAACCCTCATTTCAATTCAGCCATTTGGAGCTCCCAAACTTCTCAAAGCCTGTACGTGTTGAATATGTAAGACTTGAAGAAATAAAAATTTGGTCAAACTAATCTTTAACACAATATGGTTACATACATCAGCGGTCGACACAAACCAACCCATTCCTCATTTTAAAACAAACCTGTTAATTTACCCTGATCAACTGCTGTAAACAGCCATTTTATTTATGGCTAATATTAGCCAATATTCAGTTTAGTCCTTGAGCATTGTTAAAAAAAAAAAAAAAAAAGTCATACTAACAAAATAATTTATTGTTATTGAATTATCAACCTTAATTCTTTAATAAAGGTTAAAATTCTTCTCTGAAAGCTTAGTTTCAGAAGTCTCAAACCTTAGAACCACACACAACTTGTGACCACTTGTCAAATGATAGATTACCAGTTTCACATTCCTGTGAGAAGTTCTCCTTGTCTGAAAGTTGATGTACCTATGCATCAATCTAAACTTTATCAGTTGGAAACCTCTGTTTAATAGTTTAATCCCCATTAAAAGGCAGACACAAATGTTACTTTTCCAATATTTATTAGACAACCATTTACCTGAAAGAGAAACAAATTATTATTTTCAGGGACATGAGTTGTCAGTAGCAACTCATGTCGATGGCAGTTTGTAACCAGGAGGAAACAAGATCGGTCCTTGAGGATACTGTTGCACAATCTTAAGAGGGTACTGAGCAGCAGGATTTTGAGACTGCTGTGGTGGGGAGGCCACAGGGATATTTTTAGGGTTCAAGCTGGCGTAGTAAGGATTGAACATGGGGTACATAAATTGTGGGACTGGGTCTTGAGGAGCTGGTGTGGTTGGTGGCTCAGTTGGAGGAGCAGGTGTAAAATATGCAGTGTACCACCAGGGTCTTCCTGACATATCAAAATTCTGAGGAACACCAAATGGGTCTTTAAGCTGTGGGATTTGAGGAGCAGTAGCTGGTGGCTCAGTTGGAGGAGCCTGGGTAAAATATGCTGTATACCACCAAGGCCTTCCTGACAGTGGGTCAAACATCTGAGGAACGGCAAATGGGTCTTGGAGCTGTGGGACTTGAACTGCAGTGGCAGGTGGCTCAGTTGGAGGAGCCTGAGGAAAATATGGAGGGAACCACCAGGGCCTTGCTGATAACGGGTCAAACATCTGAGGGACACCAAATGGGTCTTGGAGCTGTGGGACTTGAGGAGCTGGAGTGGCAGGTGGCTCAGTGGGAGGTGCCTGGGTAAAATAAGGAGGGTACCACCAGGGTATTCCTGGCTGGAGCGGGTCGAATACCTGAGGAACAGGCATTGGGTCCTGGGGCACTGGGGAAGGTGGAGCTGTAGCAGCTGGGCAGGACGCTTGCACTGGAGCCCCCAAGATGATGAGTGGTAAAACATAATTTCCCTCCTGATGGAGACAAAGGGAACAGAGGATTTAAGTACCTGAAGGTTTCCAGTATGAACAATATAGAACAGAAGTTCTCTTGGCACCAGTTTAATGTACACAGACCTGCTGTTGAACGTAGCATCCCTTGTATGGAGCAACAAGAGAGACATCCCTGCGCACTCGCTTTAGAGAGAACCCACAGCTCGCTGGCATATCAGACAGCGACATTGGTGTATCCTCTCCTGTGGATAAAGCACAATATCTTTAAATAAATAATTAATAGTTAATAAAAAAAAGGAAACACTTGCCTCGATCAACTAGTAAATGTGGTGTTCTAGATCCTGGAATGCGCAAAGTGATTGAATCATTTCCACATTGAACAGTAGGTCCCAAACGCTGAAGCTTAGATTTGGCAAGACGGAAGTGTTCTGGGGAAAAAAAGCCATCAATTACCTAAATAATACATGCACATATATACATTGCAACACCACTATTCATTACCTTCAATGTTTTCAGTTAAGCTCAACTGGGAAGCACCCAATTTATTATCAGAAGCTTTAATCGGAGCACCAACGAGAAGTCTTCCAAAACGAGTTCCTTCTTCAGTGACTGCTCCATTAGTGACACTAGATAATAATAGTAGTTTAGGACTTTTGCTTGAAGAGGAGCAGACGGTAACCACCACCATAATTAAAATAACCAAGCCCTCAATCCAAGGCATAGTTAACACTGTTTAAACAAAGATTTAACACGAAGTCCTCATTTAGCATACAAGTTGAAACTACAGAATAGCTTGAGCTTGATGTGGCGATTTAACCCATTTGTACTCTCTTCAGACAATGGAAGACCAATCAAGTTGTTTTTTCTTAATCATCTCATTGTTTACACCTGTTTCGTGAGGTTAAAGCAAATGTGATGTAAGGTCCTCCTCCCTAAAACTTGTGGGTAAAAACGCGAGAATTCCTTTACTCCAAATGATAAGAAGAAGAGAGACAGTGGGGTGCAAATAAAATACTTGAAGTTAACTGTTGTATAATTACACGTAAATTACCCATTTTTGATGATTCCCCCCTCAAAATTCCTGAATTCCACGCTTCCTGCTGTTCAGATACTGAGAAACGTTGGGTTGCCAGATCATTGTGGGTTGTGTAGAATAAGACGGTATTGATGTCCTTCAGTACGTCAGTATTGAATTTAAATACTTTAGCTAATGTTTATGGTGTTTATTTTGCCAAACTAGGTGGCACTGGCAAAAATAATAATAATTGAATTAGTCAAAGCAAAGAGGTTATCTACAATAAAAGCAAAATTGTAGAGAAGTAGATGGGGAAAACTTTAGTTTTAGGGAGGATTGGGAGTAGAAACGCATGTTAGCGTTTTCAAATCAGTGTGCCTCGTATGGTTGGAAAACCTGGCATCAATTAAAAGTTGCCACACTGAAACAAAGCTCAGCTTTTCTGAGCTGTCTCCACTTTAAAACACCAGTATGGACTCAGACAGGTATGATTAAGGCAAAGCCAGTGAGTATAGATATTTTTTTTTTGTCAAATGGTGGATTCTAATATTTGTCCTGCAAACATGTCTTTTTATTCTGTTGTAGAAAGGCTTTGTTTTACCACAGTCTCAAATAAAAAACTAAAAAGTAATTTAAAAAAAAAGTGTTTGTACATTTCTATATTTGAAACAAAATGAGCACTACAGCTTTTTGAATGTTTAGTTGTTGGGTGACAAAGGAATACTTTCCGATCTGGGAAAATAAAGTTGCTTGTCCATAAGAAGAAACTGTACCTCTACATTTTCTATTGAAAACGTGTAACCTTTTAAAATAAATACATCAAAAGCTTTGAATAGAATCATGACTTTATTGGACTTGTACAAACAGTTCCCGACTCAAGACATACATGTATTTAGTCATTTCACTTTATGTGTCATAACTTCAGAGACTGGAGAATAACAGTCAACAGCAGAGTTCTGATTGTTTTGATCTTGGGATTTGGCTGGGTACTGCAGACCAACGGATAAAATGGCTTTAATGGGCTGCTGACCATAGAAGACTGGGTACATAGGATACTGGCCAAACATAGCAGGGGCAGGTGTGATGGTTGGTCGGAGAGTTGGTTCGGCTGGAGGGTAATAGCCATACATGTTGGAAGGATACTGAAAATACCATTGCTGTTGAGGATCCTGCACTGGTGAGGAAGCATCAGAGGAGCCTTTAAGGTAATTGTAATTAGGATTGAACATGGGGTACATATACTGTGGGATTGGGTCTTGAGGAGCTGCAGTGGTGGGTTCTGGAGTAGGTGGCTCCAATGAGGTCTGATGGCCATTCATGTACTGTAAATACTTAAGGTACAAGGACTGTTGATCCTGACCCAGAGAGTAGGGGCCAGTGGCACTGTTGAGGTAATAGTATAATGGATTGAACATGGACATGTATTGTTGTACTGGGTCTTGAGGAGCATCAGTTGGGGGTTCGAGAGTAGGTGGATCCAATGGAGCCTGGTTGCCATATAGGTTTTGTAAATACTTAAGGTACCAAGACTGATCCTGAACAATTTGGGAGAAACCAGGGGAGGCATTGAGGTAATAAGGGTTGAACATGGCGTACATGTAAAGGGGAATTGGATCTTGAGGAGCATCAGTGGGGGTTGCAGGAGTAGTTGGTTCTACGGGAGTCTGGTACCCGTAAAAATAAGGGGGAAACTTCAGGTATGAGGCCTGTTGAGGGTCTTGCACAGGTGGGGAAGTGTCAGGCATAGCATTGGGGTAATAGTATAATGGATTGAACATGGGGTACATATACGGTGAAATTGAGTCTTGAGGAGCATCAGTTGGGGGTGCAGAAGTAGGTGGCTCCAATTGGGTCTGTTGGCCATAGATGTATTGCAAGTACTTTAGATACCAGGACTGTTGGGGGTCTTGCACAAACGGGGAAGCACCAGGGGCAGAATTGAGGTAATAGTAATAAGGATTGTACATGTATTGTGGGACTGGGTCTTGAGGAGCCTCAGTTGGGGGTGCAGAAGTAGGTGGCTCCAATTGGGTCTGTTGGCCATAGATGTATTGCAAATACTTCAGGTACCAGGACTGTTGGGGGTCTTTCACAAATGGGGAGGCACCAGGGGCAGAATTGGGGTTATAGTAATAAGGATTGAACATTGGGTACACGTATTGTGGAATTTGTTCTTGAGGAGCTGCAGTGGTTGGTGGCTCAGTTGGAGGAGCCTGGGTAAAATATGGATAGAACCACCAGGGTAGTCCTGGCTGCAGAGGGTCAAAGATTTGAGGGACACCAACTGGGTCCTGGGGTGAAGGAGCAGCTGTTGGCAAGGACAGGAGAGGATCTGTAGGGCAGGTTACTTGCACTGGAGCCCCCAAGATGATGAGTGGCAAAACATAATTTCCATCCTGTAGAAGAGTCATAAATAAAGTTTTGACTTAACACATCACTTCTTGCAGTAGAAAGCATTTCACACAAACCTGTTCTCGGACATTACATCCTGTGTAAGGAGCCACAAGAGAGAGATCCCTGCGCACTCGCTTAAGTGAGAACCCACAGCTGGCTGGCAACTCAGAAAGAGATACTGGTGTATCCTCCCCTGTATGGAAAAAAAACACACATTTTATAGAAACTAAGAATAATATTTAAAAAAATAAAAATACTTACCACGATCAACCAACAAGTGCGGAGTTCTGGATCCTGGAATTTGCAAAGTCATTGAATCATTCCCACAGCGAACAGAAGGCCCCAGACGATGCAACTTAGACTTCGCAAGTTGAAACCGCTCTAAGAAGAAAACACAAATTTTGGCTTTTTTTGGAAAAAAAAAAGAAAAAAAAAAAAAAAAACCTGAAACAAGACACATTACCTTCTTTACTTGATTGGTTTTGAGCCTCCACTAACTCATTTTTTTTAGACACAATACTTTTACCACCTATTAAAATTTTGCCAAAACGCATTGTATCTTTAGAAGCCACTCCATTAGAATCACCATCACCAGTTTGAGGAAGCACCCCAACACCAGAAGAAGTGTATGACAAGCCTATGATCCAGTAAAGTATGAAGCCACAAATCCAAGGCATCGCATAAACTAACTTATGAACCTAGTTTAAAATATACAACTATAACAGCTAATTAAGACAATATCAGAATTAAAAATCTAGCTGAATCACTCCACACTGTCAGCTCTCACTTTTAACTCCCTCACAAACACTGACAGACCAACCACAGCTGTTACCCGATCAGTTAATTGGGTTCACCTGTGCCTTATTATGCTGAGAGTTCACACAAGATCTCTATACTTCACAGACACAATTTATTTACATACTTTAATGTTATTAAGGTTTGAAATGGAGTTTAATCAGATTTCAAGCATGTGTTTGAATAAAAAAACTCATAATCATTATACAGTTCCTTGACATGTCTCAAGCAGTAATACCTAAATTAAATATCAGTACATTTTATAAGTATTAACTTAGCAAATGATTGTTTATGAGGATGTAGTTCCAGAACCAGATCGTTTAACCTTCACAGACACTCATATGTATTACAGTCGTTCAGGATTCTGTTAATATCATAATCATTCCATTAACAAAAGTGGGAAATGTGTGAATATTAAACACAACAATTGCTTCAACTGCAGATTTAATTTAACATCCATGAGCAAAGCACACAACAGTTCTTAAATGAAAGAATCGACCAAGTGCTTTTTATTCTGCCCATTACTACGTAGATTTCTAATCAGATTGGAGAGGTTTCATACATAAGATCCTTTTGGAGCAAATTAATGACAATATAGCTGTAAGTAAATTAAGAAGCAACCCATTTTAATTTAGATTAGTTATGTTGTGAATTGATTCATATTTAGGCAAGAGACAGCAGGAAACAATGAAATTTGTTTGAGCTGGTAAAGCTGGATTTTTACCCAAGTAAACTGCTCAAATGACAGCTAGAACCCGTTTATTTCCACTGAATTGGGTTTTTACACATGAGCAATGAAACCATGATAATTTTCAAAAATTTATTGTGCCCACAATAACACACAGACACAATGCAAGAGATCATTCAAACGAATGGCAGTTTGTAACCAGGAGGAACAAAGAGAGGTCCCTGAGGATATTGCTGCACAACCTTAGGAGGGTACTGAACAGCTGGAACAGGATTTTGAGACTGCTGTGGTGGGGGGGCCAAAGGAACATTTTTAGTGTACAAGCTTGAGTAGTAAGGATTGAACATGGGGTACATATATTGTGGGATTGGGTCTTGAGGAACTGGTGTGGTTGGTGGCTCAGTTGGAGGAGCAGGAGTAAAATACGCAGTGTACCACCACGGTCTTCCTGACAGTGAATCAAACATCTGAGGAACACCAAATGGGTCTTTAAGCTGTGGGATTTGAGGAGCAGTAGCTGGTGGCTCAGTTGGAGGAGCCTGGGTAAAATATGCTGTATACCACCAAGGCCTTCCTGACAGTGGGTCAAACATCTGAGGAACACCAAATGGATCTTGGACCTGTGGGACTTGAGGAGCTGGAGTGGCAGGTGGGTCAGTTGGAGGAGCCTGAGGAAAATATGGAGGGAACCACCAGGGTCTTCCTGAAAGTGGGTCGAACGTCTGAGGAACACCAAATGGGTCTTGAAGCTGTGGGACTTGAGGAGCTGGAGTGACAGGTGGGTCAGTTGGAGGAGCCTGAGGAAAATAACGAGGGAACCACCAGGGTCTTCCTGAAATTGGGTCAAACGTCTGAGGAACACCAAATGGGTCTTGAAGCTGTGGAACTTGAACTGCTGTGGCAGGTGGGTCAGTGGAAGGAGCCTGGGTAAAATATGGAGGGTACCACCAAGGTATTCCCGGCTGGAGAGGGTCAAACACCTGAGGAATAGGCACTGGGTCCTGGGGCACTTGAGCAGATGGACAGGATGCTTGCACTGGAGCCCCTAAGATGATGAGTGGTAAAACATAATTTCCCTCCTGATGGAGACAAAGGGAACAGAGGATTTAAGTACCTGAAGGTTTCCAGTATGAACAATATAGAACAGAGGTGCTCTTGGCACCAGTCCAATGTACACAGACCTGCTGTTGAACGTAGCATCCCTTGTATGGAGCAACAAGAGAGACATCCCTGCGCACTCGCTTTAGAGAGAACCCACAGCTCGCTGGCACCTCAGATAGAGACACTGGTGAGTCCTCTCCTGAAAGAGAATTACAGGTTTAAACATGAACTAGTAAATTAAACAGAATCAAAGAAAAGGACACTAGCCTCGATCAACCAGCAAGTGTGGCGTCCTAGATCCTGGAATTTTCAAAGTCATTGAATCATTCCCACAGCGTACTGAAGGACCCAGACGTTGCAACTTAGTTTTAGCAAGATGAAACCGCTCTGAAGACAACAACAATATTAATCCCCAGAAACAGGTAAAGCATTTCGTAAATCAAGACACACTACCTTCTTTATTAGATTGGTTTTGATCAGATGGCTCTACTGACTCCACGTTTTCTGACACTACACTTTTACCACCGATTACAATTTTACCAAAACTCATTGTATCCTCAGAAGCCACTCCATTAGAATCACCAGCTTGAGGAAACACCCCAACACCAGAAGAACTGTATGACAAGCCTATGAACCAAAACAAAGTATGAAGCCCCCAATCCAAGGCATGGCAACACTAACTTATCACACAATAAAAGAAAACCTTTAACAGCTGATTAAGAGAGTAAGAATATCACAATTAAAATCTTTACTGAATCACTCTGTACTGTCAGCTCTCACTTTTAACTCCCTCACAAATGCTGACAGACCATTCACAGCTGTTACTCAATCAGATAACTGTGTTCACCTGTTCCTCATTTAGGCTGAGAGATAATGATATACTAGTTCTTTTACAAAACATGCAATATTTATACTCTTTGAAAGGGAGTAAAGTTTTGATGTGGTTGAGAACAGTCCAGAAATGATCTCGACTGATGAAGATGATGAGATCCCTTTGGCCGAATCAAAATTAAAATCTCATATGAACTCAGTTTAAATGAACTATATGTAAATTTTTGCTGAAACACACTGAGGCCAAAGCTCTGCCCTGAACTGGAGTCAGTGGCTGAAGGGCTTATTGTCTTGGTGATGGTACAGATACAAGGATTTCTGGAAATAGAAACAAGTTAGATTGTGATGAAGACATGAAATCTACAGTTGCTCTGAGAAGCCGATTAACTTAAATTTATTCAGAGAGAACTGAACAGAAGCTAAAACGGTAAAAAAAAGCCCAGTTACAAAACGGTAAGATGTCTGGCAGCAAAGTTGCCAGACAGTTTCTGTTTTTTAGCAGCAAAATTCCAGATGTTATTTTATGGCAGAATTCCGTAAAAAAGTAAGGTTATTTTCTGTATAATTAGTCTAATTTTATGGGCATACCATATTAAAATTAGTCTTTTGCCATTTAAAAAAATAAACTGAACCGCAAAAATGCACATAAAATGCAGGTGAATAAATGTACCTTTCTGTAATTTTAATGCTTATTTTCTTTAAATAGGTAAACTGTATTTTAATAATAATAAAAAAAACTTAACCATTAACCTGCAGTCATACCGTAGAAACACATCTTTATTAATTTACATTTTTTTTATCATATATTAATTAACTGATTGTTGCTTTACTCTTTCATATCTTACACAGTATATTTGCAAACAAAAACTATTACCATACTAAATCCTACCATCAACAGTCGAGCAGTCTACAATTACTGTTACTTTGCCAATTTTTAAATATTAACAAAAAGGCACATGACCTTTTATTGTTTACAATTATGGTCAACTATTGTCTTTTTTGATACATGAGTAAACTGTATATTTACACCATTATTTTACATTTTAAAATGTTATATTACTAAATGTACAATTCATTTTGTAATCACTTAACTCAATATACAAAAATATTTTAATATTTATAATTTGCATTGACATTCATAACATTCAATTTCAACTTAAAATAGATACAAAAATACACAGGAACAGAGGATATGCAAAACGTGGACTTGTAAGGGTATGAAGATGACACTTTTGGGGTACAATCAATGCAAACAAAACAAGAAATAAAGTGCAAATCAATTTTTACATTTCGAATGGCAGTGATAAATTCTGTGGGAATCAGGAGACATTAGCACTACATTATAAATAACTGTTCATACAAATTTCCTTCAGTGATGATCAGCTAGAAGTAAAAGCAGATTTTTAGGAAAATAGGAAGGACTGGTAAATTCTGCCATTAATTGTCAAAGTCCTCCATCTGCCAGTTTGCAAACAACTCATAAAGCATTTTAGAAGAGCGGAAGGGTGAAGCTCCTTGACTCCTGGTTCTTAGATCACCTGTTAGCATCCCTCAGTGGTAATGCACACCTGTAAAATGAAACAATCCGTAAAAGATCAGAAAATGTTCCAACCCGCAAAACTGTGAATATGAATATTGTGTTCAACTTTTATGATCCACATCGTTAAAGACAAAATCATTAAAGTGACATTTCCTTTGATGTAAAATGTACTGCAGCTTATGTACGATATTTCCTGTGGCTCAGTTGGTAGAGAATGGTACTATCAATGCAAAGGTCTTGGGTTAAAATGGCACATAAAGCAAGAATTGACAAAAATGTGTTAATTCTTTCAAATGTAAGTCGCTTTGGATAAAAACGTAAGCTAAATGCATATATGTACTGCAATGTAAAATGTACTTTATGAGACAAATCTTTGGTTCTATTTTGCCACCATCGATATACATCACAAGTTTGACCTCTGTATGATTGTATGGCACTTCTTTAAAATATCAATATAGGAGTAAATCTTTACATTTAATGCAGTTCACTCTAAAAACTTGAAACTAAAACCATTTTAAATTCGTCCCCATATCACCCAAATCTAGTTAAAAAAGGACAATTACCACCATACATTCCTACATGGTATCCATGTAGGAGTTTGTTTACCTGCAGCAACTTGCATTGTGCTGGAACATTCCATCGATGACCGTGTTGTAATTACATCTTCTGACGAACTAGATCAGGAAAACAAAAGTAGGTCAAAGAAAAAACATTGCATATATATTTGATTGGACGATCATATTTGTAATGGTAATAATCCATATCACTAAATAACATTTTATTGTACTAGTAAAAGGTTTGGATGCTTGCAGTCAGATCCTTCTTTATTCTGCAGGTATATTAGGATATAAACATTATATTAAAAGATCAAGGAGATGTACAGGGGGGTATGTTTGGGTGAATGCGTGTGTGTATGTTTGTGTGTAAGGGCGGGTGGATGAGTGTGGACGAATGAGTATGGATGAGATACGAAGGGGGGCAGCTGCCACCTGGTTTACTCGTCGGCGTGGTCCCCTCATCGGCTCCCGGTACATTTCCTTCACCAGCACACATAGGACCCCGGTGTCCCAATCTCTGTGGGGATTGGGGGGTTGGCCTATTGCTGATCGGGCCCCCCCGGCCTACCCCAGGACAGGGGACCTCAGTTTTAATTCAATTAGACACTGAACATCTCCAGGGCACTGCAGAGGGGCCTGCCTTCTGGAGCGGTCAGAGGATCAATAACATCTGGCACTGACCCGCTTCAGGGGCCGGTCTCCCATATATCACTTGCAAGGACACACTACATTTAGGAATGGAGGGCTAGTCTCTTCGTCCAGATCTGATGGGTGGGGTTTTGTGGCCCCCCCCATAATTTTAGGGTGGAGTAGACTGCCCTCTTATTTTACATACATACTAGACACGTAGGGAATGGGGGGTGGTGCCTGGATGTCATCTGTCAACCAACGGTGACGCTCCAGGACATCACTCCCCAGTTTTAATGCAACTTATCTCTTCAACATATACATAAACACATACACTACACCCCAACTGGGAGCAGATGATGGGTAGTGAGTGGGCGGACGTCTCTGTCTTCCGTCCGGGGTGGGTATGCGCCCTCTGTCAGCACGGGCTCGGGGGATCTACTGGACGGTGACTGACCGCCCTTCGAGTATGAATGGTGTATGGATGGAATGATTGATGAATGGATGGATGACTGGGGGAGGGGTCTGAGGCTGCTGGTCGGGGTGGGTGCGGGGCCGGGTTGTGGCTGGGGGGGTGGCTCCGCTGCGCATGGTGCGGCCCCCTTTCTTCCCTCTTCTGGTCGCCTCCCTCCTGTCGGGGGGGCCGGCCTGGCTACTGCCGGGAGGGCCGTCCTCCTGCCGTGGCGGGCGCACCCCCGCTGTCTCGCTCCCCGGCGCGTGCCGTTTCTGTCTGGGGGTGCTGGTGGTTCTAGGTGGGGTGGGGTGGGATGCTCCGCCTCGGGAGTCCGGGGCCCCGGTCATGTCTACCCACGGGGGGTGGAATGATCCACCGGGTCACTTCGGTCTGGTTGCGGAGCCGGTTCTGTGTCGGACCTCGCAGCGCACTTGGGCATAGAGGAGTGAGGGTGATACATGGGAAGTTGGTCGACCACTTGTGGGTTGGGTCTGCTGTCCCTGGGCACTGCGTGCTGCCATCGCTTGTTTGTTAGATGTCTGCGGATCGGGTCAGTGTGTGTGGTTCGTCCAGCTCGCTGTTTGTGATCTTTTGTATGTTTTATATTTATCTTCTCATGTCATTTTAAAGTGTACAACATCATTATGACCCCACATAAATCATTGGCTGTGTATGTATGTATATTTAAACATGTATGTATGTGTGCCTGAATATACAAACTGCAAGAACTGTTCTGCATGAACTATAACAAACGGATATGGTTTGTCTAGGTAGATGCTCTGTATACATGTGTTGTGTAAAGGCTGCAAATGGGACAAAAAGAACTGTAACTAGGACTTATGCGTTATGTTCAGGTAGGTATTTATTTATTTTATTTGTATTCATTTACTTATTAATTTTTTTTATTATTATTATTTTTTCTTTTCTCTTTTCCTCTTCCTTTATTTCTTTTTCACTTGTCAACCTTTCCCCCTCACCCGTCCCCAACCCTTTATCCACTCCCCCTTTCAGTCCAACACCGTCTTGTCCTGACAACTGATGTAAACAGACTCGCAGGAACCACAATAAATATTTACATACATTCAAATCTCCAATCCAGAGGAGAAAACACCACACCAGGTGTTTTACTCCCCCGGAGAAAGTAAACCTGTCCAACTCAGCAAAGGATATACTCTTCCATGTGATGGCTTTTGAGCAGGGACAGGACAGATCAAGGATCAAGGAGAAAAAAAGATCAAGGAGAAAAAAAATTATCATGCAGGGTTTTGTAGACCCAGGGTGGGGAATAGTGATGAATTCATCATTGATTATGGGTGACATTTTCTGAATGAGGACCCTGTCAGGGGAAAAAAAACAAAACCTTAAAATATTACAAATACTAAAAGCCTTTGGTGTTACTTACATTTTTTGCCACATTTAAATAAATAGAAAATACGATAAAATATTTCAAAATAAATTGCTTTAGTCAATCAGGGTAAAAAAAAATTGTTTATATTACTGTGAATATTAGTAGGTTAAAACGTTGTATTGCCATGTTAATTCATCGCGTATGCTCATTATATACAAAACTATGTCATCTCTTGCTAAATTAAATGAAACTATAAACTTATTCATTAAATATTAACTTACTTAAAGTTAACGTTGGTTAATGAGCCCACCAATTTGATGATTTCAGTAACGCATTATTAACATATAACTGCAAAGTTCACTGTGTATCGCCACACAAAAACTGCATATAAAGTAATTCAAGCCTTACATTTCTCAGAACAATAGATGCAAACTTTGGTTTAGCTCCTTGCTTCAACAACTGTAGCTGAAAAGTTCTACCACTACGACTGCCAGTCTGGCGCTGGTCTGGAGCGCCAAAATTCTAATGGACGGATATAGGCTACTGATTGGCTTAACAGCTAAAGCGCTGACGGACAGCCGTCTCGTCTAATCAGAACGGATTTGCGTCTTCTGACAGTTAAAATGTCTGTTTAATGCGTGGTTGTTTTTTCAAACAATTTGTATTTGAAAACATTTTTACTGTTTTGGACTAAGGCAAATGTCTTGATCTCGTTTCCATTCACTGTCTTACATTTTTATAAAAAAAATGTCAAAAAAAAAAGATAAAAAACTGAAAAATTGGAAGGATCAGTTTTTAAAAGACAATCTCAAAGGGTGATATGGTGGGAACTTTTGCAGACAGTTACAGTAATACCTACAGGCCTACTTTTGTTATATTGAATGTATTTTAGGTTTAATTTATTTTAGTTGAAAATGCCATTTAAAGTCTACAATCTTGTAACTTTAAGCTGAAACACATTTCCGCTTGAGGAGAAGAGGCTCACAACTGAAATATACATATAAAATAGACAAGTGTTTACAAGGCACTGACAGAGCACTGTTATGCTGTACTTAAACAGTTATACACATTTTTTTTAATTGAAAGTTAGGACCAAGTATGGAGTGACCCATACAAGGAATTTGTGCTCTGCATTTAACCCATCCAAGTGCACACACACCAAATGAATTAAAACACTGTGAAAGCACAGAGTTCCAGGAGCTGTGGTAACTGGAGACTTTCTCAAGGTCAGCACAGTAATGGTTGTCAAAGGAGAGAGAGAGTTTCAACACTCATCCAACCTTTTACTCCCAGTGGAGCTGGGGATCAATCTGGCGACTTTTTGATCTCCAGTCAATCAACTAATCCACTAGGCCACGGTAATCAACTGTGCTATAATTTATTTTTACAGTGAAATATAATAATTAGACATTTTAAACTGATTTAAAAAACATTTTACCTGAACTACATCTGAATGAAAATCTTAATTCAACTCCTCTAGAAGACTATGTCTTCTTGTCTCTAAGCTCTATAAACCCCTCTGGCTCCAAAAAGAGCAGCTTCTTAACAGAAAATTAAACCACTGTACCAGTTGAGCTCCTCAGCACCCTCTGTACAACTGCCAGGACCAGCAAATGAGGTAAAAACGACATACCCAAATGTGACAATTCATCTCCAGAAACCTCACCCTTTCCCCCAGATATGTTAAAGAGACCTATAGAGCTGATCACAGCTAATTTATAAAATATATATTTTTGAAATAAAATGTGGTCAAAGTACATTTTTGAAGGTTCCATATCACACCACCAACATGGAAACACTGATCAAAATAACCTTCAGAAGAGAGGACATCTTATATATATATATATATCATCAGATATATATATGTGTATACATAATCTTCAGCTTTCTTTTGAATTAACATTAGCCATAAGGTTTAAACTGGTGAGCTACACTGGTTAAATAAGAAAACATTAATTATTGAAGACTCTTGGTTACAGTAAATATTTTAGTGACTATCTGATCAATCAGATACAGAACTACATAGTTACCTTATGTTTTTCTTCAAACATACCCTATGTTTTTCAAACTCATCAAGACCAAAAAAAATCTTTTTTCCCCCCTTCAAAACTTTATTGCACTGACATACAGATCCATTATAAACAGATTGTTCAAGCAGATGGAAGTTTGTAACCAGGAGGAACGAAGAGAGGTCCCTGAGGATACTGCTGCACCTTAAGAGGGTACTGAACAGCTGGAACAGGATTTTGAGACTGCTGTGGTGGGGAGGCCAAAGGAACATTTTTAGTGTACAAGCTTGAGTAGTAAGGATTGAACATGGGGTACATGTATTGTGGAATTGGGTCTTGAGGAGCTGGTGTGGTTGGTGGCTCAGTTGGAGGAGCAGGAGTAAAATACGCAGTGTACCACCACGGTCTTCCTGACAGGGAATCAAACATCTGAGGAACACCAAATGGGTCTTTAAGCTGTGGGATTTGAGGAGGAGCAGTAGTTGGTGGCTCAGTTGGAGGAGCCTGGGTAAAATATGCTGTATACCACCAAGGCCTTCCAGACAGTGGGTCAAACATCTGGGGAACACCAAATGGATCTTGGAGCTGTGGGATTTGAGGAGCTGCAGTGGCAGGTGGCTCAGTTGGAGGAGCCTGAGGAAAATATGGAGGGAACCACCAGGGTCTTCCTGAAAGTGGGTCAAACGTCTGAGGAACACCAAAAGGGTCTTGAAGCTGTGGGACTTGAGGAGCTGCAGTTGCAGGTGGCTCAGTTGCAGGAGCCTGAGGAAAATAAGGAGGGAACCACCACGGTCTTCCTGAAAGTGGGTCATACGTCTGAGGAACACCAAATGGGTCTTGAAGCTGTGGAACTTGAACTGCAGTGGCAGGTGGGTCAGTGGAAGGAGCCTGGGTAAAATATGGAGGGTACCACCAAGGTATTCCCGGCTGGAGTGGGTCAAACACCTGAGGAATAGGCACTGGGTCCTGGGGCACTTGAGCAGATGGACAGGATGCTTGCACTGGAGCCCCCAGGATGATGAGTGGTAAAACATAACTTCCCTCCTGATGGAGACACAGGGAACAGAGGATTTAAGTACCTGAAGGTTTCCAGTATGAACAATATAGAACAGAGGTGCTCTTGGCACCAGTCCAATGTACACAGACCTGCTGTTGAACGTAGCATCCCTTGTATGGAGCAACAAGAGAGACATCCCTGCGCACTCGCTTTAGAGAGAACCCACAGCTCGCTGGCACCTCAGATAGAGACACTGGTGAGTCCTCTCCTGAAAGAGATTTACAGGTTTAAACATGAACTAGTAAATTTAACAGAATCAAAGAAAAGGACACTTGCCTCGATCAACCAGCAAGTGTGGAGTCCTAGATCCTGGAATTCTCAAAGTCATTGAATCATTCCCACAGCGCACTGAAGGACCCAGACGCTGCAACTTAGTTTTAGCAAGATGAAACCGCTCTGAAGACAAAGACAACAATATTAATCCTCAGAAACAGGTAAAGCATTTCGTAAATCAAGACACACTACCTTCTTTATTAGATTGGTTTTGATCAGATGGCTCTGCTGACTCCACGTTTTCTGACACTACACTTTTACCACCGATTACAATTTTACCAAAACTCATTGTATCCTCAGAAGCCACTCCATTAGAATCACCAGCTTGAGGAAACACCCCAACACCAGAAGAACTGTATGACAAGCCTATGAACCAACAAAGTATGAAGCCCCCAATCCAAGGCATGGCGACACTAGCTTATCACACACTAAAAGAAAACCTTTAACAGCTGATTAAGAGAGTAAGAATATCACAATTAAAATCTTTACTGAAACACTCTGTACTGTCAGCTCTCACTTTTAACTCCCTCACAAATGCTGACAGACCATTCACAGCTGTTACTCAATCAGATAACTGTGTTCACCTGTTCCTCATTTAGGCTGAGAGATAATTTAATGTTTGAAGATGAATTCTATACTTCACAGAAATACAAAAAATGCCATTATATCCATGCTTTTAGTTAAACTGGAATCTACTACGATTCTACTTTAGTAAGATCCTTTCTTCTTAAATTGCCAACAATATGCTGCTCAGATGACTATGCTTTATTTACCCATATCTAATTCACCCATGAATCTCTATTAGGGTCTCCATGGTCTGCCAGTGCTGTTGCTAATTTCTGGCTAAAAAATGCTATATTTTAGGAACGCCCCTCAAGATTTTTAAAACTTTAAGAGTGTAAAAGTCTTTGTTGACATCACACATCAGTCAGCTTAACCAAGGGGCAATGTGGTGAAACAAATGCAGAAGTGGGTGAAACAGCAAATTATCAACTTTCCACTTGAGCCCAGTATCAAAAAGAGTGTTATTTCCATAGACACCTCATTTTAAAATAACAGAAAAAAGACTAAAGCCTGGTACAAAATGTGGTTAGGTATTTAGTCATTTGCCTATCCAAGAATAGTAAACAAGTACATTAATTAATATTCAGAATCTGCTTCCTGTCTTTATTTTTTTGTTCACATTTTGTTTACCCTGACCTAGAGCACCAATTCCCATTATTTCATCCAATTTGGTTGCAGTTGTTTGGATTAGTTAAAATGATTATGATATATAAGCACAATACACTAATTCTTTTCCATACCACAGTAGCAATAAAATATTCAATCAATTGGCCAACTTTAATGGTTTTGTTCAAGACAATTCTTTTACTTTCTTATACAATCTGCATAAAGTCTAAATGGTATTTGAACCAAAAATAATTAATTACAAAATACACAGTGTTAATACAGGGGCTTTTAAATAAGGTTTGATTGGTTCTAATTAAGTGGAGATTAACGGACACTGATGAAAAGATCCAAAATACTCTGCATCATGATAATGCAATCTAAGCTGCAAATATTTTATTTATTGTAAAATTGGCAGAAAAATATAAGTCACTTTAGTCCTCGTTTTAATGAATGCTGGTTAATTTCTACATAAAAATACTTTGCTGGCAGGTCAAAATTTAAACTGCATTGTTAAACAATCTCCTAAAAAGTAGTAATTTTTTATTAGACAGGATTTTACAAGTTGATCACTTAGTGCTGTATGTCTTAAAGAAACCATGAATAATCATTTTTCAAAAAATTTATTGAGCTCATATGAATTTACAGATGCATTGTAAACCAGTTAATCAAGCAGATGGAAATTTGTAACCAGGAGGAATGAAAAGTGGTCCTTGAGGATACTGCTGCATGACTTTAGGAGGGTACAGAGCAGCAGGATTTTGAGACTGCTGTGGTGGGGGGCCCAAAGGAACATTTTTAGGATACAAGCTTGACTGGTAAGGATTGAACATGGGGTACATGTATTGTGGAATTGGATCTTGAGGAGCAGTAGCTGGTGGCTCAGTTGGAGGAGCCTGGGTAAAATATGCTGTATACCACCAAGGCCTTCCTGACAGTGGGTCAAACATCTGAGGAACACCAAATGGATCTTGGACCTGTGGGACTTGAGGAGCTGGAGTGGCAGGTGGGTCAGTTGGAGGAGCCTGAGGAAAATATGGAGGGAACCACCAGGGTCTTCCTGAAAGTGGGTCAAACGTCTGAGGAACACCAAAAGGGTCTTGAAGCTGTGGGACTTGAGGAGCTGGAGTTGCAGGTGGCTCAGTTGGAGGAGCCTGAGGAAAATAACGAGGGAACCACCAGGGTCTTCCTGAAATTGGGTCAAACGTCTGAGGAACACCAAATGGGTCTTGAAGCTGTGGAACTTGAACTGCTGTGGCAGGTGGGTCAGTGGAAGGAGCCTGGGTAAAATATGGAGGGTACCACCAAGGTATTCCTGGCTGGAGAGGGTCAAACACTTGAGGAATAGGCACTGGGTCCTGGGGCACTTGAGCAGATGGACAGGATGCTTGCACTGGAGCCCCTAAGATGATGAGTGGTAAAACATAATTTCCCTCCTGATGGAGACACAGGGAACAGAGGATTTAAGTACCTGAAGGATTCCAGTATGAACAATATAGAACAGAGGTGCTCTTGGCACCAGTTTAATGTACACAGACCTGCTGTTGAACGTAGCATCCCTTGTATGGAGCAACAAGAGAGACATCCCTGCGCACTCGCTTTAGAGAGAACCCACAGCTCGCTGGCACCTCAGATAGAGACACTGGTGAGTCCTCTCCTGAAAGAGATTTACAGGTTTAAACATGAACTAGTAAATTTAACAGAATCAAAGAAAAGGACACTTGCCTCGATCAACCAGCAAGTGTGGCGTCCTAGATCCTGGAATTCTCAAAGTCATTGAATCATTCCCACAGCGCACTGAAGGACCCAGACGCTGCAACTTAGTTTTAGCAAGATGAAACCGCTCTGAAGACAACAACAATATTAATCCCCAGAAACAGGTAAAGCATTTCGTAAATCAAGACACACTACCTTCTTTATTAGATTGGTTTTGATCAGATGGCTCTACTGACTCCACGTTTTCTGACACTACACTTTTACCATCGATTACAATTTTACCAAAACTCATTGTATCCTCAGAAGCCACTCCATTAGAATCACCAGCTTGAGGAAACACCCCAACACCAGAAGAACTGTATGACAAGCCTATGAACCAACAAAGTATGAAGCCCCCAATCCAAGGCATGGCAACACTAACTTATCACACAATAAAAGAAAACCTTTAACAACTGATTAAGAGAGTAAGAATATCACAATTAAAATCTTTACTGAACCACTCTGTACTGTCAGCTCTCACTTTTAACTCCCTCACAAATGCTGACAGACCATTCACAGCTGTTACTCAATCAGATAACTGTGTTCACCTGTTCCTCATTTAGGCTGAGAGATAATTTAATGTTTGAAGATGAATTCTATACTTCACAGAAATACAAAAAAATGTCATTATATCCATGCTTTTAGTTAAACTGGAATCTACTACGATTCTACTTTAGTAAGATCCTTTCTTCTTAAATTGCCAACAATATGCTGCTCAGATGACTATGCTTTATTTACCCATATCTAATTCACCCATGAATCTCTATTAGGGTCTCCATGGTCTGCCAGTGCTGTTGCTAATTTCTGGCTAAACAATGCTATATTTTAGGAACGCCCCTCAAGATTTTTAAAACTTTAAGAGTGTAAAAGTCTTTGTTGACAACACACATCAGTCAGCTTAACCAAGGGGCAATGTGGTGAAACAAATGCAGAAGTGGGTGAAATAGCAAATTATCAACTTTCCACTTGAGCCCAGTATCAAAAAGAGTGTTATTTCCATAGACACCTCATTTTAAAATAACAGAAAAAAGACTAAAGCCTGGTACAAAATGTGGTTAGGTATTTAGTCATTTGCCAATCCAAGAATAGTAAACAAGTACATTAATTAATATTCAGAATCTGCTTCCGGTCATCTTTATTTTTATGTTCACATTTTGTTTACCCTGACCTAGAGCACCAATTCCCATTATTTCATCCATTTTGGTTGCAGTTGTTTGGATTAGTTAAAATGATTATGATACATAAGCACAATACACTAATTCTTTTCCATACCACAGTAGCAATAAAATATTCAATCAATTGGCCAACTTTAATAGTTTTGACAAGACAATTCTTTTACTTTCTTATACAATCTGCATAAAGTCTAAATGGTATTTGAACCATAAATAATTAATTACAAAATACAGTGTTAATACAAGGGCTTTTAAATAAGGTTTGATTGGTTCTAATTAAGTGGAGATTAACGGACACTGATGAAAAGATCCAAAATACTCTGCATCATGATAATGCAATCTAAGCTGCAAATATTTTATTTGTTGTAAAATTGGCAGAAAAATATAAGTCACTTTAGTCCTCGTTTTAATGAATGCTGGTTAATTTCTACATAAAAATACTTTGCTGGTAGAAGGTCAAAATTTAAACAATCTCCTAAAAAGTAGTAATTTTGTATTAGACAGGATTTTACAAGTTGATCATTTAGTGCTGTATGTCTTAAAGAAACCATGAATAATAATTTTTCAAAAAATTTATTGAGCTCATATGAATTTACAGATGCGTTGTAAACCAGTTAATCAAGCAGATGGAAATTTGTAACCAGGAGGAATGAAAAGTGGTCCTTGAGGATACTGCTGCACGACTTTAGGAGGGTACAGAACAGCAGGATTTTGAGACTGCTGTGGTGGGGGGCCCAAAGGAACATTTTTAGGATACAAGCTTGACTGGTAAGGATTGAAAATGGGGTACATGTATTGTGGAATTGGATCTTGAGGAGCTGGTGTGGTTGGTGGCTCAGTTGGAGGAGCAGGAGTAAAATATGCAGTGTACCACCAGGGTCTTCCTGACAGTGAATCAAACATCTGAGGAACACCAAATGGGTCTTTAAGCTGTGGGATTTGAGGAGGAGCAGTAGTTGGTGGCTCAGTTGGAGGAGCCTGAGGAAAATATGGTGGGAACCACCAAGGTCTTCCTGAAAGTGGGTCAAACATCTGAGGAACACCAAATGGATCTTGGAGCTGTGGGATTTGAGGAGGTGCAGTAGTTGGTGACTCAGTTGGAGGAGCGGGTGTAAAATAAGCATACCACCAAGGCCTTCCAGACATTGGATCAAACATTTGAACACTTAATGGGTCTTCAGGAGCATGTGTGGTTTGTTGCTCAGTTGGAGGAGCCTGGGGAAAATAAGGAGGAAACCACCAGGGTCTTCCTGAAAGTGGGTCAAACAGCTGAGGAACACCAAATGGGTCTTGGAGCTGTGGGACTTGAGGAGCTGGAGTGGCAGGTGGCTCAGTTGGAGGGGCCTGTGTAAAATATGGAGGGTACCACCAAGGTATTCCCGGCTGGAGTGGGTCGAATACCTGAGGAATAGGCACTGGGTCCTGGGGGACTTGAGCAGACGGACAGGATGCTTGCACTGGAGCCCCCAAGATGATGAGTGGTAAAACATAATTTCCCTCCTAATGGAGACACAGGGAACAGAGGATTTAAGTACCTGAAGGTTATGAACAATACAGAACAGAGGTGCTCTTGGCACCAGTTTAATGTACACAGACCTGCTGTTGAACGTAGCATCCCTTGTATGGAGCAACAAGAGAGACATCCCTGCGCACTCGCTTTAGAGAGAAGCCACAGCTGGCTGGCACCTCAGATAGAGACACTGGTGAATCATCTCCTGAGGTATAAGGTTTGTTTAAAAACAATAATGAGAGGGGGGGGGGTGTTTGTCAAATAAAGAGCAAAGAAAAGGACACCCACCTCGATCAACTAACAAGTTTGGTGTTCTAGATCCTGGAATTCTCAAAGTAATTGAATTATTTCCACAGCGCACTGAAGGACCCAGACGTTGCAGCTTAGTTTTAGCAAGATGAAACCGCTCTGAAGCGACAAGAACATTAGCATCAAGGATGAATGCAGTACAAACTATAATTTAATTTCAGTTACCTTGTTCATATGACTGGTTCTCATCCATCTGTCCCGACTTATACACTCCATTATTAAATGCTTTCAGTTGTCGACCAATTAAAAGTTTACCAAAACTGAACAAGTCTTCAACAACTTCACCACTGGAACTCCCAATTTCATGTGAAGCCTCGGTACAAGCATTTAAAACAATAAAAGCAGTCATAAGTGCATCTAAGAAACACATTAACTTTTTAAACCAAGGCATTGTTGGTCCACTGTACCACAAAGCCTCTGGCGCTGAGAACTGCAGATCACAATTGCAGACGTCACACTTGGCTATTTGTTCTTTACCTGAGAATCGCTTGTTAATTATCATTCGACCAATCAGACTTTTAGAAATCTTAATTAGCTTGTTGCTTCCGCCTGTGCCTTATTAGGAAAGTGAATGCAAATTGTATGCACTTCTGTAGGCACTTCTTTACTTTAGCGTTGTAATTCACACAGCTGCACTGGCAGGTTTTACAGTTGGACACGTATTATTTCAATGTCAAATTCAGAAAAGTTGCCCTGTGATGGATTGGCGACCTGTGATGTGCGCTGGAGACCCTCGTGACCCCCAAAAAATTAATAATCGGTTTGGAAAATAAATGCATAAATGAATGAATTCATGAAAGTTACCCCACCAATTAGTTTGTCAGTAAAAATGGGAATTTATAGTACAATTTTATGTAAGTCGCTGTCTACGCATGGCAGACCAATAGGTGGCAGTATAACACCTTACTCCTGGATGAAACCGCACGATTAAAAAGCAATTGTTTAAGTATCTAAAAATTAAGTCCACCAATGAGAGACTAATGACTTTAAAACATAAAACAAAAAAGGGTGTAAAAATGTTTACCTATTACTTTTATTATTATTTTAATGTTACACACCCACCCACACACACACACTTGGCAAATTTATAGGATTTTAAATGGAAAATTGAAAACTAAAATTTGTTAGTTCTTGCAAAAGTTCAATTTGGATAATATACTTCTGATCAGTTTAAATGCAACAAAAAAATAACTAACGCAAACAATATTGAAATGTGAGTGTCTTTATTGTCATAAAACTGGAAAAGTTTCTATACAGCACATCAGTTACTTTTGTAACTTTAAGTAAACAAACATATAGAGCAAAGCAGGTTTCAATAACTTTACAGTGTATCAAATCATTCATCGGACACATTAATATATACAACAAAAAGATTACAAGTTTTTTTAAGTTTTTTCTTACTTTTACTTGCTGTTACTTTATTCAACATGTAATGAGAAAATGTTCAGACACACTGCATTTTCAAGGACTGAAAAGTGAATTTAATTTCTAAAGGCTTTGGTAAAGATCATCTCAGTTTTGAAAGTGTCAACACTACTGGCAATAAACCTTACATTCTGTGTCTTGAATTGTTTGTGTTAACTGTACAAAGTTCTAAAATACATCTCATTTTGGTTGTTTAAAGACTAGTCATGTCATCTTCACTCGTTACACTTGTGTATTCATCCATATTGACCCTTGGGATTGCTCTATCTTTCTCCCAAATTCTTCTAATGTTCTCTGGGGTCAAGGAAACAATGGGCTCAATCACTGACACTTGAGTCTGTTTGACTGCAGTTCCAAGATGTTGAGAAGAGTTGGAACCTGAGGCAGCATCTAAAGCCCACTGGTAAGCTTTGTTAACTGGTGTGGGGCATGACACGACGTCATCATAAAACGGTCCACTAAACCCCGCACTTTGAGTCCGGGTGTGTGCCGAAGGAGTGAAAATGGTACCCACGCCAAGCACGTGAGCATGATGTAGTGCACTGTCGATGCTGTGATGGAGGTTGATGGGTGAAGGGGGGTTAAGATCGAACTCAACAAGTGAGAGAACACACTCTTGTTCTCTCCATTCCACTCTGTTGTTCCACTGAGACCCTTGTTGGTCATACCTGCTGTTGTACACCACACCTCCAGCACTAGGATTGTCAAGCACAGTTTTGATTGATGTTGCAGGTGACGGATTGCTCTGAATCACTGACTGGCTGACAGACGAACCAGACTGCTTGTAACTTTTCCAGTTGTTTGGCAAAAGTTTTGCCCAGTTCTTGTCCTGTCTTGTCCATGGTCCCATTGGTAATCTCCCAAACAACTTGTTCCAAGATGATGCTGGCTTTCCCGTCTTTTTTCTATTGGCTGTCTGCTTTCCAGATTGTGGTTTCCAGAACACCCGAGATCCCAGTAGAAGAAGACAAAAACTCCACGCAAGCTCAAGCAATCGTGCTGAAAGTTGCCCAAGCCACCAGCCCCAGCCAAATCTGCGCCAGTCACCAAGCAAGCCGTACAGCCAGAGGAAACTATAAGTGTGCAGAGCACATGACAGAGTCCCAAGGAAAGCACTCAGCAGCAGCACACTCCTGACACTCTTTTCAATACGCTTAGGGGCACTCCACCGTGGTAGAGATGTCCTTGGGGCAGAGCAGAGTTTCTTTAAGGAGTGAAAAAAAATTCCTAAACAAAGTGGCAAGCCCCAGCAAATTGTAAAGGTTTGAAGCATTAAAGGCAACGCAGGAGACAATGTTTTGGATAGCAGGTCAGAGACCAAAAGGGAGGTGCAGTGTAGTGCTGCCAGTGCCCCAGTTACTGAGAGTCGCCGTGGAGAGGTTTCCTCTCTCAAAGCAAGAAGTGCCAGTGTAGCCTGGGCCCAAAGCAATAGGGGAACAGGTAGGTTATACAAAGCTGTGAGAGTGGGGCGACTCAGAATGTTCCTGGTTCCATAGGGGTCAATAATGAGCTGGACGAATCGAAGTAGACCTTCAAGCAGAACCAAGATATTTGCAAGGGTGAAGACTTCACAGTAGGGATGTCGCATGTTTGTAGCAGAAATGGTTCCCAGTATTGCAGCAACCACCACCAACAGAAACAGACCGGCTGAGCCAAACACATGGATCTCCCAAGCAAAGGCTAAAGTCCGTTTTAAATCATCCCACTGCAGCTGGGTCACATTTTCACTGGTGGAGACTACACACGGGCCTAGTATGCATGTCTTCATGACGACAGACAGATTTTTTTCTGTTAATGGTCCAAAAAACCTTTCATACCATCTTGGTCTTTTGTCCTCTGCAAATGAAAAAGAGAAATTTAAAGTCAGTTATCTTTCAAATTGGCCGAAGAAAAGAGTATACAACAAATACCTTCATTTCTTGTATCATCTCTTGCTTGTGATGATATAGATGATGACTGCAAGGGTAGATCAGATGTAGTCTTGTTATCTTTCTCCATTCCTGAAAGTCATCAATATTTTGAGTATTTCTATCCTTCATGTGAGGATTGTGTTTTCCAGTTATAGAACTATTCAAAACTAGACTCTGGGCTTCCATTTTACAGAATTTTGTACATTAATATCCAGGATGGGGTTAAGAATGTGGTACTATAGATGATACATATATTATACATTACACCTTCAACTTGATCACCAAATTCAAGTGGATTTAAATCCTAACTCTGTGAAAGTATGGAGTGATCCATACTAGGAATGTGTGCTTTGCATTTATCCTATACAAGTGAACATGGGGAGTAGTGGGGGGAACTGGTGGACAGTTGTGGTTGTCACAGATGCAAGAGAGTGCACTTTCAACACTCACCCAACTTTCAATTCCCAATGGAGCTAAGGATCGAACCAGCAACCTTCTGACAACCAATTGTATCCACTAGGCCACAATTGCCCACAACTTAATACCAAAACTGAATTTAAAAAAAAAACTCACTTATTGTAAACTATTATTCACTGCTATATAGGAACTTACCAGGTTGTGTACTGGGAGCAGTTGCAGGGGGGTGGTGGGTACCATGTTCTTCTGCCAAAGTCACACCATCGAAGGACTCTTGGATGGTGCTGGACTGTACCACAAAGGTGACATCATGACTTTGAGACTTTGTGTTGGAGCTTAGGTTTATTAATGGAATGTTCTTTGTATCTTCAGAAGTCTTTGTTTCTCCTGCAATGATTGCATCTTCATCTTGAACTGGAATGATCTCTGTAGGATTTGTCTCTCTAACTCGACTGGCGGCTGTCAGCATTCCTTGCTCTTTGTTCCTTCTTTCATCACCATTTCTGTGGGCTTTAGTGCTCGACTCAGCAGCCATTGTGACTGTCACTTGCTTCGGGGCATTAGTGTTACTTTCTAAAATGATATCTTGATCATCGTCATCATTGATATGTTGTGTAAGTTTTTGTGGAGTTGGAAGGGCAGGATGTGCACCGAACTCTTGTTTTTCCAAATCTTGTTTCTCTGCTCGTTCCGGAACAAACATATGCATCTCCAGCGCACTAGTGGAGGGCATCACAACCTCAAGGCTCTGCTGGTATCCACTTCCTTCCCCAGATCCCTCATCTAAGGTAGAGGTTGGTAAAAGAGGTAAAAGCAAGTCTCTGAACAACGGGTTCTTAATGCTGTCCTCAATAAAGCTTGGCCGAAATGATGTGGGTTGCGTTTTCAACAGTCCATCGCCTGTGTGGATGCTCACATTGTTGTGGGTTAAGGTCTTTGTTAAATTAGATTCAAGGGATGTGACAGTTTGCTGCAGAAGGGAAAGTCCCAATAACAAAGCCAAGAGACGAGCCATTGCAGAATATGGTGAGAAATGGTGTTGAGCTGATGGTGTAAAATAAGACAAAAAAGAATTTAGACTATAGAATTTAAATATTTAATTTATTTAAATATCATTAAAAAAACAATCAATCTTTTATCAACTGAACTAACCCTAACCCTCGCTCTCACTTATTGAACAAGAGACGATGTTACACTCTCTTATACATATCAAACTAGACCATGGTGTTCTGCCCTTTCCAGTATTAACACTTTTAAAATGTATTTTCCATTTACACAAAGTCTCATACATTGTATATATTGCATTGTGGAGACATTTAAATATTTTAATTGTGCAGTTAAAATGTATTGATAGTGTTATGTTAGACATGTACTAGTTTTCTAGAGATAGATTTTAAAGTTTAAAAGGGGTGGAATTCAAATACATCACTACTGGATGGTTAAAATTGGCAAAAAGGGGATGGAACATGTGCAAGCCCTACACTATATCTAGTTGTGCAATGAATTGCTGTGTCAATCACTTCCTTTTACACATTACGTCCTGGGTCATCTTTAAAATTAGGATTTGGTGAGCCTTTAATGCAGGTCAAGCCAGCACAGAGACACTCAATTAGTCAAACCCAAATCTTAACCTAAGATTGGATGCATTTGTAAAAATAAAAGGAATTAGCTGTATAGGCTTACATTTTAAGAAAAAGTAAATTACAAAAAAGTTGATAAAATAGGTAAGACAAATATCTAAATGTCTTTCATCCATTTATTTTACTGTTGTGTATAAACATTATGCTATCAGTCTGTAAAGATATAAGAAACTATTTTAAAAATAGAATCAACTACTTCATTTTGCTTGTAAAACCATTGGCAACACATAAAAAGAATATATGCTTGTGCTTTCCCAAAATGAATCACCATCAAGGGTCTGGTTTATCTCGTACCAAATCCGGTTACTTCTATGATAAAACAGGTTTTGGGACAAGAAAATAAATTGTTCTTTTGGAGAGGTATACAATATACAATATGTATTAAAAATACAATATATTCAGAGTAAGAAAGAAATCTAGATGAAACAATTTATAACTGCATAAAGGGTTTTAATCATGACTGATGTTACTGTTACAGGTAGTGTTTGAATACAGCGTTTCTGTGCATTACAGACATTACTGCTTTGAATAGGCTAATAGCGGCTAATTTTACTCTACCTTTAAGATTAAAAAAAATGAAGAGCTCAGACTAAAAATTCCCTTAAAAGGTATAAGCTTGGTTTTAAAGCTTGAACACCAAAATTTAAAATAAAAATAATCATTCTTTAATATTTTTACCATATAAAAACCAGACCAACAAAGAAGCTATTGGTTTCTTTCCAATATTGAGGACATTTTTAGAGATTTTATTCTGAAAAAGTTAAACATATTTGATATATTTACTATAAAGATCAAAATTGATTTACATTTGAATTACATACAGTACTCAGTAAAATACATGTACATGTATTCAGTAAAAAAACTTGTGAAATTTCTCAGATTTATTTTATTTATCAGCTTTTTAAAAAAGTAATCAGTTTTAAATCTGAAGTTGTTTTCTAAACATATTTGGTTAACGTATTCATGTTAGTTTTTTTTATTGCATGTACCCTTGCGTAACTCACATAAAAATAATGAGTTCAGATACAAATGCCAATATGTACTGTTTAAAATGTTCTTTTAAGCATTTTGTTCACTATCCTATGTGTTTATGTTCACTTTAATGATGAAATGTATCATTTCATTGCATTTAAAATGAAATAAATGAAAACAAACCTAGAAGAATGAGCAAAATCACAGCTTGAAGAGTCCCTCAGACACTTACCTGAAGCTGCTGAGATCAGCTGTAGAATGGATATGACCCAGTTCTGCTCAGTCGTGATACATTTTTGTGGTGCTGCTGGTGTCGTGGTCTTCGAATGCTGTCTTGTTTTGATCTGCAGTGTCTTTGTGCTGATACTTAGCGTGCATCCCACCTGACGTTTACCTTTAATCTTCCTGCCATCTGGAAGATTCCTGCCATCCAGCTGGACATATGCAGAGGACTGATCTTCAGTGTAAACTTGAAAATTAACAAATCCTGGAAAATCTCAGTGCAAATAAAATGCAAGGTATACCCGTGTTGTCACATTATATATATTACATTCTAAAAAGTAGAAAAATATCTTATTTGTTTGTGTGTACCTGCTGGTTTCTGCAGTCACAGATGTGTAATCTCTTCAAAATTAAGGATTTCACTAAGATCATTAGTTCACTGAACAAGTCTGTTCCACCAAACCAGGACAACACATGTTTAAAAAGGTGACTGAAAGAGATTTAGCCTCACATCTGAGTAATATTTCACAACTGTTTGTCTGAACGAACAAACTAACTAACATTTCCATCTCAGTGAAGTTTGACATCTGTTGCTTACTTCGTTCAAGGAAAACCCTGCCATGTGGGGCTTAGCTTGATAGAGCAGCAACAACATACTGGATTTAACAGGATCTTATTTAAATGTATGTCAAATACCCCACACACAAATCCAGGCACCTGCTGAGGATTTTACCTTCCAGTAAACATTGAGTTCATGATATTGTTTTCAGTACATCGCATAAGGTATTTGATTCTTTTACATTGGACTGAGCTGAATCACTAATAAGGCAAGAAGAACAAGTATCGATTAGCACTTTTTCTGAACCTGTTAGACATAAACAGTAAATTAAATCATTAAATCAAGAACAAAACAATATTTTTTATTTTCATTTAGATTTCTCTTACATTTCATGACACCATTTTGGGTTCTTCATAATAAGTGTTTTTGGTTATTTCTTAAAGCAGAGATATTATAGCAGAGAACTTTTTTAGTACAGTAGTTGCATTATCTGGTGTGGTAAAGTTTTAGACAGGTGCAAAAAAGGCTGTGAACAAAGAATACTTTCTAAAATGGAAGTGGTAATCATTGGTTTTAATAAATGCACAAAATGCAGTAAATGAACAAAAAATAAAAAATAAAATCCTTCCAAACAGCAACAATTCTTCTAGAAACACTTGAACAACCGTTTTCAAAGAAACTTGGCTGGTATTGTTCCAAACATCTTGGAGAACTACCCCGATATGCCTCCCTGATGGTTTGGCATGATGGATCTGCCCGTATTTACACCATTAATCTTGAACAACTCTATTTGTGGAAATACAGTCTGAAACATTTAAGGACACTCATATATTTGGTAGACATCAGTCCAGAGCACCTGCTGCCCCTTTTCTGTACCTTAGTCACTGTGTTTCTGTGAAAACTTGTTGTGAATACCTTTTCCACCTTTTTCCAATACGTTGGTGGCAGTGTTTGACTTACAGCTGTTTGACTGTTGAGCTGAAGATAGACACCAGCAGACCCCCATGAACCCAAAAGGGAATAAGCGGGCAGGAAAATGAAAGAATGTATGGATTATTTGATTAAGATTTATTGTCCCTTCCCTAACTTGGCATTTTGTAAATTTGCAAAAATATTATTTTACATTTCTGAAACAATGTAACTATTTTACATATGCGAGGTTGAATGAGCCCTTAGCCCACTTAGTGCGAACACAGTTGCAACATTTCACATTGGGAGAGAACGGGGCACAGATTTGTTTGCCTGGATTAATAACAATGCCCATTTTGTTGACTTTTTCTGTTACCTCTGGCGCTGTACCAATCAGATGTTACTCAGACCTGCGGGAGAAAGTTGTAAACTGAAGAAAGTGGCACCAATCAAAGACAGAAGAAGGAAAACTTCCAGCTTGTGTTATGAGAAGAACGTTTAACTAACTGGATGTGGTGAAGCCATTGTTTTTTTTTAAATGGCAAAATAGTTTTGTGCTTTTAAGAACTCAAGGACAAAATATCTGCATAAAGATTAAAGAATTCAATGTAAAGATGGACTAATACAGAATATTATAAACCTTACACCTGTAAATATAAGCCACAATTTTACAGATAATTACAATTAGGCCTCATGCTCTCATGGAGAAATTAAGATATTTCATTAAAGCCCTATATGTAAAGCTCATTCTAGGTCATTCTGGGGTTAGAACAGGGACCGTGGGAATTAACTCTTGCTGAACTGTCTTCAGTCGGGTGAGAGAGCATGAAGTTGTGGATCTCTGCGGGTCCACCTTAAGCGCTCAGTCAGGCAGGCATCTGCAGTCCGTGCGGGGGGAGGCTCCTCACAGACACATGCCTGGCGCTTTAAGGCGGACTGGGGCCAACGCTGCTCCGTTTAAAGGCACAAGCACGCTCCACTAGACTCTCTTAGCTACTGAAGATTTCGAAAATAACAAACTGCAAGATTCACCAACGATTTTACCGTCGTTCTTTTAAATAAAAAAAATTCATAAACACATATGACAAAATATTTATTTATCGAATAAATAATGGTATGCTGAGAGACTCGAGCGCTTATAAAAAAAAACACACACACACAAAAACAAAAGCATATATAAAGATTTGTAAGTGACACAAACAGATTATTAAAAACAAAGCATATAAGTTTTATCAAGATAATATAGAGTTGTTAATTTAGAATTGTTAGACAAAGTTAACTAGAAACACTTGGCATTATTTTCAATTGAGATTCCAAAGTGTTCATATTTCTAATACATTAACGTGCCATTTTTTGTTATTACGACACTATTGGTAAGATAACAGAATATGTTGTTTTTGTTTGAAATACTGAGTCAAAAGCTATGCATTTATTCATTCATTCATTTTCCAACCTGCTTATTCCTTTTTGGGGTCATGGGAGTCTACTGGTGCCGATCTCCAGCGTACATTGGACAAGAAACAGGGTACACCCTGGACAGGTCCATCGCAGGGCAACATTCACTAACACATTCACACCTAAGGGGAATTTCGATTATTCTATTAACCTAACCGCATGTTTTGGGATTGTGGGGTAAACCGGAGTACCCAGAGGAAACCCACGCAAGCACGGGGAGAACATGCAAACTCCTTCCAGGAAAGTCACCAGCAAGTCTCGAACCGACAACCTTCTAACCTGAAGGCCATAGGGCTTCCCTGTGAATAAGTGTGTCATTTGAAAATAAAAATGTGCATTTTAATATAAGCACTTATAATATTATTTGTATTAGTAGTCGTCGCAGTAAAAGTAGCAATATTATTAGTAGTAGGACAAGAAGAAAAATAAGCAGCAGGAGAAGAATTATAGAAATAGTAATAGCATTAGTACAAGTAGTATAGTAGTAGTTGTAGCAGGAGTGAATAAATACTTGAAATACTGTAATAGTAAAAGTAGGATTACTTTTACTACTAAAAAATATTAGAATTTATAATGGTAGTTGTAGAAGTAATAGTAGTAGCGGAAGTAGAAAAAAATATTAGAAATAGTGATGGTAGTAGTAGTAGCAGTAGAAGAAATATTACAAACAATATAAGTAGATGTACGAGAATTAGAATTTTTTTTAAATAGTAGTTGTCGAAAATAGTAGCAGCAGTATTAGTAGAAGTAGTAGGCTTTTCTCGTTACCTGGCAACCCTTTCCTGAGCTCAGTGGCGATGTGTTTGTGGCCACGGTGGAACCAGAAGAGGGAGCTGCGAATCCGTCCCCGCCTTCGCGCTACAGGACAGCCCGGGGTCTAGCGCTGTCACATCAGGCCTACTTCCGTCAGCTCTATATCGAACACTGTTATTAAAATCACTTTTACATCCACCAGAGCCTTCCGAGAAGCGCTTCTTTGTGTTTTTGAATACGGTAGGACATGTTTGCACGCACACCCAGAATGGTTTTACCGTTTCATTGATGATTTGCAGCATAAAAAGCACACGTCACTAACGTTACATGCAATAGTGCCGCATATATCGATAAATGTATTTGAGTCCAGAAGTGACGAGACCACGCAAAACGATGAGAATCATCATGCGAGCCACTAGCTTTAGTTGAGCTTGTGTGTTTTATGCATTTTGAACGGCGTGTTTTGGCGGAAATCGCTTTGGCTTTTATTTAAGGTAGCATGGGTGGATTAGCATTCGAGCTCACGCTAGCAAGAAAACTGCGCGCGTTGCTACGTTTCCTGAAGAGAAAGTCACTCGTGGCACGTGTCAACAGATCAGTAAAGTATTAGATGTCACGATGGAATTCTCCGAAGCGCTTCTTTTAGGAGTAAAGGCTATTTTGACAATGGTTAGCGAGTTAGCATTTCAGCTAGCTGATTCTCGCAGCAAGCGCATTGAGTGGCCGTGTGTGATTATCTATGAGCAGAGCAAGTCTACAGTCACAGTCATCCTTATGTGCTGCTTGTGTCTTTTCATTCAAAGCTGTATTGTGCATGTTTGTGTTATTAAAAGGATGGTTCGTCTGCATCAGCTTCAAAAGCAGTTATTTTGCTCGGGTGTCCAAAGTCCAGGAAGGGTTTATTGTTTTAATTAATAAACGAGCTATGAGCTGTAGCGTTGGTGTAATTCGGTGTAAACCTTTGCAGATTTACATACTTTAGTCAAGTAACTTATTGTTCATCGAAGTATTGACAGTTATGCTCATATATAGATATTGTAACGAATGCCCCATGATAAAGGCAACAACAAAGCTTTAACATGCATTTTGGTTTAGATTGTAAAATTGCTTTTATTGATTTTTGTATCGATTCAGGCTTGGACGCTTACATATCATTGGCATGTCAAAATCGTACCTTTATAAAGAATTATTCTGATTTACAGAGTGCTCTGAGACAGAAGCACACTTCTATGAAAAGTTGTAATGTTGTAAAATAGGTTTGCTTTTACGAATATGCAAATGTTATCTATTTGAACAATTTGTAAATGTACATATATAATGCAAGTGATAAAGCTTGGTTTTCTGCATTATTTATTTTATTGTGATATGTTCTTCCTACATCTACCTCTAAAACTGAAACCGGTTAAGACAATAATTCCAGATTTAATCAAGATTTAAAACTCATCTCTTGATTTTTCAAAGCCTGCAAGGTTGCTTTTAAACTGCAGGTCTTTATGCAGATCTGTTTTTTTTTTTATTTTGTTGCAAAAATGAACAGTCTTAAACCATCTCTTAAATTGTTTTAGTCATGAACCTTAACAGATTTGATTGCCTATGAATTACTGCTCATGTTTAATGGGAAAGGACACAGCTAGATACATCACAAACTGACCAAAAGTCATTAAAAACAGAATTAATGAGCCTTCTTCATTTTGACCCTGTAATTGCTTCTCAAAGGCAGAGGAGTCAGGATTTGGAGCTGTCAAGCTTTGTCCTGCAACTTCACCTAAAGCTTCTACAGTAATTTGTTTTTTTCTCCACCTATACATTATACTACACCAAAGGTTCAACTGTTTTATTCAATCCTGTGTAGGTTTACTAAAGCTGTTATGTAAAGTTGATATGTATAACATATCTTATTTACATTGGGAAACAAAGTTATTTTAAAAGAACTCTAATTGTTTAAAAACAACATTTTAGTGTTCATAAAACTAATTCTACAACCAAGAATAAAAAAGCTCTCTTATCGCATTTAAGTCTAGTCTTTTCCAGTAGGTGTCTCTTCATGCTACGTTGTCCTTAGCAACTTTGTTCTGTCTTGGCTGTCTCATCACAAATGAGACATGTCTGATCAGGAAATGTCTTTCCTGATCAGCAACATCACAGTAGATTCCTATGCAGGGCTTTTGTGACTCTTCATTGATCCATCAATTGCAGACATAAAGGTCATTCACTTGTGTCTTTGCAGTTGTTCTTGGGTCTATAGAAATCTCTCTCTCTCTCTCGCTCTCTTTTGTTTTGTTTTTTTTTTCTCCAAAGATTAAGTTTTTCACTTACCATCTCTTGTTATCCACTGTGTTGGTCTCTTTAAATTTCTTTATATTGCTTCTCACTGCAGTTTTTTGCACTTGAAATGGTTTTGATACATGTGTACATCGTCCATCTTGAACCGTATTGTACATTGTAAGAGTACTTCATGCCAATCTTTGGGAGAGGCTTAAGGATCATGAGTTGGAATTTCATCAGGTTATCCAGTAAAAAAGATGGCGAGAATGCATTGTCTGGCTGAAAGGAGTCCAAATAGGAGGCTTGGCCTATTTTGTTCAAGGCAATGTTTCCTTATCCATTCAGTCCTGTTCTGCTTGATATACTACGTTTTCTTGGTAAACAACAATAACAAAGTAGCCCAAAATTTTGTTAGCTCATTGTAGATTTGTTTAGAAATCGTTCATCTTATGCCCACTCCCTTGTGTCCCAGGCTCTTGTGCAGGGGGGATTGACCTGTCATGAATGAGCCCATTGAAGGCGGTGCAATCTCGTTTGACGAGTACGTACGACAGAAGGCTCGCACTGTACCCCAGCACCGCATGAAAGAGTTCCTTGAGTCACTGGCCTCCAAAGGGCCTGAGGTGCTTCAGGAGTTCAGTCAGCAGACCAGTGGTACCACCACTACCATGGTGTACCAGCAGGGTGCCAACTGCATCTACACAGACAGCACAGAGGTGGCTGGGTCTTTGTTGGAGCTGGCATGTCCGGTAGGAAGTGAAAAGGTCTTATTTGGAGTCTTGAAGCTCTGGTTTAAGAAACAAAACCAATGATGATGTCCTCTTTATGCAGGTGCAGGTTACCTCTACACAGATCTCACCACAGCTGGCTGCAGCTGTGCATCAAGCATCCGAACAGCAGATACAAGTTCAGGTTTGATGATGTATATACTTTTGCACAATTGATAGATTATGGTTGTGTTTGCTCCAAAAGCATGCTTTTGAGTTAAATATTATTGTTGGCCTAAGGGCAATTAATCAACAAATATGCCACCGCTCCTTTTGAAAGGTGCAGATTCAAGGAGAGCAAGGCCAGGTGCTTCAGGTGGCATCTCCCACCCAACAGCAGCTACAAGGAGTGACGACACAGCTGGTACAACAGGGCGAGCTCACAGAAGAGCAACAACAACAGGTAATGGCTGACCTTTTTTTGCCCAAAGTTTTTTAGGATGCTATGTTGTAACCCATCCATGGTCTCAACTTACCGTATTTTTCGGCTCATAAGACGCACCGGCACATAAGACGCACCCAATTTTTAAAGAGGAAAATCCAGAAAAAAAAGATTCTGAACCAAATACTTTTGTAAAATATTTTATATCAACTGTGTAAAAGTTAACAACCAAACATGTAACATGAACAGACAGTAAACAGTAAAAGTAACAAAAAAAAGCCTGTAATGTTTTACTTTGCCCCCACTCATCACTCTAAAGTCCACCATTCGTTATCACCATCACTGTTCCAATGCAACATTGCCCCCACATTAGTAATACCGTAATAGCCAGTAACATTGTCACTACATTACTAATAATAGCCAGTAACATTGTCACTACATTACTAATAATAGCCAGTAACATTGTCATTTCATTACTAATAATAGCCAGTAACATTGTCACTACATTACTAATAATAGCCAGTAACATTGTCACTACATTACTAATAATAGCCAGTAACATTGTCACTACATTACTAATAATAGCTAGTAACATTGTCACCACATTACTAATAGCCAGTAACATTGTCACTACATTACTAATAATAGCCAGTAACATTGTCACTACAGTACTAATAATAGCTAGTAACATTGTCACTACATTACTAATAATAGCTAGTAACATTGTCACTACATTACTAATAATAGCTAGTAACATTGTCACTACATTACTAATAATAGCTAGTAACATTGTCACCACATTACAAATAATAGCTAGTAACATTGTCACTACATTACTAATAGCTAGTAACATTGTCACCACATTACTAATAATAGCCAGTAACATTGTCACTACATTACTAATAATAGCCAGTAACATTGTCACTACATTACTAATAATGGCCAGTAACATTGTCATTACATTACTAATAATAGCTAGTAACATTGTCACTACATTACTAATAATAGCTAGTAAGATTGCCCCACATTAGTAATAATACAGTGGTTCTCAAACTTTTTTAGTCGAGCCCCCCTTTAAACAAACACTCCCTAATTGCAGAACACGTTACTTACGTTTGTTATCTCATATGTACATGTGTGAGATGTACCGTTGAGAGATGATTTGAGTTTGAGTTTATTAAAGAAGAGTTTCAGTCATTGAGAGCGTTTTGTTTACCTCCGCGCGCGCGAGAGAGAGAGAGAGAGAGCGAGCGCTGGAAACAAGCGTATGCTTTTTGTTCTAATATAAATCCTTTTGATTTTGTCAGCTTATGAAAACCCAAATAACTCCAAAGGATCAAACTGTCCAAGATTGTGAAACTGTCCAAGTGAATGCTTAGTGGAAATAAAACCCTCACAGACTGAAGACGATGCTTATCGATCATCATCTTATCACAACATGAAATGTATTTTAGCGTGAGAAAACGGGTTTGTAGCATGAGAGATCACTCAAGTGCAAGAGACTTACGTTGTGAGACACAGCAGCTGATCTCTGTAGTTTTGCTCGTGACGTAAGTATGGATGCGGATGCCAAAGGCATTGTGGGAAATGTAGTTTCCCCCCCCCCGTTTTCGTTACGTCCGCGCAATGGCAGAGATGGGCGATGACGTCAGCGCGCAGCGCTTGGTAAACAAATATGGCCACGGCTTCGGCCTAGCTCCGGAGCTCTTACACCTCTCATACGGCCGTTACCGGACTTCGCGGCGGTTTGCATTCGCTTCATAAGACGCACCAACTTTTCCCCCTCAGTTTTGGGGAAGAAAAAGTGCGTCTTATGAGCCGAAAAATACGGTAGTCATCACTTGCGTTTAAGAGCTTGGATGTTTTCACACATATTTATGTAATTTCAAAATCTTAAAAGCCAGGGGTCCCTTCATTGAATGTTTTTCTTTCCTTTCAGATCCAGGCTCAGCTAGTTGCAGCAGTTGCTGGAAGCCAGCAGATTCAGATCCAAACAGTGGAAGCTCTGTCCCCTTCTCAGCAGCAGGGCTCTCCTAGAGAGACAGAGAGGCGAACTGCAGCCTCTTCTGCTGTCCTCCAGCCAGCAAAGAAACGCAAGGTAGATGTTCCAACGGTTGTGTCCTACTCAATCCCTCAAGGGCAGCAGCTGGCTACCGTATTGGCCATACCACAGGGACAACAGCAGGGCTACTTGTCTCTTCGACCAGACCTGCTGACTGTTGACAGCACCCATCTTTACAGCGCCACCGGTACAATCACAGGCCCGGCAGGAGAGACCTGGACCATACCAGTGTACTCTGCCCCACAGCAGCAAGGTGTTGCCCATATCGCCATCCCTCAAGAGGCCTACAGTGCTGTGCAGGTTCAAGCTTCTCCTTCCGATAAAGATAAGGACAAGATGGTCAGTGCATCTCAGAGCACAGGGGCAGTACCTGTGCCAGTGTCATGCTCAGGAGTCACTACTCAGGAGGAAGTCGTCCACTCACTGTTCCCTGCTCAGTTTATGAATGGAAACATTCACATCCCAGTAGCAGTGCAGACTGTTGGGGGCACCTATTCTGGGACAACACAGGCTCTGCATATATGGGATCCGCAGCAGCAGCACCATGTACAGGATGGAGAAGCTCAGGAACAACAGCTTCACCTCCAGGTGAATAATCCTGTCCGTCAGTAACTATGCAGTTTTTCAGCAGGTTCAGTGAAGTAATGATACTTTATGGTTTCAGGCACAGACAGAGGCAGAACCACAGGTAGAGCCTCCCCCTGAACTGGTTCTGCCCAACACGCTAAAGCCTGAGGATGGCCTGGAGGTCTGGAGGCTTTGGGTCGACCGAAAAAATGCAGAGCTGGACAAGAACGATCAAAATAAGCTGGCTCCTATTGGAAGTGAGTTGAATTCAGTTTTCAAGTTTTTGTGCCGTATTTATTATGAATTTAAAGGCGTATCACATCTAATTGTGGACCTGGTTGAAATGAAATATTCCATGCAGTCAAGTCTTTGCTTCTCTTAATTGTGACGATATTGTCCCGCATTTAACAACCCATCCGGTCATAAGGAAATTGAACATGCTGCCAATCAGCAAGTCACCTCTAAGTGCCCTCAAAGACTTCTTGGTCAAAATACTTTGATGTTGTGTAGTTATGTTATTAGGGGCCAAACACCAAAGTTGTGAAAGCACTTATTGTTATTTTTCTTTTTCACCATTGAAGTCAATAACTGCCCAATGAACTACTTGCAGGAAAGTTGAGATTTGGTGCACTGACACAACATGATCTAATGAGTCACCTGACCTTATCTCGTTCAAGATCTTCAGCTCTGCCTCACATGGCCGCGTATGGCAGAGCTGTCCCTGGGCCCATGTACAACTACATAAATTGAGTACAATCCAATTTGTTGGGTTTATGCAAAGATCTTCAACTCTACCACTTAGTCACCTTAGACATTAGGACACAACTGCCACTTCTAGATGTAAATTAAATCATGGAAATTTAGATGAAATTTAATTAAAATGTCATCAACACGTAACCTAATATAATTTGATGTTTTACAGGGCTGTGCTATGTATCGAAATCGAATTGCAATATGCAAATTACAAAGAGCTGCACTGTGGATGCGATGTGAAATATCACGTTTATATTTCACTTCTGCTCTGTGAGTGACAGTGTTGCTAAACTTAATGTGTGCGTGCGTGATGCAACTCCATTTTGATTAATTTGAGTAAAAAATATTTTTTTAAGAAAATCTTTTCAAACTTGCATAAAGTCCCTCAAACAATCAAACAAACATAAATGTGTAAAATCCAGATTTAAAAATGTATATTAAAATAAGGTCTTTTTTTTCCTTCAATGTGGTATCTCCAAGATCGGTTAAACAATGTCAGAACCCTCACGCAAATATTCAACATACATTTATACATTATTGACTGTGATCAGCTGGAAAATGGCTTGATTAATTTCCGTCTTCGTGGAATGATTATAAAACAAATTCACACATTTTTGCTGCAGCATCCAGCATGTGTTTTCCATGTGTTCATGTGCCTAAAGATGCCACAGCTGCAGAAAAAAGCTTTGCGGTGAATGCTCAAGCACAAAATGGTCTCAAATGGCACACATTGCCAAACATTGAGGATGCATGAAGGCGAGATTATTGTAGAGCTTATTTCTTTAGTCAAAGAAGTCAAACCTTTGAATTGTTTTACATCTGTCTCAGTTAACAAAGGTTTGTCTCTTCAGGGCGGCAGCCTCTACGTTTCCAAGAGGACCTCGTTTCAAGTTCAGTGGGGGAGCTCAACCTGGCCCTGTCATTGATGACTCAAGAAGCTCGTGGACTTGAGGGGGAGCCGTTCGAACCAGACTCATTGTACTATGTGTTTTTATGTATACAGAAAGTATGTCTGATTTTTACCTAATCCTAAATCCTCTATTTCTTCACCATTTTAAACTTGTTTTCTTTCCCTCCATTTGTTCAGTACATGTTTGAGAACGCTAGAGTGGATGACATTTTCTCAGATCAGTACTACAGCCGCTTCTGTCAGTGCTTGCACAAGATTCTGGAGGAGTGGAGGCCAAGTGTTCACCCACTTGGCGAGAATTGTGAGTGATTTACCAGTTATTTTATATTTGCTGTCAGGAGAATATGCTGACTCATTGTATTCTTCAGGCTACATCATCCCGAGTCATGTGACAGAGGAGATGCTGTGGGAATGTAAGCAGCTAGGAGCTCACTCTCCAGCTACTCTTCTGACGACATTGATGTACTTCAACACTAAGTGAGTCTCCCATTCATTTCAGGCCTTTGAATGTGCCTGTGCTTGCTGCTCAGGGGTTATCTCTGTTACCTCTGCACAGGTACTTCCACTTGACCACAGTGGAGCAGCATATGAAAGTAGCCTTCTCCAAAGTGCTCAGGCACACTAAGAAGAACCCTGCCAACCCTAAAGATAAGAGTACCAGCATTCGCTACCTGAAAGGAGTGGGATCTCACCATGTTGGGCAGAAAGGTTAGAAGGCAGCCACAAATAGAGATGTTATAGGACTGAAACTTTGGGTTACCAGTGATATGGTACACATTACATGAATCTTGGGATTGTAAACAGATGTATTTTTCCGCACACTTGAATTGAATGATTTTTAAGCTGCTAAGCCTCTATTGAGTCCTGGAAGCGCAAGAGCAAGACAGTATATGGACAAGTTTGTGTTCTGGATAAAGTCGTTTTGCTCATTCGAACACGGAAAGGCGACTACAGGTAATATTTGCAGCTGCTTGAAGTCATTCTCAGTGAATTGCATTAAAGGTGGTGCATCGGAGTTGAGTGGGAAGTTTGAATGACTAGCAGTAATAAATTATTTACCAAACCTGGTCGCATTTTTATACCTAGAAATGCTTGCTTCTTGGGAGGTTTTAAAAGTACAGGGTTGTCAAAAAGGATGAACTGATCTTTCTCTCTCCTAACCATTATTTTTTGAAGAAGTTGTTTTACAAGTGCCAATGGGGCCACAACCTACAGCAGGTTTGTCAAACTCATTTTCACAGAGGGCCACATTAGCATAATGGCTGTCCTCAAAGGGCCAGATGTAACTTATAAATGCAAAACAATGTAACTACTCCTTAATGTTAATGAACTCTTTATTTATAACTTATTCAAGTGACAATTCTGTTGCATCTTTCCCATCTTTCTTTAAACAGTCCTCCGTCAGCATCAACTTTTCTCTTTCTGGGCAGGGGGGAGGGGGGAGGGGTCATCGGTAATCTGTACCGGAAACCCTGAGGCACCATCTCGTAGTACGGCAGCAAGCCAGCAGATGGCATTTATCTGAGCTCATTGGTGTAATTTGTTTTGCGAAAAAAACCCCTCACAGACTGAAGACGTGACATATTGATCATCATCTTTTATCATCAGGCTCAAGAAACAGATCACAGATAAACTATTAGCTGTTGTGCCCATTTCAAAATTTGAAATTTATTTTAGCGTGAGAAATCGGAGGTGTGGTGTGAGAAATCACTTAAATGCGTGAGTCTTATGTTCAATGTGTGAGAGTTGGCAGCTCTGCAGTTTCACTCGTGAGTATGGATGCGGAAACACCGTTACTGCTACCGTAGGCCAAAGGCATTGTGGCAAATGTATTTTTTTTGTTTTTTAATTTAGTTTTTAGACACTCAAAACTGTGGCCCGCGGGCCATGAGTTTGACACATGTGATCTACAGCATGGTTCAAAGTGATGAGATATTTTTTCTTTACTTGACCCTTGTAAGAATGGTCTTATCTGCCTCAATCTCCATAATAAAAATATTGGCAATTAGCTACAGCCTACACACAGTCAGACAAGAACAGAGTCAGTGAATGCAGCCCTGCCGTTTATCTTGGGTAATGATGATTCACTAAAATATAAAGAGTCGTTACTGAAAAAATTTGGTTCCCTGTCGCTGATTATTGACACAGTCAGTTTTATTTTAACCTATAAGTAATGATAACATCTTTTGTGTTCTAGTGACTGATGACATGTATGCAGAACAGGGAGAGGACCCAGAGAACCCGCTGCGCTGTCCAATTAAGCTCTATGACTTTTACCTCTTCAAATGGTGAGCCATAAGCTAGGGAGAATTTCTCTTATATATATTGATGACATGGAATATTCATGTGCTGGGTTCGTTTTTCTTTTTTCCCTGAGATAAAAAGTGGTGTTTTACTGTTTCTTAATCTTTCCACTTTTTATATTTCAAAACAAACTATTTTGAGTTACATTGGGTTTAAATGCCAGCAAAAATATATTGTTGATAGTTTTGAAGCCAGAGTTTGCCAGAATAGAAGAAGCTTCCTTACAATTTATGCTTATAAAACATTCTCGTTTCATTTTCTGCAAGTCTTAAAAACATGATGTAACTCTAAATATTTATACCACATATTTCCTATTTGACTCTTTTAAACATCGAACATTTTTATACCTAAATGCTATTAGTGTAATCGGATTCCATGATCTATGCTAAGCTATGCTAAAATGTAAAAAAATCACAGATCTAGGAAATGGATAAATGTGTTAAAAATGGTATTTATGATAATCAGCCAGTGACTTCTTTAAAGAATAATTTTATTTATTGGGTCTAAATTGAAGGAATTCAGATGAGTGATGAATTCCTTATTTTTATCTGCCTCTTCTTGATCTTCCATTGTCTGTGCTCAGCCCTCAGACCGCCAAGGGTCGTAACGACACGTATTACCTAACGCCAGAGCCAGTCGTGGCACCGAACAGCCCTATTTGGTACTCCACCCAGCCAATAACGAGCGAGCAGCTGGAGCACATGCTAACACGCATCATGATGGTGCGAGAAATCCAGGAAATAATCTCCATCACGCAGGTCAATGTACACTGAGGGCCGAGAGAAGCATGCAGGATGAAATGAGACAAAGAAAGCTGCATCTCCTGCTTCCATCTTCTCGTTCCTCAGAGACGGAATCACGTTTCCTCTTCAGTGTCTCTTATAGTCGTCCATTTGGTAAAGGAGAGTCAAGAGGAGTCTTTAACCTTCTGGACGTACACACCGCCTTTTATTTTAGAGACAGGAATCTGTTTCCGTTTGTTTGCCTCATGATTGCTGCATTGTATTTGATCCCTTGACGTCTGCGTTTTCTGTCATGTATGTTGTGTTCCATTCATATAGTTTTTTTTTCTTTAAATACATGCTGAACTGGAAGGATCTGCTGGTAGAGCGGAACATTATGTGATGTAAACAGGTTGAGAACCAGGGCATCAGTAACACATCTTTCACTCGCACCCTGGGAGCTGGCGGTTGCAGACTTCTCCAGTCATAGGAGTGTATTATACATGAAGACTTTTTGGTTCTGTTTTTATTTTTTTTATATATACACATGCATCTATGGTAACCTGATATGTATTGATATTATAGTGGTGCTGGAGAACTGAAGCCTGTGTTTTCAAACATGCCTTTTGTACAGTGACTAAGCTGTGTGTGTGGTCTTTGAAATTTGGGCAGGTGGCACATGTGGGGTTCAGTAGTGAAGAATAAATGTCTTTGTTAGGCGATCACTAAAGCAGTAGAAGCATTGGGTTGATTACACTTTATAAAAAATAATAAATAACTAGGTGGGGCTCCAAACTGGGTTAATCACATTAGGGTTTTTTCACTTCTAAGTTTAATTCTACCATATTATTTAAAGATCTTAAATGGGTTAAGCATTTTATTTGTAAATATGTAGTGTCAAAAGAAAGGGAGCAAAGAAGAGTGGGAGAAAGCAGAATTGTCCACTTTTTGTTTGGTTAAATTGGAGAAACTTTTGGTTTGAAATGAGTGCTTCTCTATTCACTTCTGACTGAATTTGGTTTTAGAAATTGCATTTTTTTGGGTAAAATCTCATAAAAAAATTTAACTATAAAGTTATATGCAAAGTCCTTGAAAACATTTAGAAATGATAAGCTTGATATAGAAGTAAATTAATTTTAATTGAAAAAATATGAAAGTTAATTATCACAACCCTGTTCAGTCACCAATCATTAAAATGTCTAGTTTGTATTTAAATGTGGTTAAAGTGTTGGAATCCTATTTCTTGTCTGGAAGCTGGTTCCAAAAGCAGGCAGTATTGTTGCAGAAAGTGTGTCCTGTTTGGAGTGAACCTGTGGCAGTCCTGAGATCAGAGAGCTGTTTTTGTATAGGCAGAACATCCGCTGTGTATTTTGTGAAGCACAACAAAACCTAATGCAAACGGCAACCAGTGTAGAGATCTGAATAATAAGCTTAGTTTTTCTCATTCTGGTCAGAAGAAGATATTTTTTGGGGACCAGTGTGGAGACAATTACAGTAGTTCAACCAACTGGTATTGATTCTAAAATGATAAGAATCAAATCAAGTCAGTATTCTGGCATTACCACTGGCTGAAACTAAGATTAGAATTTAGAAGACTGTCATTGACACCCTTCACAAGGAAAGTGACCCACAGCGGTCATTGTGTGAGCAAAAAGTTGCACCCAGATCAAAGAAAAGCTAACTTCAAGACATGAAGTACAAGGAGTAGACTAACCCTGGAGCCACAAATGTCCCATTTCTTATGAAAAGCTACACTAGAAGCATCTTATGTGAGCTCTGAAGCCCTCCAGCCCACTGGTGAAATTAATATAACACTTAACACCATGAAAGCTAATAATCCATTAAAATCTATTTGAATCTTAATACAGTGACATCAGGTTTATCAAAATCCACCATGAGAAAAGAACATTGCTCATACATTAGTTTGAAAGCAACAAGATGAAAAAATGGATGAGAGAATCTCATTAGCTCATGTTCCTTCTAAAACTGCATCATGAATCATACCAGCCCTCGATTTCCACTACACCAAATTATATTGATATTCATGCAAAATGATTTCAACCAAGCTTTGACTGCATCTGAACTACTTTTACATACACTGCAAATTACAGATGTGCTCACAAGTTTTCATGTTTTTCAAACATTTCAGGAAAATGTTTTATTTATTGGCCATTTTTCTGAAAATATGAATGATTTTTTTCCCACTCTTTAGTTAGTGATTTGGTGAAGTGACTCATTCTCAGGCAACTGTGTTTACTAGTTTTAAATCACTATGACAACAGAAACCTTACAATGACCCTGATCAAACGTTTGCACTTGGACTTGGCTTTGTGTTTTTGATCATTGTCGTGTTGTGTCCAGTAGCATCCCATGCACAGCTTCTGGGCTGATGAGTTTACATTTCTCTGCAGTATCCTTTGATAACACGTGCATTCCACTTCCCATCAATTTTGACCAAGTTTACCCAAAACATCAGTGACCTGCCTCCATGTTTCACAGTGGGCATAGTGTTTGTTCCACATAAGCCTCCTCTAGATATGTAGCATTTACAGTTGTGATCCAAAAAGTTACAGAAGTCTCTGAGCTGTTAGGCATAGGGTTGATACACACATGCATTACTAACCCATCATTTTACATATGCTTACTTTGTGGTATTTGCATAGTAATGGGTTTCTTCTGGCAACTTGATCATGCGCCTTATTTTTCTTTGGACACTGCTGATTCTCTTTTTATATCCATTTTCTGTTTTGTTCTGCTCAACAATCTTTTCATGTAGAGTCCAGTAACCTTTTATGCACAAACATTGATCAGAATCAACACTTTTGACAGTCATTTGGTGTGTCTGTTGTCATTAATATTTTAAATACAGGTGTAAGACCAAATTGGCTTACCAATAATCATGAGTAGGAAGAAAATATTTTTGCGTAATAATTAGTATTTCCTGAAAATGGCCAAAAATTGGCACAAACTGAAGGTAACAATAAGATGTTTCGTTTTCTGAAAAGCATGACAAATATGTTTTAAACTTTCATTTTTGCAGACTAACAATTGTGGATAAAATGACAAAAAAGGTTAGGACCAGGATTTACAGACCCCAAATCAGAGTCATCTAGTGGTGAAAAGAAAGGATTTGAATCCAAGACCTTACCGGTCAATAAACAATGTATAAAACATAATTTTATCAGTGTTTTGCAATTGTTTTATTTCTATTTGAAGTGACACTATTGAATGTTTCTGGTGTATTTCACTCAGAAAGAAGCGATTAACAGCAGTCACTTGTTCAATATTTTTAAGCCAAAAATTGCCCCAAATGAATGTATTGCGACGGTGTCCATTATGATCAGCGCTTTCCTGCTCCCAAACGACGCACACCTGGGAGTTTCACAAAAAAGAAGCAGAGCGATCATGGGAACTGCTCTTCAACACCACTGAAAGAACCAGAGATCACCACATAAAGCCACCCTCCAGGTGTTCGCAGGTGATTCTACATCTCACAACAGTATTAAAGTTAAAAATTCCCAGAAGGCTCAATTTTATACATAAAAAAAGCCAAAAGTAAGTACGTAATTGAAACCGGAATGGCCTATATTTAAACCCCTGATATTTTCCTCATTTGAATTTTTCGGCAGCAATTAAAATATGTATTGTAGTGCAATTTGAGAGGGAAAAAGTACACTTTAAAAACATTGACTTTGTAAATGTCTTTTATACAAAAACAGTCAATCACTGTTGCATCACAACAACATCATGGATTTATTCATTTTTCAGTTGCACAATATTCAGTCTCTTCATGCTACGGGTAAAGTATTTAGGTGGAGGGCAGGAGAGTTCAATGTCATGGTGTCCTTTGAACCCTGGCAGGATGATACTCTTGCAGTGCACATGAAGAGGGAGGTATCGTGTTTTACTCTGCTCTAGTCCTAGGCGTTGCAGCGTGCCCTGCGGCAGCCTCTGGAAGAGGAAACGTGAGACTGCTGGTCATTCTTCAAACGTGACAATGAGTCATGTCTCAAGATAACACTACACCACCTCTTAACGATTCATTATTAACACAACACCTAGCAGCTTCTTTCAGCATTATGGCATCAAACTGAAACACACAGTTGAATCATACCTGAGGGGCGAGTTTGTTCCAGTCTGAATATTTATGGTCGCCCAGAATGGGGCAGCTCAAAGCAAAAGCCATGTGCACTCGCAGTTGGTTTTTCACTCCTAAATAAGGAAATTAGTAGGCATTAAATACAAAAAGCTTTCAAAACAAAACTTATCATGGAGTGTGTTCATCTCGGGTCAGGACCTGTGACTGGCTGTAGCTCCACCAAACTGCAGCCTGCAGTGCTATTCAGTACCCGATAATGTGTGACGGCATTCTGAGACTGTCGTTGACCGCGGACTCTCGTCACTCCATCACCCGCCTCGTTCACTTTGAACAAGGGACTCAGAGCCATCTGTACAAACATAAGTACGCTGAGCACCAACACATCAATAGCCATAAAGAAGCCACACCACGTTGGATTCTGACACTGGATATCCCATTGAAGTGCACAAGAACCACTTCACTTTTAAGATTCCTTTGAAAAAAAAAAAAAATCTATGTATTCCTTGCAGCTTTAAATGGTCACAACACCTCAAACTATTTTTTTTTGTTGAGATAATGACATGTTTACATGAGTCTATGTCTGCTGATGAATGTAACTTGAACCATTTACTTTATCATACACAATAAATGGGACAATTTTCAGTCTTTATTATCTAACTTCTGCAGAGATTTAGATAAAACCTGTACCAAAATGTTGGTAAATACGAAAGCATTGATTTCATTCCAACACAGCAGACAGCAAATCCAATACATAAAATGGAGCCGCTTGAGAAGTTTGGCAGTTGTGATCGTTTAATCGACAGTAGTAAACAAGCTGAAATATATGAGATGTGCCTGTTTTTAAGACCACAATATCTACAGCTGTTTCATTGTGCTCCCACTGTTAACAATGATCACCAGAGACCGTAATTAATAAAGCCAAGGAGCATTTCTACGCTCTCTAGTCACTGTCTGCTAAAGACTACAATCTGTATAATTTACTTCATTTTAATCAATAAACAGGTAATTTCACATTTTGGAATCACTTTGGAATTCTAAAGGTGGTTTCACACATGACTTCAAGAGGTCGTTTTACTTTTATTTTGATCCGTTTGGGCCAGTGAGAAAGCAACAACCAACCTCTACACCGTACCAAAATTGGACTAATAAAGCTGTCTGAGAACTGCTCTAAGAGGTGGTCTATGGCCAGTTCCAAATTAACTCTAGAGTGGTTCTTACGTGGAGAGAACATAATCAAACTCTGATCTGAACTAAACACAAATGATGACAACAAACACATGCTTTTTGAGTGAATATAATACCGTACTTGTGTACACTTGGCATTATGGGTTGGTATTTGTCTGTTTACATAACAGCGTTGTCAATACAAATGATAAAGTAATAGATGCCAAAGGTCTAAATCAAGCAGCGAAGTCTGTCCATTTTGATCGCATTGTCCCAGTCTTCTCTACACTGCTCTATTGATGGCTTTCTAGCAAGGAGCTTACAAAATTTTTCGGGCTAGTGATCACTGAACTATCGAGTGTGTATTGAAGAGGAATATTGCTTTACCTTAAAGAGTGGCTTAGGCCCCGGAACTTCTTTCTCAATAATCGGAATGTCTATAACTCCTTCAGACGGAACGGGCACGCCTACCGTGACCGCCCTATGTAAATAAAACATAGGTGACATCAAATTGATTTCACAAAGACAAAAATTATTACATAAAATCCACAAGAGGCTTAGATAATTAACTTACAAGTATTTCACTTCCATTTGGCGTGATCGAATGTGGGTTTGGACATGTTCCACAGCTTCATTTGTTTTGGCGATTATCAAAACGCCTGTGGTATCTTTTTCCAAAGTGTGGCAAAACTGTAACAAGGCTCCTGGCTGCATATCATTTGTGACCTTTGCAAGCATGGGCAGACAACCTGCAATACTGTTCCTGATGCCGTTAACACCTATGAGAATGCAAGGGATCTGATTATATGGCATCAACAAAAAATATGTAGATGTTTATGACGTCCCTTTAAAAATCTTCTGGGCAATTGATAGCAAACACTGCATAGTGTGACTCTGAATTATTGAGAGAATTCATTTCAAAACACAAGTATGTTCGGAAAAAGAGAACATGGATTCACCAAAAGAGCAATAAAGCGTGGATACTGATACTTACTATGCAAAGGCACACCATAAGGTTTGTTTACAGCAATGATGTTTTGGTCTTCATAAAGACGGCTTTTGTAAAGAGCTTTAGTGAGCACACAAGGGTGGATGTTTTGTAACCGTTGAGAGAACTGTTTAAGTTCATCCACTCTGGCTTGCAGAGGTGTCATCGGAACCTTTAATGACAAACATGAGACAGACGGAATCTATTAAAAAGTACACATACAGAAATTGTGGTCTTGGCAACATAAAGCGTAAATGATACCCTTTTTTCGCTATTCTTTAGATCTTCTTTTTCTTTTCTTAGTCTGTTGGCGATATCTATAGCTCTGAGTCCTGGTTTCGCGTTAGAAGCACTGGTCTCGGCCTTAGACGAGGTGGCATAGGCTCGCAGCAACCTCGCAAAGGTCACCCCACGTGCGCGTTGCATTGTCAGAAATAAAAAGTTATCTTACGGCTTATTTCACATTATATGCCAAAGAAAATATGTTAAAAACACAAGACTGATTCTTTATGTGCATGTGCATGCATGTGACGATGCCATAGATGATGAAGGGAACGGAACTAATACTCATTTCAAAATAAAAGTCACGACAACATACAATATATGGGCGCGTTTCAATCGGAGAAACCAGTCACAGTGTGCGATCCTAATATAAAAGTAATATAAATTAAAGTATGGGACAGTTAACAATAGAAAAGCATTGCAAAGCGTTTCAATTATGTTTGAATTAAACCAAATTGGGCTTTATGAATGAACATTTATTTTTGCATATGCTTGACAGTTCCTATATGGAATAATTAAACCAATAATGACAAAACGTGACTTTTGTATACATGTTTATTTTATTTATATAAATGGGAGACAATTTTTTTTTAGCAATGGTGTTGTTTAAAATAAAGATATTACAATATTTTTATACATACTATCACTGTAGTTTTTTCATTCAGTATGATGGTAGTGGTTGTAATACAAATAGAAAATAAACAGTCAATAGTAAGGCCAGTTCTTAACAAGTCTCATGCTTGTCTTCTGAGGAACAATAGTTAATTCTTCCTGAGGAGATCCCTCAAGCTCCTCCAGAGCAAACATTTTGGAGGTGAATAGTCCACAAATTTGTCTCCTAACTCAAAATCCGAGGAGTAAGCATTGAACATGATTAGAGTTCATTCTAAGGTCATCTTGTACATTGGATCCCCCCCCCACACACACACAACAACTTCATAACCATATTTCATTTGTGTGAGTAGAACTACTCCAATAGTGCCCAATCTCTCCAGAAAGCTTCATTTCACCTGTTTCATCACTATGACGTTTGAGTCGTATTTAGCTTGGAATCTATGTTTGCAGAGCATCTTTGAAGGGATGCTGTGGCTGAATAATGAATAATGCGTGGGTTTGTGCTACAGCTGAGTGAATTAAACATGAAGCCAACACTAGCAAACTCACAGGTATGTCATTCTCCACCTCTGTCTCTGTAAACATAAAAAATAGCAGATATACAAATACACAAGAATAAATGTCAAAACAAGCAAAATATTTGGACACTTCTTCTCATGTATTGTGTGTGTGTGTGTGCGTGCGTGTGTGCGTGTATGTGTGTGTGTTTTATATATGATCTCTTGTCATTAAAAGCTATAGTGGATATTCTGCGATGGACTGGCGACCTTTCCAGGGTGTACCCCTGCCACTCGCCCAATGTGACCTGGAGAAAGACACAGACAGGCCCGTGTGACCCCGAAAGGGAATAAGCAGGTTGGAAAATGAATGAATGAATGAATGGTGGATATTTTGGTATCTGACTAACATGGGTGTAGCAAGAAAATGAAATCTTACAGCACCTCAATACAGGCAGCTTCGGAAAAGTTTGAATCGC